>CM032623.1:44795599-45244154 GCA_019097785.1 Fraxinus excelsior
ACTTTCATCACCCTCAACTTCCCCTTCACCACTCTTCAAATCACTACCAGTTTTTTGTTGATCAGTTTTGGTTTTGTTCTCCTCTTTCATAGTATTCATCAAGTGAGCATACTTAAACCTTAATTGCATCAAAGGATGCCTCTCAATCAACATTCCCCTCTTATACGCCTCCTTCAAAACAACTGTATGTGTCCTGATCTTACTCGACACATAGAAAATGCCTGGATGATGCAGTAAGGAACTCTTAAACCTCGATCTCAACCCTAAACACTCCCCCAAATAAAGCAAATTCTCCTTCTCTGCCTTCTTCCCAACAAAAAGACTAAGCACTTCATGCAACACCGCCACCGCCCACTTGTCCGCCTCATCACTCTTTGCCACCGAATGCATTGCATTCTGGTATGGCGATACATATGGTAACTTCTGCCACTCATCTACCCATTTCTTATACTTCTTATCCATCTCAAACCCATTTGAATACTTTAAACAGAATTCATTCTTCCCATTTTTCACTGCCTTCCTTTCCATTTCGGAAACTGCAAGGTCATCATTCCAACAAACCAATTCAAGCATCTTTCCATTTTCAAAACTATTCCCACTAATCACCCGAAAATAATCCGGGAACTCGGGAATTACAATTTTCTCGTAGTCCCCGGGCAAACCCAGTTCCCATTTCAGCCTTTCCAACAAACTAATCGGTAATTTATATACTCTACATAACATCAACAACTTCAAGAGACGTCCCGCGATTTCTTGCTTGTAATTAACACTTTGGTACAGTAAATTTTCTCCAGAATTCAAAGCGAGGGTTGCTGGAGTGAGTTTGATATGGGGGTGGATATTAAGGTTTCCTGGATGAAATTCTTGGAAAATTGAGGGGTATTTTCGGATAAACTCAATCGATCGAAAAGGGATTTGGAGTGCTTCTTCGGATTGGGCGATTATGGAGAGTGGAAGTGACTTTGAGGGCTCGGAAATTAAGTGGTTTTTGAGGTTGATAGCGGGTTTGAGATGCCTTTCCCGTTCCACTGCGTGGTCTAGGCCCCGGTCCCGGACGCATTTTATGGAGGCTACGGAGTCGTAGAGGGCGCGGCGCTGCTGGAAGAAGAGGTGGCGGTGGTGGCTACGGAGGAGGAGGAGGAAATGCATGAATAACTTGTGCTGTTTCGTAGCTGAAAGGAGCGGTGGAAAAAAAAATTGTTAAAGGGTTTCAGTAGGGTTTTACAGAATTTTCTATTTGAAACGAGTTGCTTAGAATTTGAAAAACTGACGTTTGCTAAGCCTCTGCCTCTCTGTTTTGTGTTTGTCGATCTGCGGTCTTTGCTTTCCAGATCTGTGAGTTGACCGGAGTATGGTGTAGAGGTTTGGTCGGTGGGCTTCGCTGTGGGGGACGATTTATAGGCCGGGGGACGTACGGCTGGCCTTCGCTGTGTGGTTTCTGTACGCGAGCTGGGTACTCGCCGACGCTTGCAGTGGGTGTTGCCGCCGGGACCTCTTAGCCGTGCTTTGTGTCACTTTGTTTTGTGTCCGCTGTGCTGGGGTGCCCAAGTGCTGTTTGCGTTAGTCGGCTTATAGTCAGGTTTCCCTGTATTGATAGGTCACATTTGTAACTTCGTTGGATGAATGAATTTTCCATCCCATTTCTTACAAAAAAAAAAAAAAAAAAAATTATCTGTGGGCCCAGGTCCCCTCCATAAGGGCCACTACTTGTCAATTCGATAAAAAATTATATAAAAAGTTCTCAAACAATATCGTCAACTGGTTTGCCATTTCGTGTTCAATTTTTTTTTTTGAAGACAACTATTCCAGATAATATTAGTATTCAATTAAGTGTATTTCTTAACAAAAGATTTAAATTCGAATCGTCGAGAATGCGAAAGAAATCAATAAAGGCCAAGACAAGGCAAGCACCAACTCTTCTAAAGAAAACAATATAGATGAGCAAGGGCAAAATCCCGTAAAAAAGAATTCTTATCATTACACAAAATATAAAATAAAATATAATAATAATAATAATAATAATAATAAAATCAATTACTCTTTCACCCCATCCTACTGCACTTGGTTCTAACCATGCTTAAGGATGGCAAAAAAGTTCGTCGGTTCGGACGGTTCGGGCTCGGTTACAACAAGCCGAGGCTCGGGCCGAGCCTCATTTTTTTTGGCCGGGCTTTGCTCGGCTCGACTTGAGCCCAAAAAAAACTCGGTACAAAAAAGTTCGGGCTTCTTTAATTTATAATACGTATAAACCACACAAATTTTAAATTTTTTAAATAAAAAATGTAGATTTGATTTTAAAAAAACAAAAAAATCGAGCCGGCCCGGACTCGATTCGAGCCAAAAAAAGCTCAAGCCGAATCCGAGCTTTTTTTTTTTTCCCGACTCTGGCTCGGCTCGTTGACATAGCTAACCATGCTCAAGATATTGTGTGCCAATATTGGTGCAACGGACACCTTGATTAGTGCATTTGAACCCAAGTTAGACTACCTAAAAGTAGGGGGGTAAGCGGTCCGATTTTTGCGATTTTTGACAATTTTTCAAACCAACCCATTTTGAACGGTTTGAAAAAAACTCAAACCTAAACCTAACGATTTGGTCCGATTTTAAACCGTCGATTTCACCGTATATTTTTTTGTATGTCTACTTTTATGACATTAATTCATTGAATTCAATATATATTTATATCTTATTAGCAATAAATCTAAAACAAACTAAATATATCTACTATAAATTTAAATACCAACTAAATCAAAGTGAAATCACAATAAACTAAAATCTAGTTTTTTGTTTGCCACTTTAGGCCAAGACGTTACGATAACGTTACAATACAAGTCTACTAAACTAAATATAAAGCCCAAAAAATATAATGATATTCAACAAGATCTCGTGATCATCATATCTGAAAAACAAAACTACTGATTAGACAGAGAGAATAACCAACCATAATAATAAATCAATTGTTTATAATATCTAAACATAACAATTACACAAACTTACCGTTGTATTTTGTTACGAATTCAGTTTCTCACATATACTCAAACACCAATTGTTGTCACACCTGATTCATAGTCTCTATTGTCAAACAAATGCATTCTTTATATCATCATAGTATTGGATACTGGATAGATAAGAGAATCTTTAAAAATGTGGTAATAAAAAATATAAACCACCGGCACAACTTTCATTGAATCATCAAATGCTTCCACTTCATCTAAATATTAGCACAGCGCTATAGGTTCATACTTAATTTACAACCAATTCTTTCCGCATATACAAGCCTCAGCATCCTTGCACCTAATAAACTCCTAAAGGAATCAAGTATCTGACCTCCATTTGAGAATGCAGACTCAGAAACAACTGTAGAAATTTAAATTTTAAAGAGAAAAAGAGTTTTTTGATAGATTATATTAGTCTTGAGATTATCAGATATAAATTAGGATTATTTGGTAATAATAATATATATGTAATAGAAAATTATAAATTGACAAAAATACATACAAATGACAAAACTATTGAATTTTGCATATTTGGATGAATTTTAAAAAAAAATCATTACTTTTATTTTTTTATTTTTATATATTTTTTCACCAGTCCGGTTTGGTTTGGTTCAAAACCATTTCGTTGACGGGTTCACGTGGTACCAAACCGACGATTTCTAAAATGTGATTTCAGTTCGATTTTTCGATTTGACGATTTTTGCTTACAGCCCTACCAAAAGTAGAGTGCCCATTGGCCCAAGGCTCACAAGAACTATGACCGATACAACTTGACATTTTAAGGACAGTGATGTCATGCAACAAAATTTTACTATTTCTTAACTTATTACTTATTTGAAAAGGCAAAAAAAGATTAGTGGGCCGTGTGAACTAGTTTGCTCGAAATAAGCTAGAAATATATGACCTACAAAACAACACTAACGTTACGTAACAAAATAGGAAAAAAATCATATTAATCTTATTATAATAAAATATTTCACAAAATCCTAATTATATTTATATATACTACCTTCTAAAATTAAACTCCAATCCACTTCTTGTAACTGAAAATTTTCAAATAAACATACCTCACGTTTTGCATTCAATTTCTCTTCCCAAATCATAAGAATTTCCAATTTAAGATGTGTACCATACGTAAGCTCGCCATAGAGGTTGATTCACGGATTTCTCATTCCTTGCAACTGTCGACATCTTCTAATTGTTGGTGAGTAAATTCATGATTCAATTTCCATATTCTATGGGTTTTCTTGTCTATTAGAATTCATCTAGCAAACTGAAATATTACATGCATGTTTTCAATTGAAAATTGTGATATTACTTCATATGTAGAATTCATCCCGTTGCTGAATTTTACAGTAGCAATCTTCTTGCATTTTTTTCATCCATATGTGTGATCTAATGTTCTATCTTCTATATAAGAGTGTTGGAATATTACATTATTGTAATGTCGTTATGCAGATATATATGATCTTCACTGTGTGATTATAAACATATGTCACCGGAAGATTTGTTCCCCTTCTTTTAATCCATGTATATGTGATTAATTGATGTGTATATCATTGAATGATATAATATAAGGTTTCATGAACCCCGACTATGTGATATTAAACAACATGGTCAACCCTTTAAACAATTCAAAAGAAAAAAAAAAATTTTCATACAAAAATGAATTCAACGAATATATTTGTGAAGTACATGGCGGATATGTTTGGTCTTCTCGTTCCATATTATTTCGGATATATGAATCTTGTTGAATGCAAACTTAGGTAGGCATACGTAGTTTGGAACAGCTCCTTACCCCCACGGAAATGTGTCCAGTAACGGGGAGTCCACGAAGCGCATCAATGCATCGGATACCAAACTCTTGGGTTGTGTTAGTGAAAGGAAGATGAAACAAGGTACAGTATTGCCAACTTCACAACATCTTCATCAAGCGTGTTTTGATGGAGATTGAGAAATGTGTCTTCAACGTCTTTCCTATAGACGTTCTTCAGATTCTTGAAATAAATTTCCTTCAATCTGTAGCGCCCCCACACCAAATGTGTTCAAGTTACTATCTCCATCGTATTTTAGGCCGAACATTAAACATAACTCGTTGATCGAAAATATTAAACGTTGCCCGCAACTTTGAACCACATTTCATCATCGACGGATTGCATCACTTCCATCAACAACATTTTGTGTATTGTCTGGTATTGTAATCGTATTTCACTCATTTGGATGAAGTGCCTAAAGCTCAATCTCTTGAATAAAGCAATCTGTGTTTCAGTTAGGTTCAACTTTAGATCTAATATCACATTAGACTTGTAGAATACGTTGATGCTTGCACCAAATCTGTTTGTCTGGGTGTATGCAAAGAACAGATTCATGTGTTATTAAGAATTAACTAGAATGGTAATGAAATTTTCATACAAGAAAAAAGATGCCTTAAACTTTGTGCTTAAGCAAAAATCAAGAGAATGGGTAGTTAAGGATGGATCATTATAAAGTATAAACAGCTTAAAAGTGTTCAAGAGCATTCATCTTTTTCTCTTATTTCTTTCTCTTTTTAGATGAGAAAATTACTCTCTCAAGCTTTGGTAATACACCAAAAACTCACAGAAATACAAATAGTGTTGTTTGTAGGAAATTAAGGACCTGCGGAGCAAAACAGAGTTAAAGGGTTAAACTCGAAAAAAATGAGTTCTATTACACATTCTTCATGGATTTTTTACTAGACCAGAGAATAGTATAATTTGAGGGGATGAAGGAAAATAACAATCATGCAATATACATAAAAGAAAGAACAAAATTAATTGTGATGATGATTGTAATATAGTGACGCCTATTCTTTCGAAAGATATAAAACGACCCACCAGAAAATAAAATATGGATAGAGGTCCCGGAAAGTGCTACTCTATCCCACCATCTAAAAAATCAAAGATCGCCCTTTATTTGGTTGAACAAATTGGATTAAAATTGGGAAGATCACTTCAAAGGTATGTGAATATAAACTCTTGTTCCAATACGAGTTCTAAAGCGCATAACATTTCTAAATCAACATTTTTAACATCGCATCAGTAGAAATATTAAGACATAGATAAGATAAGGGCATTTTAATAATGTGTTAACAAATGTAAAAAGAATATTCTTGAATAATGAAGTTACTGGCCTGTGATGAATGTAGGAGCACCAGTTTTTTCTTTTTGTTGCTATGGTCAGATATTGAACCTTCTATTTGCCTCTTGCCACTTTCCTTCAAAATAGGTAAAAATTTTGACTTGTAAAATTATTTTATGTAATTGAAATGAATTTTTAGATAATGAGGCTCAAACATGAACTAAACATGTCAATTCACTCAAATTTTGGATTATGTAGGTTAAGCTCCTTGGAAATTAACTGTGACCCAATGAACAAGAAGCTCAAAAAGTCTGACCGATATATTTCACCCTTCAATTCCTTCATATCAGAAAAGCAAATGCAACATACTAATACACCATGTTATGATTCACTCGCAACAATAAAGCCAAAACAAGTTCTAACCCCAACAATAACACAATCAAATCTTCAAATTGAGCTATTCTTCATGACCTGCAAGCAGAAAGAAACATATAAAAGCCATAAGCAACTAGAAGAAAAAGACAATTGGTAAAACTGAAAGTATAGATGCATATCCACAAATACACAAACCAACAAAGGTTAAAAACGAAAATTGTAATATTTGACCATCATACAGACATCGGCACCCTACCCACACTACATTGACAGGGTCGCTGTTGATATCTCATTAAAGCAGGGATACAATAAGCATAATGAATTGAACAGCTAGAATTTTGTTTTTATATTATGTAAAACTATTGATCGAGGTGCCCATATTAATGGGAGTAGGGACATGCACTCCGAAATCTCACGATGGTATGTAATTAGGAATAGCGGAAGAAATCCACACATAATGAGACGAAATACATCCTTGCAAATTTATAAATTACTACAATTTTGTATACTGATTGGGTGAGAAAGTCAATGTAGACTTGTTGGAAGATAATTATTAAAAAAAAAAAAAAAATAGAGCACGGATTGCAGTACATCTGTGTGCAAGTATTATCCAGAAAAATCAATTACAGTACTCCCATATGAAAAGGACTCTCGTTAGTCAGATTCAAGGATTTCAAAATTGATTTTGACTAATATTTTCAGTATGCTAGCCTTTTGACAGAATATGTATCGAATGAACTCAGTTTGAAGTATGAAAAGATTAGTCAAGCTGCTCTTGATTTTCAGAAAGTAACATTCGTATATCTATATTTACTGATGAAACAAATAACTTAAACGTTCAAAATTTTTCCATTGGTTTTTTAAATCTTTCTCCCACCTTTGAAACAAAAGGAAAACATCATCAAGGACCTATGAAACTAATGTTATGTAGCAAAGATATCGCCCCGCCCCGCCCCACCCAATAACACACGCACACCCAACCAAAACTTAAAAGTTTTGTTTCCATTAACTCACTTGATCAACATTGCTATTGAAAGATCTGTCATTTGTGCAACACACTCTTTTTCGGAAGCTTCATCTTCTTTTGAGACTGGTTCTGCCAAGGAGTACAAAATCAAATGGGAGAAAAGTTAGCAACAATCTATTAGATCTATGAATACACGCACAACACAAACTGATATGAAAGTAAATTCACCTTTTGTCTTTCGAAGGCTTCAGCATCGGTCCTCTCTCTCCAGGTGCTCTTACGAAGTTTGATCGGTCGATTTCCAACATATTTCCCTAACATGATTATGTACCTCATTAAAGATCCAAGTTGAATTCCAATTCATACAATGCTGTTCTCCTTTCTAAGCATAAATCATTATCATAATTAAAGCAACTTTCAATTGGAATTAAACAAATTGCACTTTTGCTTAGTTATTTTTCTTCTCTTATATTCTAACATAGCTGGTCATCCCAAATGAAGAAGGGTTGATTTCAATAGCCGTAAACCAGCATAAATCTCAGTTAGTTTCCTCATGCCCATGGATCTTCAGATTATGGCCATTTATAGAATGGAATGGACAAGGAACTAAAATCCCCAAGTATGGATAAGGCATAAGAGTTAAATTCTAAGTGGCAAGGCTGTCTGAAGTAAGGTATTCCAAACCAGCCATCTAAGTTTTAAAAGTTGATCCGCAAACTGTTGCCGATATACTGTTTACAGGTTTGCTTTTTAACAAACTAATTGAAGATGACAGACACCAACAGTTGCTAATTGGTTAAGGGACACCAACAGTTGCTAAGTGGTTAAGTTCCTAACAAGCCAAGTTTGAAGGTTTTGATACAGATGAGAAAGGAGTTCAATGACCGTCCCTTGTTAAGTGTCGCTTAGACTGAAAAAAAAAAAGGAAAGAAAATTACGAAACAAAGAGTAACGCGAGAAGAAAGAACCATATAAGAATGTGATTACAAAACCAATTACCATTCATTTCTTTAAGTGCTGCTGCAAGGTCTGAAGGGTTGGAAAAACTAACAAAGCCATAGCCCTTGGTTTTGCCAGTCCGCTTATCTCTCACAACCTGGTCCAAGATATTAAGTTCATATTAGCTGATTGTTGTTCCCTAGAAGCATAAACAAAGCAATATAAATCCTTTCCAAAATGCAAAGGAGAGCAAAAGATTCAGAAAATAGAGACGCACAAAAGAAATCAGAACCTCAGAATTAGAAGACTAAGGAGACAGAGAAAAAGGTGAGGCACAGGAGGAGTATTGAATTGTGGTAGAAGAACTCAATATTCCACTGCAATGAGAAAGGATTACATTCCCCTTTAAATAGATGATAATTATCATCTAATTACTAAGGATATTTACAACTTACCTAAAACAGAATCAATCCTAATTAAAACATACAGAAATAGAAAAAGGAAAATACCTAAAGATCTGGTAACAGGCTACCAGAATCCCCTAAAAAACGTGGAACTAAAATGGCTATGTCTAGTTGTGAAATTCCTCAATTTCAGCACCTAATACATGCAGACAGATCATCAAAATAATATCAAATCTGTCAATAATTCTACACTCCCCCTCAAGCAGGGCAGTAGATATTTATTAGGCCCAGCTTGGAACTCAGATCATCAAAATTCTTTCTTGGCAGAGCCTTAGTAAGGATATCAGCTATTTGGAGACGCGTAGGCACATACATCATCTTGATTATCCCTTCCTCTATTTTTTCTTTTATGAAATGTCGATCAATCTCCACGTGTTTTGTTCTATCATGATGCACTGGGTACTTGGCGATGCTGATTGCTAACTGCTGACTGATTGTCACAGAACATCTTCATAGGTTCCTCTCCAAAATTTTTTAATTCCTTTAGAAGCCTTCTTAGCCATATTCCTTCACAGACGTCATGTGCCATTGCCCTGAATTCAGCTTCTGCACTGCTTCTTGACACGACTGATTGCTTCTTACTTCGCCATGTAACCAGGTTTCCCCATACATAAGTACAGTATCCTGAAGTTGATCGTCGATCATGTACTGATCCCGCCCAATCTGCATCACTGAATACTTCAATATCTCTTCTTTGGTTCTTCTAAAAAAATAATCCTTTACCTGGTGTTAGTTTTAGGTATCTTAGGATTCTATTGACTGCCTCCATGTGTTCTTCATTTGGATTATTCATGAATTGACTTACCATGCTGACAGAAAACCAATATCAGGTCGGGTGTGAGATAGGTATATAAGTTTACCAACTAGTCTTTGATATCTGCCTTTATCCACGGGTGCACAATCTTCCTTAGCTTATCTGCAGGCTTACATCCGAGCATTCCAGTCTCTTTTAGGAGATCCAGAACATATTTCCTTTGGGAGACAGAAATTCCCTTTCTTGACCTTGCTATTTCCATGCCTAGGAAGTATTTGAGATTCCCAAGGTCCTTGATTTCAAATTCTTTAGCTAGGAGACTTTTAATATTACCGGTTTCCTCATCATAATCTCCTATTAGAATGATGTCATCCACATATACAATGAGGACAGCAAGTTTTCCTGTAGGAGAGTGTTTAACAAATAGAGTATGATCTGTTTGACATTGAGAATAGCCATGCCTCTTGATTACCTTTGTAAATCTCTCAAACCAGGCTCTGGGGGATTGCTTGAGCCCATATAGAGATCTTCTAAGTTTACAGACCTTGTTGTGTGTAGTTTGTGTCTCAAATCCTGGAGGAATTTCCATGTATACTTCTTCAGCTAGGTCTCCATTTAGGAAGGCATTCTTGACATCTAGTTGGTGAAGAGGCCAATCAAGATTTGCAGCCAAAGATAGTAAGACCCGTACTGTGTTTAACTTGGCTACAGGGGCAAATGTCTCCTCATAGTCGATTCCATATGATTGAGTGAATCCCTTTGCAACCAGTCGTGCCTTGAATCGGTTAACACTCCCATCTTCATTATATTTGACAGTAAATATCCATTTGCAACCTACTGGACGTTTTCCAGTTGGTAATTCTGTGATCTCCCACGTTCCATTCTTTCCCAGTGCATTTATTTCTTCACATACTGCAGACTTCCATTCAGGTGAATCGAGAGCTTCTTGTATGTTGTTGGGAACCTGTATGTTGTCCAGATTGGCAACAAAGGTTTTGAAATTTGATGACAGTCCTTTATATGACACGAATGTGTTTATCGGATGTTTTGTGCATGATCTTACACCTTTTCTCACAGCAATAGGCAAATCACTATCATCGTTAGGTAACTCATTATGGGAAGTCTCGGGATTAGAGTTACCTGAGGGATCTTCACTTGATCTAGGACTTGGATCAGACTCTTGGGTTTGCTCAAGAGATGCTTGTTGTTCCATCTCCTTTTGGTTCCTTCTCCTCCGTGAGTAGGTAATCAACTCATCATTATTTGTTGATTGAATAGTGTCCAGATTCTGAGGTGGATCTGTAGGCAGATTGTTGGTTTGATTTTGAGGAGACTCTAAGAAGAGATGAGGAAAAGGAATGGATTCAGTAGGAGGATTTTGTGGTGGGTGAAATTGGTCAGAATTAGAAGAAGGGTGAGATGATTCTTCAATATTCCAAAGCTGATATTCCTGGATAAAATTAGTTTCCCCCTGAATATCAAATTTGGGGTAATAAAGTTGTTGCTCAAAGAAGGTGACATCCATGGAGTGATAATACCTTTTAGTGACAGGTGAATAACACTTATATCCCTTTTGATTCGGAGAGTACCCAAGAAAAATACACTTAAGGGCTCTAGGATCAAGTTTATCCCTGTGTTGTTGATGAACATGAATAAAGGCTGAGCACCCGAATACTTTGAAGGGAATAGTGGAGATGAGACGAGTATTGGGAAATGACTGAAGTAGGGTTTGACAGGGAGTTTGGAAGTTGAGAACACGAGAGGGCATCCTGTTTATGAGATACGCTGCAGTGAGAATGGCTTCACCCCAAAAAGATTTTGGTACATGTGTAGAGAACATGAGAGAGCGGGCAATATGTAGAAGATGTCGATTTTTCCTTTCAGCAATTCCATTTTGCTGAGGAGTATTGACACATGAACTTTGGTGTACAATACCGTGACTTAAGAGATAATCATCAAGAATGGATTGGAAATATTCTTTGGCATTATCAGTTTTTAGAATCTGAATTTTTGCTTGGAATTGAGTTTGGATCATGGTGTTGAAATTTTTGAAAATCTGACATGCTTTTGATTTTTCTTTCATGAGGAATACCCAGGTAAGTCTAGTGTGATCATCTATAAAAGAGATAAACCAGCGAGATCCCGTAACATTCTTGATTCTAGATGGGCCCCATATATCACTGTGAATCATTGAAAAGGGATGGGATGTTTTGTAGGAGTGGTTGGGATAAGAGTTGCGTACATGTTTTGAAAATTGACAAATCTCACACTGAAAATCATTTGGATTTTTATTATGGAAGAGTGAAGGAAACAACTTCTCAAGATACAAGAAATTTGGATGTCCTAGCCTATAGTGCCACAACATAATTGCACCATCATTATTAGAACGAATAACAGAAAATGAACCTGGACTTCTGGACACTGAACAATCTGATTTGTGAGTTGTTCCTTTAGGAGGATCATTAACCTCAAGAAGATAGAGCCCCGAACACATCTTAGCATAGCCAATCCTCTTCCCCGAGTCCAAGACCTGAAATTCACACAGATTGGAGGAAAATTTAGTAACACAATTGAGATCCCGAGTGAGTTTACTTATGGATAATAAATTGCAATCCAAATTTGGCACTAGAAGAACTGAGTTAAGTGTGATGTTCTCTGTAACTTTAACAGAACCTGTACCAGCCACCTTTGAGAGAGAACCATCGGCTATCCTGACAGTTAAATTCTTAGAACAAGGTCTGAAAGTAGAAAAAAATTTCTTATCTCCAGTCATATGGTCTGATGCTCCGGAATCTATAATCCATGGACCTGTCTTCTCTTTTTTAACATTGAGAGCACTTAAGAAATTACCTTTCCGTGCCAAAGAACCAGTACCAATCACGCTAGAATTAGGTGTCAAATTATTTTGTAATTGAGTGAGCATTTTCTGGAGTAGTTCCATTTGTTCTTTGTTGAAGTATTGGGTGACGGAAGAATCTCCCTGTCGTAGATCATGAAGGCTACTTTCAACAGAAAAAGATTCTGATGTATTTTCAGAACTCGAATATGTGTCTCTTGCAGCGTCCCAGATTTCCTTTGCTGTCTCGTACAACAAAAAATTCTCACCTATGTCATTTTCCATGGAATTAATCAGCCAGAACATTACCATATGATTCTCGATTTTCCAGACCTTGTACGTGGGTTCATTCTTCGCTGGAATTGTGACTTCACCTGTGAGATACTCCTCCTTTCCTTTGCCACAGACAAACATTTTTACTGATTGTGACCATTGAAGAAAGTTATGGCCATTGAGTTTGTGGCCAGTAATGAGAATAGGAGTGCCTTCTGTCCCTCCAAGGTTGCTAGCAACAGAACCTGATTCTGGATTGGAAGTGACTTCAGATGATGAGCTCTGCCTTTCAGCAGCCATGCCGTATTTTGTCATGTGGGGAAATTAGGGTTTCAGAGAAGAACCTGCTCTGATACCATATTGAATTGTGGTAGAAGAACTCAATATTCCACTGCAATGAGAAAGGATTACATTCCCCTTTAAATAGATGATAATTATCATCTAATTACTAAGGATATTTACAACTTACCTAAAATAGAATCAATCCTAATTAAAACATACAGAAATAGAAAAAGGAAAATACCTAAAGATCTGGTAACAGGCTACCAGAATCCCCTAAAAAACGTGGAACTAAAATGGCTGTCTAGTTGTGAAATTCCTCAATTTCAGCACCTAATACATGCAGACAGATCATCAAAATAATATCAAATCTGTCAATAATTCTACAAGGAGGAATAAATTCACGCCCCAGTAAAAAAATAAAAAACATAATAACCAATTTGGCAGCATCTGCACATCTCAGGCATGGATTGGTGATTAACGTGGATATAAACGGACAAGAACATAAAATTCCTCCTATTCATTCATTTCTTTCTCCAGTACTCTATACATTCAGCCAGCAATAGAAATCTAACAATTTCCATTATCTTATATTTATCCATTTGTTTATCTTATTGCAGCATTACACATTCAGGAAGATATTCTTTACTATCTTCTAGGTTAACATATCCAGTGATATTTTATTTTTTTGTTGAACCCAAAGCCTACAATTGAAGAAATATGCACACTTCCACTAACAAATTACTCCATGTTTGTCAAGGTAATAATCTTTTTCAAAAGGGTATAAGTTGTAGATACACCATTGACATAAAGTAAGAACTTATGCAACCGGGAAAATTATACAAATGAACACATAAAACAAGAAAAAGGAAGCACGATCGATTCAAAAGAATGTATTTATTTCCTGGTTTTTCAGCTCGTTCTTCA
This sequence comes from Fraxinus excelsior, assembly GCA_019097785.1. Taxonomy (NCBI): domain Eukaryota; kingdom Viridiplantae; phylum Streptophyta; class Magnoliopsida; order Lamiales; family Oleaceae; genus Fraxinus; species Fraxinus excelsior. The sequence goes on from CM032623.1 coordinate 44,809,509, forward strand.
GCCAAGATTTAAAAAAGGGCCACTCATTCCTGTTGGAGAACCTGCAGTATATCAAATTATTTTTTATCTTTTCCACGTTTTTTCTATTTTCTTCGAGTGTCGTGATATTTTCATTTCAGATGGAATAATTTGTAGTAGATTAAAAAAAAAAATTAATACAGTGGACTTCTACAGGAAATTCAGACATAACTTTTGAAGATTCCTTAAGATGAAAATGAGCAACCTTGCCTTGTTGATAAATCATAACATATATCAGACATGTTTATAAGGCCACTTTCCTTGCTACAGATTCATTTGAAAGTTTGAAACAAGACTTTGAGGAAGCAATTAAAGAATGAGCCAAGGAACAAAGACGCATAAAGATTTAGGAAAGATTTTGTAATCAGTATCATGGTCTTGTGACTAAACTCATGGCCATCTAATTGATAATTAACTCTGAAATGACACAAAGATGCATACCATTTTATACAAACACACATATAGAAGGTAAAAAGTTTTGGGATATATGCATCTCCATGTTTGGAAGCTAACTAACACCACCAATTTCGAACCAAATATAAAATTTACAGAAGCAGTCTACTCTTAAGAAATCTATCAACAGAAGTCTTGTACCATTCATATAACTTTTAGAGAAATATGAGAAAAAATGTTAGTTGCTCACTTATTTTTGGATCTCAAGCCAAAAGTCAGAATCAAACCTATGTTGGAACTTGGACGAAGCATGCCATTAATATTACCATCAATTTACAATATTGTACCATGAGATGTTTTGACCAGAAATTGGTAACAAAACAGATTATTGTGGCAAGAAAATATCAATAATTTTTTAATATAAATGCCTACGGAAATCTTCCAAAATGTATAGTTTTTATGATGCTAAAGTGCAGATAGTAAAAGCATGCTTTCAATAATTAACTCGCCTAGTTTTTGCCATTTAAAGACATTATTAATTGATACAAACCAAAAAAGAATTCTACCTTAGTGAATATGACTCAATTGAGGGCTCCACGCACTTCAAATTAACATCTGAAGAGGACAGGCAAATGCGCTCATGTATACCATTCAAAATACATAAAGTGAACACAAATAAGAGATGACAAAGTAACTTCAGGAATAACTTACTCTGGCCATGTTAAAGGAAGGAAATCTTGCGAATGCTTTTGATAGAACATCATCATTCACCTCATTTCCAAGATCACCACAAAACAGACGATAGTCATGTGCAATATGCAACATATCAAGAAATAAGAGTTGCTACATACTAGATTAACCGCTCAATAGAACCACCTAGATTCCGCATAATTGGAAAAGGAGAAAAATCAAGATATAAATTGATAAAAGAAAGTAAAGGGAAAAAGATTATAATTGGCTCCAAGTGATAAATGAAGACAAGAACTGGCAACTTGACACAGTAGGATGGGGGTTATACAACAGCCATGGGTTATAGAAACCCAGTTTTAATCCATGTTAAAGGTTGAGTTCACATGATCAGATAAGTTCAACAACAAAATTTGAAGTGAATGACTGACTGTCAACCATATATCTAGAAACCTCCAATTAAAATAGACATTTTTGTAGCAAGGTGATACCCATACCCCATGCAGCATTGCATCTCTAAAGCTTACCAAGAAGGAGAAAGACCAATAATACTCAACGGTCACTTTTATCCCTTGCAATTACCAAAATTCCAACACAAATTACTGTTAAAAGACTAACAATAATTTTACATTAATCTTCTCGATAGTTGCATTGCAAATAATGTATTATTGGATCATCCTATTTTTGGCTTTTCATTAAGGCTCCTGATTCCCTTAATCTATATTTGAGATCAACCAAATATTCTAGTTCACCCTAAACAACCTCCATGACAACAGAATCTCGGATAATGTTCCAAAAGAAATAAATTAAATGAATACTACAACATAGACAAGGAGGAGTAAATAATTCCAAGTTTAAGCTTGCAGAGAGAGAGAGAGAGAGAGAGAGAATCATACTCTCAGGCCAGTCTGCAAGAGTAGGATCCTCCCAAGATTGTCCTGCAGCTTTCCGAGGAATTGCCTTCTTTTTAGTCTCTGCTTTGTGCTTGATCTCACTGCTCGCAAGAGCAGCTTTCACACTCTCAAGAGCTTCTGGTGTTATGGTTTGTGCATCTCTCTGAAACAACTGCTGGGCCTGTCCATGTCCACATTCACCATCAGAACAAGAAACAGTGATGAACATTGCCAGAACATGAACAGATGGCATTATTTTTCCTGGAAAGTATTTGAAGATGTTATTTTCTTTCCACCTTGTAACAAATCCTTTCGCAAAAATTATCAAAAGAACACAACTGATCTATACGAAATTGATTGAACATACAAAAATTAAACAATTCCTCAAGTAGCGCCAAAATGTAGTGATTATCAATGATCACGTATTTCAATGTGATTTCAAAATACAAGTCAAAAGCATTCGGGCTTCAGCAAAATAAAATTTAAAAGATTTACGGAAAAAAGACCAAAAACATTACAGCCCCGCCCTTGGATTCCACAAACAAACGGAAACCCTAGAATTCCTGAATATCCATTAAAACGATAACTTTCAGTAAAACAAAAAGCAAAATTACTTAACTGCTGATATTGAGGCAACGAGTAAACGGTAGGGGGAGCAGGATAAACAGGTGGAGCCACAGACGGGACAGGTGGAGGAGCGGCGCCAATGTACGGGACAGGCGCTGGAGTTTGTTGGAGGTGGAACGGCGTCGGAAAATAGGAGGCGGAGGCCGTGGGCGATGCGTAAGTATATTGGGAGGATGATGATGCGGAGGCCGCCGCATTGGAAGGCACCATCGACATGGCGGAACCTGATCAAACGCGGGTATCAGTCGAATATTGACGTGCTTCGATTCTGTTCTTGTCGAGAAACTTCGCAATTACAAAGGTTACAATTTTGGGGACATATCTCCGAAGTATATATAAAAATAAGTACACAGAAGAGTTTGGCTGTTTGGGTTGGGATACTCGGGCTAGGATCTACATTTTTTAATGGGAAAATTACACGAAATAAGGTTTTCAAGATTCAATTTCAAATTTCATACATTAAGTTTCATTTTTTAAAAATCAAGTATTTTATTTGAAATATTAAATATTAATTATACAATTTTAATTTCAAATCCTAATCAATTTCATTTCAAACTGGCAAACATTTCCCCTATGTCTTCTCTCTCCTCACTATCTTCTCTCCGTCTTCTCACTCTCTCTTTTCTCCGTCACCATCGAATGCGACATAGTAAACGTCGTCGTTGCAACCATTGCAACGAGCGACAGCGTCATCCCCATGTTTGCAGATATGAGAACGGTGACTTCATCTCCGGCATTAAAACGTAACAACTTAGGATGATTTTCATGCTGCCGCGGTTTTCAGCAATGGCAATGTAATAGATCTACTTTGCGGTGGTTAGATCTTATTTGGGGTGGTTTTCATGCTGCCACCGTAGTGATGGTGAGGTGTTGCGGTGTTGAGATGCTGACGATGGTGGTTAATCTGTTTAGGGTGTGGTGGTAGTGTTGTTGGTAATGATGTTGTTTATGGAGGTTTGGGGTGATTTTGGGGTTATTGGGAGTTGTTGTCGGTTGTGCAGGTAGAGGTGTGATGGCAGCAATATCAGTGAAGGTGGTGGTGGTACGAGCACTAGGGACCTTGGCAGAGGACACCCTTTGGTTGGCTATTGGCGTTGCAGTAATGTTGGTGCGATGGTGGGTTATTATGATGGTACAAGTCGTGATAATGGTGCTACAGGTGATGGGGATCTGGTGGTGGTGGTACGGTGTTTGGGTGGTGGTGGGTAGGTTGTGGTGTTGGTGGTGATGTTGGCTACAGTATTCGAGACGATATTTTTGTTGTCGGGATGTGGTATTTGTGGTTCGGCGACGATAGTTTGGGCTGCTGCAACGGTGTAGTGGTGGTTACAAGTAATTTGGTTGATTATGACCAATAAATTGGTTGGTGTATGATAAAAAGTATGTGATCAATGAAATAGATAAATTGTGACCAATAAATATTGTGTGACCTAAAAAAAATTTAATTTGTGACCAATAATTTAATAAATTGTAACCTAAATATAATTTGTGATCAATTAATTTGATGTTTTGTGTGACTATAAAATAAATCGTGACGTATAAATTTTTTATTTCCAATCAGTGAATAAATTGTGACCTATAAATTTTTTGAATTGTGATCGTACAATAATTTGTGACGTAAAAATTGTGATTTGTGACCAACTATATGAAATTTGTGATCAAATTATATAAAATTTTGACCTTAATATATTTAATAAATAAAATATATGTTTAATTAATTAAATTATAAATAAAAATTTTAAAAATCTGATATTTGAAATTTTAAACTTAATTTCTTAAATTTGAAATTGGTGAAACTCAATCCCTTAATTACAAGTATCCTAATAAGTTTTAAAATAACGTTTTTGTTTTTTATCAGTGAAGTTGAATCAAACTTAGGATACAATGCTTATTTTACTCAAAATTTGACATTTTAACAATTAAAACGACAATTTTCATTACAAAAAATCTCAAAACACATACATTTGAAAGATATGGGACTCTACGTACTAGAAATCAAAAGTTTGAGACTCATTGTCAAAAAGGTTCAAAGGTACCCCTAGGGCTATTTACTCAAAATTTATCAAAAATAAATAAATAAAAATAATTAAAGTTTGGTAACCATAGGGGCATTAAGTGGAAAGTTCAGGATGAAACAAGTTAGTCTCCATTGTGAAGAATTTATAAATGATAGAAACAAATGATGAAGGAGTGAATAATAGCTGTGGATCTACTTCATTGTGTGATTGAAAATAAAGTTTGATCTTTTATAAATGATTTATAAGTATTGCCAAACAGAGACTTAAAGTTCGATTGTCCTAGTGACATTAAATGAAAAGCGCAATCACCATGTGTGAAATCAATCCTCGTGAATTTAGATAAATAGAATTAATCATATTTTAAACAACAAATAAATATCTAATGTATTTTAAATATATCGCTTCACATAACATCTCCAACAAATGAGAAAAAAAGATATTTGCTAACAAAAAACGATGGAAGTCCGAGGACAGCTGCCCCCCTCCTATAGATGGGGGAGATTGGTAATCACTCTTTTGGGGGAAAAAAAAAAAACCTCTATTCATCAATATTCTGCTTCTTTTACACACATCTCCCCTCCATAATGGTAGGCACTAATCTATTTTTAACATCTAATTAGATCGAGAAATTATTCAAATTTAAGAACATTGATGGTTGCTTTTTCTTTCCCATCATTAATTGAAGCCATAGGGCCCTATCCATTTATTCATTTGACCTAACTTTTTTTTTTTTTTTTTTTTTGTTTCATTCCAAAAATTCGAGCAGGGTTTTGTACCGATTGGATAAAAATGAAATGGATCTCCCCCACCCCCCCTATAGGAGGGGGCGAGCTGCCCCGGACGTCCAGCAAAGTCCTATTTGTACCATATGTGTCATTCGAGAAATTATTCAAATTTAAGAACAGAGCTGGTTGCTTTTTCTTTCCCATAATTAATTGAAGCCACAGGGCCCTATCCATTTATTCATTCGACCTAACTTTATTTTATTTTTTTTCCAAAAAATCGAGCAAGGTCCTATTTGTATCATATGTGTCATTCAAGTACATGACTAAACTATGTAGTATCATTATCCTATTTTCTGATCGGTGGTGTCGATACAATAATATTTAGCTCCATATCCAACCACAAAGAAAACCAATTTATCATTCAAACTATTAGTAGTTTACAAACATTTGTTTTTATTGAATACGGAAAAATAGGAAAAAATAATCACAAGAATACCGCAGATTTTAATCAGTACACTGGGATATGGTTGAGTGGATATGATTGAGAAATATTCAACCAGCATAATTATTTTGCAGACAAGTGTCTCGCAACGTGTTGAACTTACCAACTACTTTTAGGTACAGTAAACCTAAACCTGTTAAACTGGCAATCTTCAACCATATTGTCCAGTATCTTGATTGTAAGTTGTGAGATTCTCCAAAGCTTCTATAATTATGATCCCCTGCACCACAAAAGTAAATCACAACCTCAGGATAATTCGAGGGAACTTTAACTTAGTACGTGTTAGAGATGCGTCATCAAGAATCACTCCTCGACAAAAATGGAATAAAATCTCATTACAGATCTTTATTATTTATTTTCTATATTCAGATCATAGAAACCATTTTCTGCAATGGCTGCATTCTGGATAAAATTCTGCATGATGCAAAAGATAACGGCAACATCTTACACTACAAGACATTGAAACAAGCTCCAATACTTTTTGATTCAGTAGATCACGCTCTAAGATGAGAATTAAAATTTTCACAAGAAATATGCAAGGAATGCACACCACCAACTTGTATCAGCATGTTTGGCTAAACTTGAAAGTTTTATAGTAAATTTTGTTTTTCCTATTTTGCCAGTACTGTAGGCTGTTATTTCAAACTAAGTAACTTATTTCCAACATTGAGCAGCAAAACATTATTTAATTTAAAGCGAGTTTAGTTACTTAAAAAATATTTTTTAAGCTTAGCCAAACATGCACTATTTGTCTACGACCTTAAGTAGCGAAAAGGTTATTCCTATGGTCATAAGCTACACAATCAACATCATGATGCAGCAAGGTACATAAAGCAAATGAATATTGCGCAGACAATTGGAAATAAGTGTAAAGAAGGGGGAAGGATGATGTCATGTGGTTTTTGTTCAAGGATTAAATAACAAAAGAAGGGGAAGAAAGAGGGCATTAGAATAGAATTTTGGGAGAGAGAATTTCCATGTAAAAACCTACGAATCATGCTACAGTGGCAGATGCCTTCACATAATTATTGACATAATGCTACGTGACATTCCATTATTGGACCCAGTCAGCTTGTTATCCAATCATCTACTGCCACCTCGAATTATGTCATTATACAGTTAAATTTCTTCTGACAAAGTGGCAAAATCCAAAACCTACTCTTACTTATACTTGCAATCCCTAGTGAACAATGAAAGCTACCAAAATAATAGCAAGGAAAATTTTCAAAACAGATAACTATGGAAAGAAATAAGTAAAACCAATCAAAAAACCTCCCAAAAATATTTCTATTTTCCTGCATAAAGTGAATATCAAGATTATGGAAAGTCTTCAATAATATCTGTAAGGATCTCTATCACACCATTCTTGTGTAGTGTTGTGGGAATTAGGTCTGACATGTTTAACACTTCCTATTTGAGTTGGTTATGAGCACAACCTGGTCCCAATTCCCTCTCATTCACATTATAGGGCTACCAAGTTCCTAATTATCAGCATCATCTAATCTCTTCAAGTTACCATTCAACATTCCACCCAAATGAATAAGAGTGTGTTTGGCTAAGTTTTAAAAATAAGTAACTCCTTAATATCATATTAAGTATCTTATTCTCAACTTTAACCAATAACAACGTATTTATTTTAGAACTAAGAAAACTTTATAAACTTAGTCAAGCATGTTGTAAAACACCATTATCACGTGATCATTCATCACCCCAGTAATCTTCCCCCCTCTCCACATACTGCATCCTTGAGGCTTCTTGACAAACATTGATTACATTCCCACATTAATATCAATCCGATATTTTAAGCACCATCTTAATTCTTTGATACGTTACGGGGAAATGACCTTGAGAGACACAAAAGTCAACTTTAAAGTCATTTTGCAAGAATTATGTTACACCTCCTCTGTGTAAATGAGCCATTACACTTCCCAAAAAATAATAGATTATTACTTCCAATCTAGAGGTGCCTTTATTAAGAGTTTAATGTTTCTTTATTACATGCCTCTTCTACGTGATTCCACTAATATAGATTTGGGGTCGGAATCTAAATAGTTACACTGTCCAACGCCTTTTAGGTTTTCATTGAACACATCTTCTCACACTTTTTTTGTTTGATCATGAACTAAGACCAATCATTTAATGTAGATGTAAAAGAGTACTATTTTCTTATTGGAAAATGCCAGCAACTGACTTTAAACAAATGTCTAGCATCAGCTATAGATATCAACTCAAGGAGTCGAACCAGTGTGTTTATTTTTACATGTGCTACATAATATCCACTCCCAGAGTTTAATACTATCTACATACTTCTAATCTCTTTAGGATTGCATGTACCATATTGCAAATATAAATGTATCTAGATTCTCACCTCAGTGGAACAAAAGAAATTAAAGAACTCTCTGATATAATTTCGGCCAATCAGAAATAAATAATTTCACATATTTGGAAAGAATGAAAGCTCACCACTAAGAGGAATTCTGGGCGTTTATATTGTTGTAATATCGTGTGAAGCGGCCTCTATTTGCAGGCTTTGGCTTAACGGTTTTTTTCCGCAGACCAAACATCTCTTGAACCAGAGGTACATGCACCAGCACTAGCTTCCAGGCCAAAAACCAACCTATACATGGGAAGGGGAAAAAGTTCTCAAATTAAACATATATTCAGCAACCCAGAACAAGAAATACTCAGAAAAGTACAAGAAATAGCCCCTACTTTTAACAACCCAGATCAAGAAAATTGAAACATCAACAAAAGTGTAAATAATTGACCTAATTTAAATTACCCAGGTCAAGAAATAACAATAAAAGTACTTCGTTAGCTAGGAATTCAACAATCCAGATCAAGAAACGTAGCAAAAATTCACTTATTTGATGACAGTTCAGGAACCCATATCAAGAAGTTATAACACATGGAAACCCAAAACCAGAAGTATCAAGATAATTCCGTAAATGAAAATTTGATAGCAATTTCAATCAAGAAACTACAGATACATATAATACCAACTAATTCGTATTTACGATCATATATATGCCATAGAGAAAGAAACAAACCGACGAAGAGTAAGGAGAGTGCAAAAGAGACGGCAAGAAGGGGTCGAAGGAAGAGAAACATGAAGTAGTCCCGACAGGAGAAAGGGAACTGTGAATAAGAATAGTACTCCATTGATTATGTGAAACCCGGTAGAATCGTCGACTCTCCGATCAAAAGTGAGATTTCCTAAAGCCTCTGGTTTTGGGACTTCTGCATAAATGGTCCCTAACCTATGGCCTGTGTGCGGTTTCAATCATTCTTATTCCTGAGATTTGACGTCCTCAAACTATTGTTTTTTGTGCGCAAATGATCATTTCCATTTATTTGACGATTAAAAGTTATTTTTTATTTTTTTAATATCAAAATACTACTATACATAGGGATGGTTGTAAGTCGAGCCAAGCTGCCCATTAGCTTGACCCAAGCTTGGTTGACCCCAAATCTGACGAGGAGTGATGCTTTCACACCCTACATTTTTTTAGCAAAGAATTTCATTAAAAACCACTTATCACACAACCACGAAGAGTGTTTTGATATTTTTAAGTTGATAAAGAAGATCCTGTGAAAAATGCCGTTTATGAGGTTTGGGATTCCCGTAGACCCATGTAAACTGCCTAGTCATTTATCAACTATAATCATCTTCTTTGTATCAAATTTAGTTCCTTCTAAAATATAGTTCAATTTTTTGTGATCAACATATACTTGGTATTTTTTTTTTAACCATAAATGTAATGTTTCCAAACATCAATACCAACACCATTGTTGCCAACTCCAAGTTAATATTTGTTAGTTTAATTCATTCTTCTTCAATTGTTTTGAAGTCCCAAGCCCTATAAATTACAAACTTTTCATATGGAGATGGAAGGGTAAGTATAGGGACAGAAGGGACATAAACTAATCTATCTTTTAGGTCTTGAAAGCTCTTTCACAGCTCTCAATTCACCAAAAGTTATTATTTCGAGTAAAAATGTTCAAAGTAAGAGAACTTCTGGAGATATTCTCTACAAACCGATGGTAATACCTCACTAGCTCAAATAAACTTCATACACATGCCGAATGAATAGGGCGTTCCCATTTCATTACTTCCTCAATTTTTAGAGGATCTACAAAAATGTTATCTTCTGAGATAACATTGCCTAGAAATACAATTCCTTTAAGACAAAATTCACATTTATTGAACTTATCATACAATTGTTTATCTAGCAAAGTAAAATAATATTCAAGTGCTCAAACATTTTCATCATGACAACGAGAATAAACTAATGCATTATCAATAAAGACAATCACAAATTTGCCTAAATATAGGTGAAACACTATGTTCATAAGATCAATAAATGTTCTCGGGACATTAGTTAATGCAAATGGAATCACAAGAAACGCATAATAACTATATCGTAATCTAAAAGCAGTTTTCGGTACATTGACATCTCCATTTTGAGTTGTTGGTACCTCAATGCAAGTTAATCTTAGAAAATATTATGATACCTCAAAGTTGGTCAAGTCGATAATTGATACGAGGCAAAGCATACTTGTTGCAAATTGTCAATTTGTTTAACTTTCTATAGTCGATATACAGTCTTATTCTATCATTTTTCTTCTTCACAAATAAGATTGATACTCCTCAAAGAAATACACTTGATCTAATGAAATCCTCATTAACCAAATCTTGCAATTACACTTTCAACTCGTTCAACTATACTGGAGCCATTCTATAAGGTGTCTGGAGATACGAGAAAGTCTAGTTGTTTATTAGTTAGCCTCGTCAACTAAGTTATTCAGGATTTATGTTTCTATACTTTACATGTACATTACAGGTCTCCTACACAGTGACAGATCCAAGATTTTAAGTCACGAGCAGTCGTTGACTGTCGATAGTTGGCATCAACAAAATATTAAGTCATGTTTGATGCCCATTTTTTGCCAAAAAAAAATGTATGTTGAAATAGTAATTTGATGGAGAATGTGTAGGTAAAAATAAGGAAAAGTTTTGAATTTGTATATAATATTATTTTATTGAAAAATATGTGGTTAAAAAAAGAGAATGTATTTTGAAAAAAAAAAAAGAGGAATCAAACAAGGTCTAGAATTTAAATATAATAATTATTTTGTTCAAACTGAACATATATAATTATGGTGTACAAATTAACAATATTCATCAAATGATATTGTTGTCAATTTTTGTATAATTCAAAGGAAGAGTACGGGTTCGAATTTTTACAATTGCATTTAAATCGCTAAAATTTAACATATATTATTCTAAAAATTTAGTGTCAAAATTCAGCAAGTACCATAATAGTCAAGTTTTAAATAATCCTAAGGAGAGCTCACGGGTTCAAATCCCCCATCCCCATTACATTAATTTTGGTTGGGAAGGGATTTGATATTGGGACTTCCAATAAGAATATGCAAGTTCTAACCAGTTGAGCTATAAGATGTGTTTGAAAATAACATGAATTGTCATTTATATAACCTAAAAAGTTTATCTATTGTCAACAAAAAAATGTTCTCGACGGATCCAGTATATGCGGCAGCCGAAGCTCGCTAGGTGTTGGATCTGCCACTGCTCCCACATGTCCTAAAGTCTCATCAAGTTCAATTGAAAGAGAAGTTTACTTATGAAGAAGAATATGTGGAAATCTTAGACAAGAGGAGCAAGTTCGATGAACCAAGATAATTCTAGATGTGAAGGTCAAATGGGAAAGTCATGCCGTAGAAAAGGCTACATGGGAGAGCGATGATCAGATACGCACTCAATATTCTCATCCGTTCACATTCTAACTAGTTGCTAGTTAAATTCTGATGACGAAGTTCTTTTTCTTTGAAAGATGTAGGATTGTTAGAAACCACTTTATATTTTTGTCAAAGTTAAATTTATTTAGGTGAAGTTAAAAATTCTATTTGACAAAGTCAAAGTCAATGTAAATGTCAAATGTGAACTTAAATTAAGTAATGAATTTTAAAGGGTTATCTCATTGTTATATTGAATCAAGGGATAAGTATTCAATAATTTAAAAGGTAGAGACATACCTTGAAAATATCACCTTAGTGCCTCCCACGAATTGAGATTGATTCCATTTTTCTTTAGGCAGAGAGAGGAACCGAGAACAGAAAAGGGGAAAAAAAAAAGGAGAAAAGAAGGAAAATAAAAAAAAAGAAAGAGAAGAAGAAAAGGACAGTTGTTAAGGTGGTCGAGAAATGATTGATATATACTATTAAGAAAAGGACAGTTGTTAAATTTAAGGCATTTAGATTATTAGGTTAAGTTAGAGGTGGCAATGGGTCGAGCAGGTCGGACGAGCTCGAGCTCGAGCTCGTGAATAAGCCGAGTTGGTTTTTGGGCGAGCTCAGCTCGTGCCCGAGGCGAGCCGCTCGACCAAAATTGATTAATTAATTTTTATTTATTATAATATCTATAATTTATAAATCACTAAATTACTAAACTTAAATATATATATACACACACACACACACACACACACACACACACACACACACACACATTATCTAATTTTTTTAAATATACATTTTTCAAAATAATTTTAATTTTTAAAATAATAAGAACAAATTTTATTTGTTGAGAAACGAGAACCTAAAGAAAAATATATATAAACACATTTTGTAAACAATTTTTTAAATATACATTTTTCAAAACATTTTGATTTTTTACAATTTAAAAAAAAGAAAGATAAAATCTCCTTCTTTATTCGGGTTTGGGACCAACTACTTCAATTTCGAGTAGGCGGAGTTAAAAATTGTATACGAACAACTTATTACGTGTACAATTTTTTTTTTTAATTATACGGGTACGAAAATAAAATATTGTGATAAATGTGGTGAAATTAAATATCACTTACTTAGTTATATGCAATTTCGGCATATATATCTTGAATTTGATAATTAGCGTATTCCCAATCCTTCACGCACGTTAACGCTTCCAAAATATCTTCTTTTAGTCGACTCCTGACCTCAGAGAGAACCATCTTCCCTGCACTAAAAGCAGACTCCGAAGTTACAGTGTTAACCGGAGGTGTTAGTATCACTTTTGATGAAGAAGATTTAATAGGCATGGCAACCCCCCATGATGATGCCTTGGTGATAGTCGACGACATAGCAGACTATGATGTTAGAAGTGTATTGGTCGATGGCAAAAGTGGAGCAAGCGTTCTCACTTGGGAAGCATTTGAAGGATTAAAAATTTCTTTGGAAAGTTTGAAAGCGGTGTCCACTCCCTCCCTCTTTCTAGGATTTGGAGGGACTACTGTGACATCCGAAGGAGTCGTAGAGCTATCGGTAACGTTGGGTACCTACCCTGCAAGTGTGGTGATTTTAAATAACTGTTTGGTTGTCAAGACCCCTATGGCGTATAATGCAATCTATCGTCGACCCCTACTGAATACTGCAAGGGCTATTCCCCCTATTTACCACCAAGTGATGAAATTCCCAACCAGTCGAAGTGTGGGATGTGTGAGGGGCGATCAACAATCCTCGATGAAGTGTTACGTAGACAGTATACGGATGAAGGGATCACAACCAATAATGATACTGGACCTTGAGCCTCTAAGGGAGCGAATTGAGCACCTCAAGAAGTATTATCAGTAGACAAACGTGCAGGAAATTCGAGCGGCATGATACTTACCTGTAAATATAGTCGCTATGTGAGTTTTTATTTCTTCTTTTCTGATATAATGACCACTTGTAAATATTGTAGCTAGGATTTTCATGATGTAATGCCTGCTACAAGCGCACTTGATTGAAAATTTAGTGAAAAGTCAAATTGGCGATAGATGATGAGGGCGCTAAAAAAAGGTCAGCCTACGTGGAATGTCTTGGTAAGCCTACTGAGCCCCTAAATCTTGGTAAGTTAAATTCTGCTATGATATATTGACTTATAACTAAGTAAAGTGAAGACTCCAAGCGGTGAGCAAAAAGGCCTAAAAATGGGCTAACTCAAAATAGCTAGGGTTGGTGGTGAGCTTCAAAAACCAAAAAATGGTTAAGACTCAAAATCATCTGACACTGACCTTGACTATCCAAGACAGCTCGGCATCTAGTAGTGGGAAAAAAAGCTTAAAAGTGGGCTAGCTCAAAATCAATAAGGGTTGGTGGTGAGCTTCAAAAATAAAAATAAAAATGGTTAAGGCTCAAAATCAACTGACCCTGACCCGGACGATCCAAGACAGCTCGTCATGTAGCGGTGAGAAAAAAAGCTTTAAAATTGGCTAGCTCAAAATCGCTATGGGTTGGTGGTGAGCTTCAAAAATAAAAAAATAGTTAAGGCTTAAAATCACCTAACCCTGACCTCGACGATCCAAGACAGCTCGGTACGTAGCGGTGAATAAAAAAAAGCCTAAAAATGAGCTAGTTCAAAATCGCTAAGAGCTGGTGATGAGCTTCAAAAACCAAAAAATGGTTAAAGCTTAAAATCACCTGGCCCTGACCCGGACGATCCAAGATAGCTGGTCATGTAGCAACGAGCAAAAAAGTCAAAAAATTGACTAGCTCGAAATCGCTTTAAAGGTGGGTGGTGAGTTTTCAAAATCTAAAATGGTTAAGACTCAAAATTACCAGACCCGACATTCAACATCGCTCGGCATGTGGTTGTGAGCAAAAAAGTTAAGAAATTAGCCAGTTCAAAATAGCTTTAAGGACGGGTGGTGAGTTTTTAAATTCTAAAATGGTAAAGGCTCAGAATCACCAGACCCGGCATGCAACATCACTCGACACATAGCAGTGAGCAAAAAAGTCAAGAAATTGACTAACTCAAAATCGCTTTAAGGACGGGTGGTGGGTTTTTAAAACCAAAAAGGTTAAGGCTCAAAATCATCGGACCCTACACTTAACAACCTAAGATTGCTCGACATATGGCTGTGAGCAACAAAGTCGAGCAATTGGCTCGCTCGAAATCGATATAAGGGTTGGTGGTGAGTTTTTAAAACCAAAAATGGTTAACACACAAAATCATCGGACCCTACATTCGACAACCCAAGATTGCTCGACGCATAACGGTGAGCAACTAAGTGACTTTTCCAATTTGGATGAGAAGCTAGAAGGGCTATAACATCTTGGAGTTTCAAGAATTACCTCATCGCCTGCGGCATCTCTCTCTATCTCTATATTTTGGTTTAAAGCTTTAGTCGACCCGACATGTCGTATTGAGAAAATCGATTGAAAAACTTGAAATTCTGCCGGATGTGGTGAAAGGTCTAACTCATAACGAAATAGGCCAACCCCACAAAGAAAATTGTCATGGGACCCGACTAATGACCAGCCGCAAGGTTGGTCGATTGGGCGGTTAATCGTCGACCCACATTAATGCTGGTCTACTCCCTCGTCCCCTGTTTTCGCTTTCATTAGAAGAGGAAAAGATAAATATTTTATACATGACAAAAATGCGAGATGAAGGAAAAATGGGGGAGGAGGAGGATGAAAATTTTGATAAATTAAAAGAGGAATTAAGATGGGAGGACACACACCTCTTTCAATATTGATAGATTTTGAATTTTTTGAGAAAATTTACCCCAAGACAAAAGCTTACTTATGGGGTGCCACTTGTACAATGTTTACATTGCTTTACGTCAAATAGGTTATTCGACCAGCTTATACTGAATGTTGACAAAAAAAAAAAAAAATTAACTAATATGAAAGAAGTGAAAATGCTATCCCATGTCGATGAGCATCGACAAGGGATAGGGAGGCTAGTGATACATGATGATATTAATAATTATTCAAGATGCTTAGTAGGGTGATAACCACTTGATATCTACTCCATGTAGAGCATCACCATGTGGCCGTCTACTGCTATGAGACCGTCGACCCCCATGAGGTCGTCTACCCCCATGAGGTGTCTATACCTAGGCCATCTACCTCGATGAGGCCATCTATCCCCATGTGGCCGTCTACCAACATGAGGTCATCGACCACCATGAGGTCGTCTACCACTATAAGATTGAGGCCATCGAGGCCGTCGACCCCCATGAAACCATTTACCACTATAAGATGAGGCTGTCTACCAACATAAGACGTCTACCGTTATGAGGCCGTCTATCCCCATGAGACGGCTACCACCATAAGACTGTTTACCACTAAGAGGTCGTCTACCCCCATGAAGCGTCTACCACCATGAGACCGTCTACCACTATAAGGTCGTCTACCCCCACGATGCAGTCTACCCCCATGAAACCCTGCACAAGCCATCTACCACTATGGTTCCAATGCCACACTCATTCACATAAATGACAATATGCTAGACAGGAACCGCCCAACGGCAAACGTGGGTACAACCAACCACTTGAAGTGTGTGGGTCATTCTACCAGAACGTGGGGGAAATAGGGAGGCTTACGTGGAACGCGTGGCACCAACAACCGTCAAATGTGCGCGTAGCAACACGTGCCTATAAATACCTCCAAGGTGAGAATGATTTGTCTTCTTGAAACTTGAACTACGTGAATTCACATGATAGTATCTTCCTATTCTTACAAACTGATTATTGATTCTCACGCCGGAGGTATAACGGGGGAGAAAGTCCTGATGTCATTTTGCGGGTAGCAACCACTGATTGGAGCAGTCTGACCACCGCACTCGTCAAGATAAACACGGAGGTCTACCTTGCTACGACTGGCCCATTGCACTCGTCAAGATAAACACGGAGGTCTACCTTCCTACGGTTTCAAGTTAGATTCAATTAAGTTAAATTAATTCATTAGCATATATCAGTAATTACAAAGAGGTCAATTGGTTATGGTAAATGAAATAGCTAAAAAGATGACGAAATTACATTATCACTTGGTTTTCAACTTCCAATTTAAAAAATCAGGTTTAAAATTTATTTATTAAAAAATTAGATCATAATTTAGCTTTTTATTTTTAATTCCATAAATACCTAGTTATAAACCAATGTATTAGGGTTTCTATTATTTATCTTAAAAGGATTGACATTTTAAAATGGAACCATAAATTTCAATACAAACTTTTTCACAAATCGAAATACACTTTGTTCTTATTTTCCACACCAAAATGTTGTCATGGATTTTGTTACACAATTTTCCAATACTTCCAAGTAATAAAAAATCTAAAGCCAAGAACAAATTTTCAATGTATAGTAGAAGACATTTGTTGTATCTTCTTAAACCGCGAAAGTCTCCTGTCTTTCTTGGTTTGAGGCATGAACCAAGAATATTCTTTCATAATGCTTACATTATAAAAACTTTGCTTCTTCAAGAGTAATGATCTACTAAATAAGATTAACAAATAAATTTTTTTTATTCTTTTTGTAAATATTAATATATGATATTGTGATTTTCAATACCATCAGCAATCAACGTATTGACAATTTTAGGGAAATACATGAAAATAGCTTAAATTAAAGAATAGCCTTTGACCATTTAAACATTATAAACTACCTAAAATATCTCCAAAAAATAAAAATTATAACTAAGTCATTGTAATATAAAACAGATTTCATTTTGGTCCTTAAAATTTTGATTTGATTTTAATTAATTTTTGTTCATAATTATATTTTTACACAATCCCCCTAAAATGGTATTAGAGCAATAGAGATCATGAAAATTAAAAATACTGAGGATTTAGAAATCGAAATATATGAAGGAATAGAATGATATGCTTTAAAAGGAAATTTTGATTGAGAAAATATTAGAAAAATCAATAAAGCGGAATTAAATCTTAAACCACATGAGAAAATAGATTATTTAATATTTTAGAATCAACCTTTAAAAGGAAAAAAGTTAGCCATTAATGAATTTCACGAAATAGAAAAAGCCATAGACATTAAATATACACAAGGAAAAATAAAATTAAATCTAATAACAAAAAGAAATGTTAATGGATTTCTAGAAAAATTAAAACAAGAAAAAAGAAGTAAAATATCTTATGTCTACCTTGCTGGAATACAAATAATAATAAAATCACGTTTCAAAGAAGAAATTAATAACACTATAATACTTAATTTACAATATGAAACATGTATAACTGCAGAAAATGAAAGTCTAGGAATAGACGAATAGTCAAAGGAAATTTAGCCTATAGAAAACTAAAATTTACTTGTTATCCAAGATATTATGTGCATATAAGCGATAAAAATTTAGATGATTATCTTAGTCTACAATTTAAGATGACCAATAAAATCCTGAAAGATGATAATAAAGTTTTTACTATATTATACCAAAGATTATATTGTTCTACAAATAGTAATTATGGAAATATATATAAAGAAAAATATTTTATAAAAATTGAAGAAGAATTTAGAGATATAGAAGAAGCAATCGTACCTAGAGAACAAAATATAGAGGAAATAAAAAAATTTGAAATAGGACATGATGATGCTATAAGTATCGATCAACTTATAATATCAAAACAAATAACTTATAAAGAAAATAAGATAATTATTGAAAGCAGTACAACAAGATATGATATTTCAAAATTAAAACAAAATAAGAATAGTAGTTTCTATGGAATCAAATGAAATTTTTTTAACGGAAATAAATGGATAAATGAAAGTAAAATACTTATTGACACCGGAGCAAGTCAGAATCATATTTGCTCTCTTATTGATGAAGGAATTAAAAAGAAAAAGTTGAACACTATAGTTATAGAGATTTTGAAGGAAAAATAAACTCTTGTGATATCATAGGACAAGTCCAAATCAAATTTGGAAGTTTATTGTTAAACATAGAATGTTATATAGATAATAACATGAATTTTGATAAACATCCAATATTATTAGGAAATTCATTCTTAAATAGTCTTGATAATTACAAAATAGAAAAGAACGGAATTCTTATTATACATCAAGAAATAAATAAAAATTGTCCCAAGGAAAAATGAGTAGAGAAATAAAACTTTCAATAGGTGTATACATGCAAATAACTGTATTCGAATAAAAAATAACTACTTGTGCTCTAATTGACACATGAGCTGAAATAAATATCTTTAAAGAATTTTTATTATCAAAATGGATAGAAAATAAATAACAATTAACTCTACATGGAATAACTGGAGCAACAGAATCCTAAAAATACAAAAATGAAAATATAGAAGTCATCATAGGATCCAAAATAGTAACCATAATAAATGTTTACCAATATAATATAAATGATTGTGATATTATTATAGGAAATGAATTTTTACAACAATTTAGTCAAAATATTTATATTATTCAATTAAAAACACCATGTGAACATTTATTGAAAATAGTTAGAGAATTTTAACCATTCAGAGTTCAGTCAGCTCAGCGTGGTGAAAAGATAGAATTTATACCAAAATTACTCAAATATTCAATCAAAACAATCACTTTTGACCAAATAAGAGACCTTTTAGCCAAAAATTATAATGAAAACCCACTTGAAAAATGGGAAAAATAAAAACAACCGCAAAAATAGAACTATTAGAATCAACAATCATTATTAGAGTCAAACCAATGCTCTATAATCAAGAAGATAAAGAAGAGTTTCAAGTACAAATTTAAAAACTTCTTAACCAAAAATTTATAAGAAAAAGTAATAGCCCTCCTAATAGCTCAGCCTTTATGATTAGAAATCATGCAAAAATTAAAAGAGAAAAATCTAGAATGGTTGTAAACTATAAAGAACTTAATAAAAATACTAAATTTGATGGTTATTATCTACCAAATAAAGGAGTCTTAATAAATATAGTTAAGAATAAAAAATATTATTCAAAATTTGATTGCAAATCTGGATTTTGGCAAATCAAGTTTGAAGAAAATAATATATCGTTAACAACATTAGTACCCTCAAGGCCATTATGAATGGATAGTTATGCCATTTGGATTAAAAAATGTACCATAAATTTATCAAAAAAGAATGGATGAAGTTTTTAAAACATATAATTTCTTTATTGTTTATGTTGATGACATACTTGTTTGTTCAGAAATATATGAAGATCATCTTAAACATCTTAAAATTTTTGCTACACTTTGCTCAAAAGAAGGTATAATACTTGGTCAGAAAAATGCAGAAATAGCAAAATGAAATTGAATTTTTAGGAATGATAATAAATAGTGAAGTAATAAAATTGTAACCTCATATTTCAAAAAAGATAATTTTATTTTGTAATAAACTTGAAAATAAGCAACAAATTCAGAAATTTTTAGGATATCTTAATTCTGCTGAAAGATTTGTAGAAAAACTTGCAAAAAAAAAAAGAAAGAAATAAACTTCAGAAACTATTAAGAAAATCAAATAAGTTAGGATGGAATGAAGAACATACTATTTGTGTTAAAAACTTAAAAGAAAATTGTAAAAAATTACCTAAACTCAGACTTCTAGATGAAAAGGATAAATGAATTGTACAAACAGATGCATCAGATTTATATTGGAGTATTTTATTAAAAATCGATTTAAATGAAATTTGTAGATACACTAGTGAAACATTTAATAATGCTGAAGTAAATTATTCAACCAATGAAAAAGAATTACTAGCAGTTAAAAGGAATAAATAAATTCAAAATGTTCTTATTATCCAAGGAATTTATTGTTCAAACTAATAATACTCAACTTAATGGACTAGTAAATAATAGATTACCAAATTCACATCAACATAGAAGATTGCACATATGGCAAATATTATTATCTTTCTATAATTTTAAATTTGGATATATTAAAGGAAATGATAAGTTATTTGCTGATTTCTTGAGCATGAATCATGATTATGTAAAAGATTGAAACATTTACAAAGGAATTGCAAGATCTCTAGCAAATTTTAATACAAATTATCTTGTTGTTCAAGAAGATCATTTTCATATTCGACAAACTTTGTGTGATTTATCAAAACAAGTTGTTGAAAGTGGAAAAAAGATTGATAAATTAAATGAAAATAAAGAAAAAATAGTTGGTAAATTATCAGAATGCTTAGAATTTTGTGCAGCTTGCAGTTAGGAATACACTCCTTTAGAAAAAGATGAATACAGCCGAAAAGCTAGTCATATCCCATTTTGGGAGATTAATTCATCCACATCAAGTGGAGATTTGAAATCTAAGAGAAATGACTATCTTACCTCGCAAGAGGAAAAAGTCATAAAAAAAAAGTCCACAACAATCACTCATCAGTATTGACAAATTGTTGGAAAAATTTACAAGTGGAAAAGGAACCACTGAGTCCAGTACTCAAACATCCTTATCAAAAGGCCCATTGGAACAGCCTATTGTTATCAGTGAATTCCAAGAAAATAAAAAAGCACCGATTGGTGACCTTAAATCACCAAATGGAATAATTACTACTCATCATATCAGAGCTAATCTACATCTTATGGAGAAGGAGTATTATGAATTTTCATAATGGGTATATAATTTTAGAGAATGAAGTTCTCTTTACTTGACAGCCCTTCCAACGGTGATTTATCCAAGGATCAGTGCGGTTCAAGTTGCAGATCCTAATATTGTTCGAAAATTGGCAACATTTGGATTCTTAGATCGACTCTTCCCAAGATTAGATCTTAAAGAAATTGAACAATTTGATAAAAAATTCATTAATTGTGTTAAAAAATTCAATGATAAGCAGCCAGCTGAACTGAGATTTTACACAATTAATCCTGAATATAAAGAACTATAATGGTATGGAGAACATCATCTCATCACCATTCGAAAGAATAATGGAAATCGACTCAAAGAGATTCAAATTTTTAAAGAGTTACCCACTATTAATAAGAAATGGATGATTTACAGAAGTGTCCCAGGAATAAAATCAGTCTGCTCGACAGTGCAGTTCTTTTATGGAGAAAGATACATAGTTTATGGAATGAGCAATAATTGGATTCTTATTTGCAGAGGAGATAAAGAATAGAATTTTTTTGAAGATAAGACTTGTGAAATTATCAACGATCAATTCCTTGGAAGTGAAGCATGTATTAAAGTTGCCGACTTATGGGATACGTCCACAAGTAAAAGACGATAAAGAAAGCATCATCACAGACAACACCATATGAGCATTAAAGAAAAAGAAGACGACTCAAAAGTTGGAATAAAATAGTCAACAGATGCTTTAATAATTCATCTACTTTTTGAATTATTATACTAACACTTTAAAAAGGCAAAACAATTTGATTGGCCAGAAGCTTCTCGGTGAAGTGAGTGTCTTCTATATATTGAGTCTCTTCTCAAGAATGAAAGAGCATCCTGATCCTGAATTACAAACTTCAAAGCATCATCCTGAAAAATGATCTTTGTAATCATTCTTATTGTGGAGTAGAAATCACTCTTCGGAGTTTCAATCTTTGTATAATAGCTTTCAATCTATTATCGGATCAATAAAGTCTTTGAGTTTGAAATAAACATTTTATTACGCTTTGAGTGTTGTTCTACACAGTGAGTCTGTTTGAGAGTTTTGAGTGCCCTTTTGTCCGTTTTGCTGTGATGTTGTCAGGACTTTGGCCGACTCCTTTGACGAAGGTGACCAGGAACGTATAACATTCTTGCTATTTTGCGAAGCGTGGTAAGGCTCTTATTCTAAGTTACAAAGAAGTTTATTATCTGAAAATTTGTATGAAAATTATTATATAAGAATGTTTAGAAAGATTGCATACTCTGAAGAACTTTTCATAATGGAAAATTACGAATTTTTATACAGAATTGTACCTTTTAGATATACTAATAGCATTGAATATAATTACATAATAGAAATCCCATAAACTTATAATAGTTATACTAGAGTAATAAATTTCATAAAAAGAGATATCAAATATTATAAAAAATGTCTTACAATTGTATCACTTGGATTTAAAAGAAATATTACCTAAAGAAATAATAAAAATAATTATATTTTTTTTGGTTGGATAGTGAAAATAGTGAAAATGTCTTTTGAAACTATAGAACAGCACGAGAGTTATAATAAAATTGTCGAATTATATGATTATGATCTTAGTTTTGATGATAATGAATAAAAGATTTGAAGATATTCATAAAAATAAGAAAGAATAGAAAACTATAAGAAATAACAACTCAAAAATCAAAATATATTAAAAATTTAGAAAATACATGCATGGAATAACTAAAAAATCTTGTGATAATAAAATAATTTTTTTAGAAGAACCAATAACTAGGAATAATATTATAGAAATTGATAAAGAAATTTCTAGATGGAATAAAATTAAAAGAGAATTAATAAATAATGAAATTAGGAGAGAATTAAGAAGAGAATAACAACTTAGGAGAGAAATAGAACAAATAATAAATCCCTTAAACTTACCAGACTAATACGAGTCTATCAACAAAAATAAGATTTGATAAACAAGAAATAGAAAATATAAGACTACCAATAGGAAGTTATCAAACTAGATGATGAAATACAACGCTATTCTAACACTTAAGTTATTGGGGAAATACAGATGGATGGTTAAATATGACTACAAATTGAACTAATGTATTTTTATGGCAACAATTAGGACAATTAAAATTTAAAGACATAGAAGCTATAGATGGAATTAATAACATAGATCCAAAATATGAAATAACTAAAGAAAAATTAGAAGTTTTAAGTAGAAATATGTCCAAACAATTTAACAAAATAAATGAACAAATTAATAATGTAGGAATGCTTGATGAAACTAAACTTGAAGAAATCTAAAATCAAATATCAAAAATTGCACAGAAAAATAGTATTATAAAATTGCAACTTTAGAAGAAAAAATAGATATTATTAATTATAAAATTGATATTCTATTAAAAAAATTAGGATTTGAAATTGTTAAACCACCTTGTAAGAGAAATAAATGATGAATATGAATGATAAAATTAATTTAATTGAAAAAAGTATAAAAATAATTGAGGAAAAAATTACTAGAATTGAAATAAACTATGAAGAAGAAAAAGAAAAACTACAAAATAATTTCTTAAGAATAGAAAATCTAAACAAAGAAAAACCATTTAAACCAAATTATACCGAAGAACTTAAAGAAGTTAGAAAGAAAATTAAAAAATATGAAGAATTCATAAAACTCAATGGATGATTAAAAGATGATATTGAAAGATTATTAATTGATCTTAAAAAATAAGAAGAAAATCTTATAGAAAGAGAAGGAAAATTAGTTATAGAAGAATAAGAACGAACAAATGAAAAACCTAATATTTGACTTAGAAGATTTAAAAATTTGTGAAGAAATAACTAAAAATTATATTATAGGAAGAACATGAGGACCACGAGCAGTTAAACAAGAAGATTATGGAGAAACTATCACATCTAGTTATGAAGTTGAAATAAACACTAGAAGATATGTTAATACAAAAGTTGATTCTAAAACTAGAAAAGAAAAAATGTACAGAGACCAATTTAAACCAGTATTACGAAGCAAACCAAATGAAAATTGCAAAGTCATATTTAATCTTAGATTGTGAATTATATGTTAGAAAAGCTATAAATGAATGGAGTACTAATATGATGGCACACTATAATTATAATCGTAGCAATACCAATAATAAAGATATGATTGAATATCTATTATCAATTTTTAAAGGAAATGTAGCTAATTGGTACCAAAGATTAGAAGAAACAATAAAAAGTGTTTGGAAAGATAGTGTTGAAGCAAGATTTGAAATTAGCATAAGTGAATGTATAAATAGAGTCGCTACAAGAATCTATAGAGAATTCGCAGAAGAAGATTGGGTAACAGAAAGCGCTAGAGCTAGAACAGAAGAAATAAAAGATGCTAAAATTAGAATCGAACATTTACAAATCTGTAATGTGTTATCTTAATGAATATTGTTGTGAATATAGTAAATATTATTATATGATGTTTGGAAGTGGAGCCGATAATAATTATTATAAGGAAGTTTTTATTAGAAAATTACCACCACCATGGAATAATTATTTTCAAAATAAGATTAGAGAAAAACAATTTGGAAGAAATGTAGAAGCCTATATTTTAGAATTTATAATAAGAACTATAAAAGATGAAATAAGTACAATGTGTAGTAATCAAATAATTTATAAACAGTCGGGATTTATACGAAATAGAATTTGTTGTAGAGATACTGAATCATCAGGAAATTGAGGATGTTATGATTATAAAAGAAAAAGAAATATAAAACATAAGAAATATAAAAATTTTAAAAAGAAAATATAAATCCTATAATAAAAAATCATTAGCGATATAAATGTTAGAATTGCAATGAAGAAGAACATATAAGTACTGAATGCCCAAAAAAGAAAGTGAGAATATTAATTACAGACTTTGAACAAATTAGGAATGAATGTGAAGAAGTTAACTTTGAAGAAATAAGAACTGATGAAGAAATTTTTGAAAAAAAATTAGATTCAGAAGAAATATCTTGTGAAGACGAATAAAGAAATAGAAGAAATATAAAATAAAAACTAGTTTTTAAAACTATTCAGAAAGGAAGGATATATTTTGCAATATATTAAAATTCATTTCATTAAGGGTAAAATTGACTTTTTACGTTTTTTTTTTTATATGAAAAGTCTAGTTGAAAACTCTCCCACATTTTTTTTATAACCGTGGAAGTCCGGGTCAACTTATACGCACCTCGACTAATCCCATTGGGCCTTGAAGTTTACAGCCATTTCTCACCTCAGTGGCTCTAAGGGGATTCAAACTGGTGACCATTGAGGAGCAAACCCAAAGTCTGATCAATTGAGCTACCCCTCAGGGTTAAAAAAAAATTGGTTACAAATCCTCCTAAGTGGTTAGACTTAATCGGATGTGTGTGGTAACAAGAAAACCCGAAGGCTGTTCCCGACCTTATCGAGGGAGATGCCAACCATCTCTCCTAGTTATCAACACGAATAGAATAATATATATCATTGTGTAAGTTAGAAGAATCCATTTGCTACTTCAATTGATTGTAAATTATTGTCTTTCTTTTGAATAGAAAAACTAGACTTGCCCGATGATAACATGTTATAAAAATGAGAGAATAAAATAAGATATAGAATGAATCAACACTTAAATGTATTACATTGAGACCAAATACCCCATATTATAGGTAGAACTAATCCGTAGAAAATTATGTTGAATGAATCGACACTTAAATGTTTGGTGGTGTTTTTCAATTCTCCCCTTCATCGTCAAGTTTTTAGTTTGACTCTTTTCTTTTTAGTCACGATCAGTTGTGTCTACATCTACTATTTTAAATATATCTCACTCTTTCATACTTTCCTCCGTCTATTAGTTGGTTATTTGATTTCTCAAGTCTACTCGACTTTCTTATTTGTGGTTGTAAATTTGTACACATCTCAATCTCTTCTGGCTGACTTCATTTAGAGCTTGTTAGAGCCCCATTTTTTTCTTCCAAAAATATGTATATTGGAATAGTGATTTGATGGATAATGTGTAGTTAAAATACGGAAAAGTTTTAGGTTTGTGCTATATAATTGTATTGAAAAATGTTTGGTTGAAAATAAGACGGGAGAAAATATATTTTTAAAATAATAGATATCAAATAAGAGCTTAATGTTTTTTGGTACACATCATTTTGCGCAGCAGCGCAGGATTGTGTTGTTCTTGTAAGCTCTTAGTTATCACTTAACACTTGTAGATAGATTCCTCAGGACTTTTGTGTTGTTATCTTTGGATGCGCGGGATTGTTTTGTTCTTGTTCATTGATTAACTCCATCACATCTTGTGTGTTCTCGAGTTTCTGTCTTACTTCGTTGATTTATTTGGGGATCTTATCCTTTAACTTGTCATGAATCTTCATTAAATCTGTTAGCTCCATCTTTTGTAGTGTCTGTTAAGAATATGACTCTTTAAACACTTTTATTTCTTTCAAGACTAGTAGTTCCTTCCTCTACACAGTCTACCAAGAAGACTCTTCATGAAAAGAAAAAAATGATACTCTCTTGAGTCATCAATCTAGTCATCTTCGTAATTCATTTGTTCAGGGACGACCACCACTAACACTGATTCGTCCTTGAAGCTTGAATTGAATTTCTTCTCACTATTGTGGATGCCTCAACATCTTATTCTTCTTTACTACACTACCTTCTGCTTGTTCCTTTTTAAACCAACAATCTTAGAATAACACGCACGAGTTGTTAGTTTGTTGATATCTCTTAGACGAACGACCTCTCTTATTACAATTTTGTTGGGCTTCCCTTGATTGATAATTTCCATCAAACCGTCCTTTAGATTTATTTTTTTCAATTA
Organism: Fraxinus excelsior; assembly: GCA_019097785.1. NCBI lineage: Eukaryota > Viridiplantae > Streptophyta > Magnoliopsida > Lamiales > Oleaceae > Fraxinus > Fraxinus excelsior. The sequence goes on from CM032623.1 coordinate 44,836,533, forward strand.
TTATTATTATTATTATTATGTCGACGAGATTGACATTTTCTTTTGTAGTTGAATAATGTATGTTCCTCTTCTTCATTAATGAAACATCTAACATTTGTTTGGTAAAGAATTCTGCTCCGCCAATAATTTTTTGATCAAAGAAGGTCGCTATGTCCAATCTCAAACTACGACAATAAAGCCTCTAAATCCAAGTCTCTATCCATATATAATTATTCTTCTAATTCTAGCTTTTGAAATTTTTCGTAACACTTAATTGAAAATTTTCATGACAGTAAGATTTTACTTTGTTAAAATTAGGAATGACAAAAAAGCTAGCCGGTTCGGACAGTTCGGACTCAGTTACAACGAGCCAAGACTCGGGCCGAGCCTCATTTTTTTGGCCAGGCTTTGTTCGGCTCGAGCCCAAAAAAGCTCAGCACAAAAAAGTTTAAGCCGAGCCTGAGCTTTTTTCTTTAATTTATAGTACGTATAAACTGCACAAATTTAAACTACTGACTTATCATCATTTCTCCTTTAGCGGTAGAAGTAGTTATTTTTCTAAAAGTTGCAATCTCAAGTCATTTTTCTTTACGAATAGTACGGCAAAAGTATCTCACGCTTCTTTTGATGTATTTTTGTCCCTTGTATATTTCAAATTTCTCTAGAGCCTCGGCAACCTCCATTAGTGTCATGTCACAGTCGTTGACTACGTCCCATAAGTCTTGCCTTTGAAGATACAACTTCTTGCATGTCCGTCATGCTGTGTAATTTTGATTATTGAACTTCTTAATTCCACTTACGTCCATCATGAATTGGCTAACCTCTTCTTATCATGCAAGCTTAATGGAAGATTCATAATCTCACCTCGTGCATGATCTCGAAAAAATCGTCTCTCGACCGTCTCGCTCTGATACTAAACTGAAAAATTTAAACACAAAATAAAATAATTTTACTACAAGAAACTATTGTGCAATCTAATTGCGTTGCACAAGGCACTAATCCCTCACTCCAATATTTTAGTATTTACTCAAAAATGGGAAAAAGACTTCATTGCTCAAACCACTCAACCACAACGCACTCTCTCTCTAATTCTATCAAATTCACTCTGTCCTCTCATCACTCCACTAACTCCTCGTGCACCCTCTTTCTCACTCGTTTACTCTTATTATATGCTGCAGTTGATCCATAAATATTTTTAATTTTCAACATACAATAATTAATAGTTGTATCTTTTTAATTAACACACATAATAATTCAAAATTTAATAATGTAGATAATGACCTAGAAATACTTTTTTCTTTTGTCAATACTTGTAATCATTAATATATAAAAATAATATTTATGTGAATGCAACTGAAAAAGTTAGTTGATAATCCAACTGAAAATGTTAATCATGACAATTATGCAAATTATGTAATTATCCTTGTTAGTCCAAATGGAATGATTTTTGTCTCTGCCGACAAATTATTTTGTCCAAATGGACGGTCGCGGCTGTATGTTTTGGAATAATGCTATTTAGCTCCGTTGAAATTGTGACTCTCGTCTATGCGATGTTAGATAATAGATTAAATATAACGTGAAATTAAATGACTTATTTAATATCACATGATGGAGATTGAATTGTCTCGGCACTTAGGCATATTTTGGTCATCATCTTAGGGTCAGTTTTGTATGATTTTTGTTTTCCGTAGAAGAATTTTTAGAGAAATTTATCATAATTTTTGTTTGAAAACTAATTTTTAAAAGAGTATTTTATTTCAAAAGTGTTTTAAAAAATCTTCTAACGAGAAGAAGCACTCTCATAAATTTAATCAAACGGATCCAAAAATTGCTTTTGAATATGCAAAGGTCATTTTGAGTTCTTAAAAGTCAAGCCAAAAAGTCCCTTTAATCACTTTATACTTCTACTAAAATCGAACCTTGTCATCATTTGTAATAACTCTCTTGATATGACCCGAATTTTGGGGTGTAGGTCCATCATATGTGAGGCGAAAGGTTAAGTTCGATTCAACGAGAATTTCAGTAAAAGCAAACTCCTTCGAGATGGATCACATTTTTAGTTGGCTATTGGGGGAGGATAGTGATGCACATTCGTACTTGTTAAACATATTTTAAGACATAGGCTGATCACCTTTCTAATTATTTTTTTTAATTTTTTTGCTTACGTTTCAGAAAATTATAAATGTTTATAAATTTGTATTTATATCTAATTAATTTTTAGTTCTTATCAAAAATTAGTAGGTAGACTCATACATTGATAGGGTGGCCCAACAATATTTGAAATGAGGAGTTACGTTGGACTTGGATTTGATATAAGATACTTGAAATGAGTTTCAAAAGGTCTTTCGACGAATTTTAACTAAAACGGGCTATTTCAACCGCATATCCCCACGTGAAATCCTTAATACTATATTTAAGCATAATTGTCTCCACTAAGCATCATCGTTGAAATCTTAGAACCAATTATGGAAACAAAAGGGCTTATCTCAAATTACAAAAGAAAAAAAAAATGTTTGGAAAGGGTTCAACGTCTTTCCCCTTAATTATAAAGTCTTGCTACTTGTACATAATTTTGTGTACATCAAGGTGTTCACCCCCTCACATGGGGGTGGGGCCCACTTGGAGATAATATTTTTTTATTCAAGTGGGTCCCACCCTCCTGTGAGAATGTGGATACCTTGATGTACAAAAAATTATGTACAAGTAGATAAACTCTTAATTATATCCGTTTAAGTGCATGCCTATACACTTTTTTGACCTCGACGCATTTCAAGAATTCTTAGAGTTGGATACACAGTCTGAATCGACTCTGCTCGGCTCGTTCACTGTCTTTCAAGAGTAATAAATCCAGGCACAAAATTCTAGATTCCAAGATGAATCAGAAAATAATTGCTTGGCACTTTGAAATTCACTTAAATTTAATTAACTAGGGCTCCAACAATAATAAAAGTTTCAGAACATTATACATGTATGTTACCAGCTAGCAGCACATTTTCCAAAATGTAGAAATCTAGGTAGCAGCAAACGATGGTCAATTTTAACCCTGTCAGTCTTACGTTTGTAGTAATGACCTTCCTATTAAGTCAATGGATTGTCTGTTCCTAGTGTTCATTGTCACTGTATTTTTTGGAATGCACACTTGAATTGGATAAGGTCCACTCACAGAGTAGTGTACAGTAACAAATACTTAGACCTTGTTTGATACACATTAAAATCATATTTGAATCTAAATTTAAGTCAAAGTTAAATAATTAATATTAATCACATCCTTCATGGATCCCACAGTTGTTCAACCACACATTTCAAAAACTTCTATCACAATGTACTAAAAATCTAATTTTAATCCCCCACCAAACACTCTCTAATGACTTTAGCCATTTGTATAGGGAAAAATCACCAAAATTTCACTAGAAAAGAGACAACAGTGGGTCCCACCGTATATTTAAAAAGAGAAAAATGTGCACGTCCCACCCTTGTGTGAGTGTTTTGTTGCATTTTTGGTGATTTTGTTTCTTTACGTACAGCACATTTGATGCTTAATTTGCTTTACCTTGTTCGGCGGGGATTAAAATAAAATAAATTTTGATAAAAGTTGATGAAATGTATGATTAAAAAATTGTGGATCCATAAAAAAAAATGTGAAAACTATTAAACGCTCGAATGTAGCCTGTTCATCTTGAAAACCAAGTTAAGCAGAATCGTCAAGCGTGGAACCATATAATAAATTAAAGTTATCAAATTAAATAGATTAAAATCAAAATATATAGTCAAATTTAATATTAATTAAAATCGATACTGATATAATTTGACCACGATGGACCACTTTCCATCTAATCAAACACACCATATTCCTACAAGGCCAAAATTGGTCGAATCATGACTTGGTTTGCCTAGTTAGAAAAACGGTTGTGTTGGGTCATAGATTTCTAATATTTTTCAAGCAAACAAGTTCACATAGACAATTTATTTTTTCATTTTTCAGATATGTTAAAAAATAAATAAATAAATAAAAAATGAAGCAAATATGTGTTGCTTGACATTACTTGGCTTAGAGAAGCATATTTGTTCCTCATTGGTTTTTTTGTAAAATACATACCCGGTGCGACGGGTTCGACCGAAAAAGTGTTGGCAGGGGATTTGAACTCGTGACTTTCGGTCTCCGCATTCATCTGCTCCATCAACTCGGCCACTCTCAAAATGGTAGACATTACCATACTTAGATAGGCAAGTTGTGATAGTCCTAGGCCCTTGTTTAGGCTCCATTTTTTCAACAGAATGTATTTTTAAATAGCAAAAAGTTGGAGAATATGCGGTTAAAAATAATAATAAAAAAATTTCGATTTACGTGTAAAATTATTTTATAGGAAAATATGTAATTAAAAATGAATGTTGGAAAAATGAGTTTTTATAAAAATGAAGCCCAAACACGAGCTAGATCTCTAGACTTTTTTGAGTGAACAAGTCTACATGAATCATATGTTTTTTTCAAAAACATAAAAAATTTGAAGTAATAGATATTATCATCCTTAAAGTGGCCGGGAGTGTCGATCGTATATATATTAAAGCGTGTTTGGAAAATATTTATAAGGGTTTAAATAATAAATATGTAGGAATGAGTGGTGGATAACATGATAAGTGAGCAGTATTTATTGATTTCTTAAAATGTGTGGATAAAAAATGATTTAAATATTATAAACGAGTTATGCTTTGTCTACATATACCTAATTTTCTACATAATGAATTATCGAATCGATTCGATAATCCATTATGTAGAAAATTATGTACAACAAGAATAATCCATTCCGCACAAGCCATTTGTTTTCATGATTTTTTTTTTTTTTTAATTTTCCATTTACGTAACAAAAGATAAAAAATACAAATTAAGAAATTACGAAATTTGGTTGCGCTACATTTTACTAACTTTAAAGAGGCAGGTTATGTCGGTAGTGGATCTGTAGCCTTTTTCAATCGAACAAGTTGACATGGCCCACTTATTTATTAGCTTTTCAGATACTTAACAAATTAATAAATAAGAAATTTTGGTTGCGTGACATTACCCTCCTCGTTGTATCGGCATGTATCCTAGCTTTTTTCGAGCAACGAAGTTACATGGATCACTTATGTTTTGGTTTTCTTAAATATGTAACAAAAATAAAAACAAATTAGGAAATAGTAAAATTTGGTTGCATCGACCATAAATCTCGAGCAATTTTTGAACGAACAAGCATACTCTTTTTCGAGCAAACAAGTCCCCATGCATGGCCAACTTACTTTTCCCTTTTTCCCGGTACGTAACAAATTAAGAAATAAAAAACTTGGTTGCATGACATATGCCTAAAGTATGTTGGTTGTATGTGGGCCGCTTGGTTTCCCTTTTTGTTTTGGGAAAAATGCATGGATCATGCTTTTTCTTTCCCAAAATCACAAATCAGGTCCCAAGTTTTAAATTTGCAAAAATCAGGTTTTTCAAAAATTAATTAATTATATTTTACAATTATATTAAATTAAATATTTAACTATAATATAATATAATTAACCCACCCACCCACCACCTCCAGCCCCACCCCCACTGCCCCGGCCACCGTGACTGTTCCGGCGACGGGGACTACTCCGATGAGCACTCCGGTGATCGTTCCGCCGCCACTTAATTCCGGCGATTGGTCAGATTCCGACCAGTATAGGTCACAGATTTTTAAAATTTGTCGGTCACAGATTTAGTATAGGTCACAGATTTTTAATTTAGTCACAAGTTAAAATTAGTATAGGTCACAGTTTTTTAATTTAGTCACAGAGGTCACATATTTCCAAATTTGTTAATCACAGATCATATATTTGTTGGTCACAGATTTTTTATTGATCACAGGTTAAGAAATTTTGTTGGTCACAGATCAAAAAAAATATATGTCACAGGTCACATATTTTCAAATTTGTGAGTCACGGTTAAATAACTAAGTCACAGACACCAAAATAATCAACTATAGCTAGGTCACAGTTCAATAACTTGGTCACATACACAAAACAAATCACCACGGTCACAGTCACCACCGCAAAATCAAAAAATCACCGCACCACCATTTGCAAAATGTGCAAATCACCATTTTCATTTTCAAAAACTCATCACATTTAAAAATCCTGGTCCCTTTGAAATCCTTTGTTGCAGATCTCACATATAAATCTGTTTGTTGCCAACAAAGTTTTTGGTGATAAAGCTATTACTTCTGCATCTGGATTTGAAATACACCAAGCAAAAAATAACATAATTTTTTTTTTTGTATTCTTCAACTTTTTCATTTTTGTATTGATAAAATTCTTATTTTTACCGGGCATTCCAGGAAGATTCCTTCGTTTCTTTATGGGCACTTCTGTAACTGGTTCATCAGCTGCTATTTGATGTTCAGAAGTAGAAACTGTGGCTTCTGCAGATTCCGGTGACACTCCGGTTGACGATGAACTGTTTATTTCCACCATGATTTCTTGCTCAAAACTCTAGCTTTCGTTCAAGTAAATCCAAAACTTCAACTCAGCTTAAGTACAACTATATATATATCATGACTCAGTAGTAACTAGCAACTTCTACTAACAGGGGTAAAAAAAAAGGCAGAAAATAAAGGGATCGGCGACGCCACAGTTTCAAAAACTCATCACATTCAAAGGGATCGGCGACCGGCGGCGACTGGCGGTGGCTGCGGCGGGTGAGAGGAAGTAGATAGGAAATGGATTAGGGTTTGGATATGATAGAATGTTATATTTAAAATAAAGTTGGTGGGGTAGGTGGTGGGGTGGGTATATTAGATTAATTTAATTTAAAATATTATGATTAAAATTAATTATGAAATTAAAACCTGATTTTTGATTAAATAAAGCAAAAACCTGATTTTTAGAAAGTTAAAACTAAACACCTGGTTTAGTGTAATTTCCTCTTTTGTTTTTTCAGACACCCAACAAAATAAGGAAATATCATATTTTGGTTTTATGTCATTAGTGGCCTCAAGTGGCTGGTTCGGTCCTTAGATCTCTAGTCTTTTCTGAATAGACATATCCTCATAGGTCACTTATTTAATTTTTAAATAGATGATAAAAAAAATTAATTGAGAAATAGCAAAATTTGGTTGCACGACATTAAATACTGATACGGGAAAATATCGATAGACCCGAGCTCGACCTACCTAACCCGAACTCTATGCCCAATCTTGGCCCACTCCAACTGGACTGATTCTGGGGTCGGGTCCATTATGAGGTTGAGCCTAGGAATACTAGTCCTATTTAAGTACAAACCCCTAGTTCATTACAAATTTTACTCTAATACAAATTGTGCACCTCTAACAAAATACAAACACCTAAAATAACTAGAATTACAGGAAGTTCAGTCCTTCTAGGACTCCCCCTCCAACATCTATAAATACATAACCCAGCCTTATGATTAAGGTATGTTTTTACATAATATTCCAATATACAGTTTTTCACATAATTTCTCTTTCTGACTTAAGCATCGGAGGGGCGACGAGGACACACCTCGACGCCTTTGTTTCAGGTATTGGAGATCGGATCTGGCGGAGCTTTTCCATCTAGCTCGGGTTGGCCCAGGTACGAATTTTGGCATCATCATTGGCGCCGTCTGTGGGAAACGCTACAAAAAGCCTCGAGTAACGCACGGCCATCACACCTTCCTCAAAACCATAAACCCTGATTAGGGTTAGGATCGCAAGGAGAAGAAAATTTAGCTGGTAATATTCATACATAACAATGTATTTCACAGGTATAATTTTCAAACCAAATAATTATGCGATTCTTGTTTTTAGCATGATTACTATGAAATTTATCAACAATTGGTATTTAAACGACATGCTAAGTTTAGAATCTTTTAAACAAAATATTAATTTCTCATGAAGAAATCTACCCACGCACACGTCTGTACACTCCTAAATAATGTAAACTGCCGACTGTTTGTATAAAAATTTGTGTGCATATATGTTCTTTAATTACCACTAAAATAATTAAATTTGCCACTATGTAATCTCTTCTCTGACTGGGTGCTTATATGTTAATATTACCACCAAAAATTAATAGCCTGTTTGATTTACATTTCCTTCTCATTAATAGAAATATTATTACCGTTGGAAGCCCTGTAGCCTACAATTGTTGACTACCTTTGCGTGTGAGGTGGGCCAGGTTGGTGAAACAAAAAAACGGGCAGAAAATTTCTAAAAATGAGGCTAGAATGCTCAACAAACAGGCTCTAAATTGTAAATAATTATTATGGAACAAAGCAATTGATGCTATCCTCCATCCTGTCTGTGCATATATTTTTCTGTCTCCACCGTTTTCGGCCCCCCTGTTAAACATTCATAGATGGACTAATTTTCACAATATGGAAAATTGAGTGTTTGGAGCATAAAAATGGCAAAATTGGATTAGCATACTTAATTATTAATCACTCAAAGTCCAAATTTTCTCTGTCTCTTCTCTCTCGCGAATGTCTGTGTATATATGTTGAAACCCGCAAACGCTGCTACTTCCATTTCTTCGCCCCTACTCTCATTCTTTCTCTTCTTCTTGTCTCTATATTGTTATTATTACTATTGCCGGCAGCCCATCATATGTATGTTTAAATAAATTAAATTGTTGGGTTCGGTGTGAATTTGGTATAAATTGCAATATGGTTGTGATTTTGTTATGATATAGATGGCTGTATGTATGATTGCTGTGTGATGAAATGAGCATCTGGGTCCCCTCCGTTGGTGTTTTTAGGCTGTTTACAACCCCTATTTAACCATGTTTCGGCCACCTTGTCCGTTTGGGACTGCGCAGCTAACGGCTGTAATTCTGCGCAGTCGTGGACAGCCGGTCGCTGTCTCCGTTGCGGAGATAGCGTTTTGGACCGGCGGCGGTGCCACTGAATTTTTGACTCATAGGGTTTGATTTTGAGAATGAGGTTTTGAGTTGTTTTGGGGATGAGGGTTTCACATGCAATTAAAGCACTACGGGCCATTTTGCAATTTTAAAGAATAGGGACATGTTCTTTAATTTCTATATTTCAAGGCCCTCCATTCATAATTTTAATTCGGGGTCAATTTTACAATTTTGAAATATTAAATTTTGAGTTTTTAAATTTGATCCACTAATGTTTTAATTATGACCAAAATTAAAATCATATTTAAAATTGACGATTTTATATTTTCGTTGATATAATTAAGTGTCATCATTGGTCGTCCATTTAAATTTCATTTTCATGTGTTGAAATTTAAGTTGCCAATTTCGTCCTATAATCGCGCATGAATTTTGTTTTTCGTCAGTTAATGATTGTGATTATGTTGCGTGATTATTATTATTATTGATTTTTTCATGGACTTCATGTCCGTCTTAGTGCTCCCATTAAAATAAATATTTTAAATTAAAAGTGGCACGCTTATTTTTATTTATTTGATTTTCTTCCAAAAAAAAAAAATGGACGTTAACATCGTGATTTTGAATTATTACATATAATATCTTGTCCAAATGTGTTATTATATGTGATATTTTTGGAAATTAGCATAAAACAGTTAAGGAGTTTATTTGGTCTAGAAATCTCATTCTATCCAAATGTGTTGGTGTTTTCGAAACCAATATGTTTTGTTAACTAACTCGATTATGTGATTTAATAGTACTTTATAGCGTATTATATTGTGAGCTCAAATGTGACTTTATAATGATGCATCTAGGCTCTTACCGTAATAATGTTCTTTTATACATGTAAATTTTATTACATTAACTTGATCAAGTACTAACAACCCTCTACAAAGAATCACGCATCCGTCCCTACTATGCTCGGGGAACAACATGGGTAAAAAAAAAAAAAAAAAAAAAAAAGGCCATGTTGGGCCACAAGCCCTGCCGGCCACAACAAGCCCCGTTGGGCCACAACAAGCCCTGTCGGGCCACAAACAAGCCACGTTTGGCCACAAGCTCTGTCGGGCCACAAACAAGCCATGTCGGGCCAAAAGCCCTGTTGGGCCACAACAAGCAATGTTGGGCCACAAGCCCCGTTAGGCCCTTTATGGCATGATACGAGCGATCACCTCAAAACATGCTATGAGCACTCTCTGAGACATGCTACGGGCATGATCTCACCAAAAGCCCTGTCACGCGCAGGCAACTTCGAGACATGCTACGGGCATGATCTCACCAAAGCCCTGTCACGCGCAGGCAACTTCGAGACATGCTACGAGCATGATCTCACCAAAGCCCTGTCACGCGCAGGCAACTTCGAGACATGCTACGGGCATGATCTCACCAAAGCCCTGTCACAGCGCAGGCAACTTCGAGACATGCTACGGGCATGATCTCACCAAAGCCCTGTCCACGCGCAGGCAACTTCGAGACATGCTACGAGCATGATCTCACCAAAGCCCTGTCACGCGCAGGCAACTTCGAGACATGCTACGGGCATGATCTCATCAAAGCCCTGTCACGCGCAGGCAACTTCGAGACATGCTACGGGCATGATCTCATCAAAGCCCTGTCACGCGCAGGCAACTTCGAGACATGCTACGGGCATGATCTTACCAAAGCCCTGTCACGCGCAGGCAACTTTGAGACATGCTACGGGCATGATCTCACCAAAGCTGGTCATGCGCAGGCAACTTCGAGACATGTTATGAGCATTATCTCACCAAAGTCTTGCTACGCGCAAGAACACAAAACCTTGCCCCGTGCAAGCATCATCACGAGCACTTCGTAGGAAAAAATTAGTTCTAAAAATTATCGAGCAAAATGATTGATCTTAAAAGCCCCAAACTTGCTTTCATAGATCTATGTACTCGGGGGGCTTATCAACACATCAACCTAGCAACTCGAGCTACTTGGTCAAAACATGGCCTTGTAACACGTCTCGAGCTCCTTCAACATGACTCGAGCTACTTGGCCAAAAGATGGCTTTGTAACATGTCTCGAAGTGATTAAACAAACAACACTCGAGCTACTTGGCCTAAAAATGGCAAAGTAAAACGCTTGAGCAATCTCTTACAAGTACTCGTGCTACTAGGCCAAAAATTGGCCAAGTAACAAGCTCGAGTTACTTAATTAATACAAAACTCAAGCTTATTAGCCAAAAATTGGTTAAGTAACGAGCTCGAGCTACATACAAATTACAAATCGCACAAAAACTTAAGTTTGTTGCACCTCTTTGCATCTCACCTCACAGCTGAAGCATGTAGCTGTGACCTGGATGCAGGGGGGCCTGTGATACGGGAAAATATCGATAGACCCGAGCTCGACCTACCTAACCCGAACTCTATGCCCAATCTTGGCCCACTCCAACTGGACTGATTCTGGGGTCGGGTCCATTATGAGGTTGAGCCTAGGAATACTAGTCCTATTTAAGTACAAACCCCTAGTTCATTACAAATTTTACTCTAATACAAATTGTGCACCTCTAACAAAATACAAACACCTAAAATAACTAGAATTACAGGAAGTTCAGTCCTTCTAGGACTCCCCCTCCAACATCTATAAATACATAACCCAGCCTTATGATTAAGGTATGTTTTTACATAATATTCCAATATACAGTTTTTCACATAATTTCTCTTTCTGACTTAAGTATCGGAGGGGCGACGAGGACACACCTCGACGCCTTTGTTTCAGGTATTGGAGATCGGATCTGGCGGAGCTTTTCCATCTAGCTCGGGTTGGCCCAGGTACGAATTTTGGCATCATCAAATACTATCCTAGGGATGGAAACGGAACGGGTCGTGGCAACCTCCCTCGCCCTATACCACCAAGCAATTTCCCGCCTCGTTATCCTTTTGGAGCGGGGCGGGGGTTTATTAACCTTTTTAATTTTAATTTTAATTTTTTAAGTTTTTGATAATTCATTTTACTACCCCTACTAAAATAAAAATATTGGGATCTAAATATAAAAATTTAAACTGTGGACCAATTCACTACAGCAAACAAATTGGGGACCACGTTGCAGTTTTTCCTTAATTGATGCTCAAGCCAATGGAATTATGGAAGAACATGCCACACTGGAATGTTGAATTAATTTCGGTTGGGGTTATCCATTGAATTTTAAATTTGTTCTGAAAATTAATAAGGCCGTGTTTGGTATAAATTGAAATCTGATTTTAATTTCAAATCAAAGTTAATAATTAATTTTAATCACACATTTCATATGATCCACAATTTTTCAACCACACGTTCTATTAACTTTTATCAAAATCTACTAAAAATCAAATTTTAATCTACAACAAACAGGGATTAAATAAATAATCTAAAGTTTCATTCAAAACGAACTAAATCTAGTCTAAATTTGATCATTTTATCCTTCCTTCCACCACCCATACCGTCGAAGAAGGATTCGTAGACGACACGATATGTTATCATCACGATGATGCTATTATTACTTTTGTGAACATTTATTGACTTTCCCTCGAGAATTGAATTTTTATATTATTATACCACTCAACTTATAAAGTTTAAAAAAGACTCGTGTTTTTTTCTAACTAGATTTTGGAAATAAGATAACGCATTGCAATGAAAAATAAGAAAGACATCAAGATAATTAACCTAATTCGATAAAGATAAAGATTTAGGCCATGTTTGATAGGGTTTATTTTTCATGGAAAGAGGAAATCATTTTCCATTTTCAAGTTATTGTATATTTGATTGACCAAAAATTCCATGTAATTGATTTTCTTTCTTAAGCCCCACCCCCCCCCCCCCCCCCCCCCCCCCCGTGGTTTCCCCCCCCCCTGTTAGCCTAAGAATAACTAACCAAGAGAGGGGTGAATTGGTTTTCAAAACTTTTTCGACACTTAGTCTCAAAACAATTCAACACACAAGATATAATTGCAAAATATAAAACAATAAGTAAATATGCAAATATGTTATCTTGATTCAAGTATGATATTACACAATGTAAATAACAATTTAAAGTAAAGTGCAATAATGTAAAAATAACAAACCGATTTAATGGGGTTCGATCCAATGCAATGATCTACGTCCCCGTTACCAAGCTCTCCGTCACGGGCAATGCCAATTTGTATTATAATGGTAACTTACAACAAGGAATACCGATCCTTTACAACGTTGAGCTTTCCGGGACCTCAACACGACCTACGCTATCGAGTTTTATGGGACCTCGATATGACCCACACGGTGACTTACAACAAGGCGCACCAAACCTTATACAATGTTGATCTTTAAGGGATTACAACCGACCCACACTACAAATGAATTTTACAATTCAAATCTTCTCTTCTTTATCGAATGATAAAATCAAAGTTGAGTACAAGAAGAGAAGAGACAAACACTTCAATAGATAGCAAATGAATTAAGCTCGAGTGTTATATTGGAAAACTTTGATGAATGAATGATAATGAAATAGTTTGTATTGTTATCAAAGTTTTCAACCAATAATCTCTCTTAACAAAATAACATAAGTTAAGTATGAGGAGAGATTTACACTTCAATACAAGTGTTGGCAAAGAAAACTTTTATTAAGAGTTTGAAAATAGATGAGATTGAAAAGTTTCTTTTCAAAATTTAATTCTTGATGAAATGGATAAAACAAGTTTGAATCAATCAAGAATTCATTGTAAATGAGATATAGAATTTAAAACCAAGTTAAGCTCAAAGATTTTCAATAAATAACTCTCTCAATTTTCTCTCCAAAGTTGTGCAAATTGAATGCAAAGAGAGTTGGTATTTATAGCACTCAAATTGGCCAAAACACTGTCCATCCGGACGAGCCATCCGGACGTCCGATTCAGAACCGGATGACCAACTTACCGTTAGAGTTACTTTTGTCAGAACGGTCAAAAAAGTGATCGTTGAGATGAACCGGACGTCCGGATGGACAGAACATTTCTGACCAACGGACGTCTTATCCGGACAGCTTTCAGTATTTTGCTCATATCTTTTTTTCCTGATATCCGATTAATGTGATTCAAAATGGGTTGGAAAGCTAACTCAAAGGGCTACAATTTTGATTCAGAAATTATCTTCAAATTAGATCATCTTCCATGTCAAAAATCTATCTCAATATGAGATTGAAAATCGGAGTATAACTTTTTGATTGAAAGTTGAAGTGTGATCTTTTGAGGGACGTTTGGAAATGATTTTTCAAGGTTTTTGATATATTACAAATGTTCATTTTTCCAAGATCATTCTCATGTCAAAATAATTTATGCAAGTGATGAATTTATGAGAAATACTTGAGCTTTATGCACTTGTTAAACATTGACGAGTTCTACCTTTATATATATAAATGAGGTTCGATAAATAACTCTATTTTCAATGTTCTTGATCTCTTCGAGCCCCTCTTTGACTTGTATCTCGAATGATTTGTCTTGAATGCTCGTTTAACCTTCACTTGTACTTCATTTGAGTGTGAATAATAATCTTTATAATTTTGAAAGCTTAAACAATCAATTCAATTTGTTAGTAAACAAGATGAACTTGTTTGTTATAATCAAAACATTAAGGTCATGATCAACCATAGGTCAACACTTTTGACAATTGAAACAAATTATTTCCCTTTACTAGACAATTTTCATAAAAAATAAAGCAAACGAACACCAAAAAATCCAAAATTTTAACATTTTTCAGGTGAAAAATTATACAAATCAAACACAATTAATTGACAATTCTCAATAAAACAAGTTTTAGACAATTCGATTCCCTAAAATTCATTTTCTTTTCACCCAAATAGAATATTTAACACGTTATAATTCCCAATTTTTTTAAATTCAAAGATTTTGAGCAAAAATAGAATAAATCCCAAATTATTTATCACGGAAAGTAGATAACAAAATAATTTTCTAATCCTTGATTGATTATATAAAGAATTTGAAATTGTTACATAATTAATTTTCCTAATAAAACCTCCAAACCTTGACAAAGAAACAAATGCATTAAACCAGAAGTTTGAACAGTGAATTTATTTACTGAATGGAGAGTGGATTGATTTGAAGTTTCACTTTTTGCCCTTCTCTTTTTAACCATATCCTATACGGATAAGATTTCATTTTTTCGTCCATTTTCATATTCGTCCGCCTCTTCAATTTTATTTTATTTTTTAAATTTATTTATTTGTACCTCTTCGTGGATATTCAAACTCACATCAATGATCTAATAATACTTTGCGCTTACTATTGGAGCTAAACAAAGAAAAAGCCAAAAAAGAGAGTTAATATTCTATTAAATAGCCAAGACTTTAACGATTTGCGGGATTTGCGATTTCCTTTTCCTTTTCTGACCTATCCTATCATTTTGAACTTTTTTCTTTAAATTGAAAAAAGTGTAAGTGTCTTTTCTTCAAACTGGACGAAACCCAACCCTGTGGTATAAATCGATGTGTTACTAACTAAAGATATCGGGATTTGACATTAGGAATTAGAGATTGTAGAACAATTCGCTACTACGAGCATAATTTAAAGACCTTTATTGCAATTTTCCCTCTATTGATACTCGCGCCAGAAAAGGATTTTATAAGTTAACATAAATGTCTCTTTTAGGTTGGAGTTATCCATTCAATTTTTACTTTTGTTTTAAAAGTGTCATCAAATGTATTTGATTTTAGGTTTCTTCTTTAAATTTATGTGATGAATCAATTTTGTGTAGCAATAGAATAATGTCATTTGAAGTCGCTAACTATCGTAGTCACTCTACGTAGCATACATGTTATAGTTAATGATTTGATATACAAGACAATAAAAAAATTACTATATTAATACATAATTATTAACCGTCACATGTATATCACGTAAAACGACTAAAGTCGTAAACGATTGAAAATAACATTCCTCGTACCAATATGGTGTTGTGAAAAAGATGATAATAAAAGTAAAAGATAAACACACGAATTTGCAGAGGAATTTTTATTTCTTGAGGAATCACAATACAGTAGTTGGGCGACTAATAATTTCGCTTACAATCCATATGTCATAAAATAACATATATATAGTCAGAAGAAGAAAAAATCATAATACAATGAAAATACCCAAAATACCCTTGCGTGAATTTTCGCCAATTGTGACTGGTATAGTCAGGCTCCACGCAACTTGGCTAACTCCAACATAATTGCTTAGCTCTGACCTTTTGGGTCATTTGTAATTTTGTCCGCGACCAATTCTTCCAGATGATGGGATTCCCAACTTTTGTAAAAAAGGTGGCATTCATCCGAATGGATGGATTCAGTCCAATTCAACTTCAGTCTGTTACATAATTATTCAGTGATATAAGAAATCTTTGACCCAGAAAAGAAAGAAAGAAAGAAATATGTGAGCGAGTTTGTTAAAAGTGAAAGATTTCAAGCAAAAATTATCTGCAATCCTTGATTGACGTATAAGCATGAAATCAAGAAAACGAGATCTATCCATAATTAAATTTCCCTACTTTTCAAAGAAGCATAATGTAATAACCTCTTGTGGACCACCCACTCCTACCGCCCAAATGTTGGCTTTACCCATTCCTTAAAAAAGAAACAAAATGCACTAATTCGTGTTTGCCAAAATTCATGATTGCTTATAAATTGGTCGGACTACATTTTTTAAAATTTATAATTTATCTACTTTTTATTCACGATCCACATCCTGTAATCTATGCAAAACCTTGCCAAACATGAGCAAAATGCAGTAACCTCTTCCCCACCTCCACATCCCCGTCCTCACAAATTAATTTGAAGTGTCATACCAAACAGGGTCGGCCATAAAATTTTGAATGTCCTATACAACATTTTAAAATGGTGCTCATTTCATGTAATTCAAAAAATGTACATGCACTAACAAAAAAAAAAAAAAAAGAACTTAAATTGTGCCTCTTTTATGCAACAAAAATTTACCCTTCTAGAACTAAAAATATATAATTTTTTTTTTTATATCCTAGAATGCTGAGGTCATGTGCGATCGTACCACCTGTTCACCTTCAAACGATGCCTCTAACACCAAAAAGCTGCTATAGTGAATTCATTGACCTTGTATTAAAAGGTGGATTTAATATTATACCTTCCCTTTTTTTTTTTTTTAACTTTGTTCTTTTTTGAATTATGCTAAATGCATAATCTAGTTTGACAATCTTTGTTGACAACTCATATATGACGACATCACACTCATCCACTTGTGCAATCGCACCACCCGCGCACCTTTAGAGCTGCCTCTAACACCAAAACTGCTATAGTGAATTCATTGACCTTGTATTAAAGGTAAATTTAATATTATGCTTTTATTTTAACCTGATCATTTTTTAATCATGCTATATATATAATCTAGTTTGACAATTTTCTTTGACAACTCATACTTAACAACATCACACTAATTCATTTCAAACAGGGGCAGACTCACATAGGGTCATGTGGGGTCAAATTACCCCACAATTTTTATTTTTTTTAGTTTTTCTGAGTTTTTTTATTTATTATTTAACCTAACACTAAATGACCCCACAAGAAAATTGTCTGGGTCCGCCCCTGATTTCAAAACTGTATTTTAATCAATGATCTGAATTTTGACAACATCAACCCTATCAAGTATTTTGTCAAGTATAATTGTAAAAAAAGCATGATTGTTCCTTTCTACCATTATCTTATACGGATAAGATTTCATTTTCGTCGTTGGCTAGTGCTGTCGTGCATGGTAACCCAAAAGCCTTATAAATAGGCACTCTCCTTCTCCCGTTCATCTCATCACACCTCAAGAATCCTCAATAATTATACATATATAATACTTATTAAGTTTTCTTAGAGAGAGAGAGAGAGGAGTATATGGAGGCCGGTGGTGGAGTGAAAAATGCTGCAACTTATTTGCAACTACAACAACCATCACAAGCGCCACCGCGAGAACCACAGTGGAAGATCATAATGGTGGCCGCGATAGCCTCCGGAATACAATTCGGGTGGGCGTTACAACTTTCCCTTCTGACTCCATATGTGCAGCTACTTGGCATACCCCACAAATGGGCCGCCTTCATCTGGCTGTGTGGCCCCGTTTCGGGCATGCTTGTGCAGCCTGTAGTTGGCTATTACAGTGACAACTGTTCCTCCCGGTTTGGTCGCCGCCGCCCCTTTATCGCGGCTGGATCTGCCCTCGTCTCCATAGCAGTCTTCCTCATTGGATTTGCTGCTGATCTTGGTCACTCCTCTGGTGACCCCCTCGGGAATTCCCCTAAGCCCCGGGCTATTGCTGTTTTTGTCGTTGGCTTTTGGGTTCTTGATGTGGCCAACAACATGTTGCAGGTAAATTATTTATGCGAAGGCTTAATACTAATATATGGCAATAATTCTTAAATTCATGCCCAACCCTAATTTTTTTGTAGATTTTCTCGATCTTCTGTATAAAAAATCTTTAATCGTGATATTCTTTTTCTTTTTCAGGGTCCTTGTAGAGCATTCTTGGCTGATCTTTCGGGTAGCAATGCACGCAGAATGTCAACGGCGAATGCATTATTTTCCTTTTTCATGGCTGTGGGCAATGTGTTGGGGTATGCTGCAGGTTCATACACTCACCTCTACAAAATGTTTCCATTTTCAAAAACAAAAGCTTGTGATGTGTACTGCGCAAATCTGAAGAGCTGTTTTTTCCTTTCAATAGCCCTTTTAATTACCCTTACAGTACTGGCTTTATCAATGGTACATGAAAAGGCCACCGGCACCGCCCCTTCAACGGGCGAGCAAACTGGTGGCGGAGTGGAGGGTAGTAAAAAGGGAGGTGGGATACGTGTTTTAGGGGAATTATTTGCTGCTTTAAAGGATTTGCCTAGGCCTATGTGGATTTTAATGTTGGTGACTTGTTTGAATTGGGTTGCTTGGTTCCCATTCTTGTTGTTTGACACTGATTGGATGGGGAATGAGGTTTTCGGTGGAAAGGTGGGGGACAATGGGTTGTATGACCGCGGAGTGCGGGCCGGTGCACTCGGTTTGATGCTCAACTCGGTGGTGTTGGGATTCGCCTCCTTGGGACTCGAGTTTTCTGGGCGGCGGCTTGGTGGGGCGAAGAGACTTTGGGGTATTGTCAACTTCTTGCTGGCCGTTTGCTTGGTTATGACGGTTTTGATCACCAAATTGGCCGAGTCTACACGACGATACACCAGCACTAGTGGTGGTGGCACCACCGCTTTGAAGCCGGAGGCTGGTGTCGTTGCGGGCGCTTTGACTCTCTTTGCAGTTCTTGGCATTCCTCAAGCTGTGAGTTCTCTTTTTCCATCTCAAAACGTGCTTTAACATAATCATTATGGCATTTAAGAACTTCTATCAATATTCTATCACACCAATAGGTGGGAAAACAAAATTGGTACGCAAGATTACAAGCCCTTAACTCAACAATGGATATTGGGTAGGTCATTTAATAGGAAAATCGCACGTTTCACGTATATGAAAATTGTACATATTTCGCAAGTGTTTCTTTTTTTCCAATTTAGTTCTTTTCATACATCTAAAATTACCATATTTGGGATATATTTGACACAGAGGATGTGGCACTTGGGATCTATTGAAATCAAAAGTGTAGGTCTTCTTGTTAAAGGGTTGCCAGCTAGGTTCGCTTCCTTTGTGGGTTGTAGGGTTGGTGAGGTGCTGATGCATTTGATATTTGGAGTGCATTAATGTGAAGAACAATCTTCCCATACCTTAAATTAAGGTTTATCTCTACTGGGATTACTATTAACGTCATTTTTATGTTTCTTTTGAGGTAGTTGAATGTACAGTAAGTAGTGAAAAATTGTCACATGAATGAAGTTGAGGTCCGTTGTTAGGTTGTGTAAGGTTCAAACAAGGACAATATTTTCACTTGTTTGTAACAAGCATGTTTTAGTTCGTTTTCTGCATCTCGTACAGTTCCAACCAATATCAACTTGCATTGAATCGCGTAAAACTCGTCAGATTCATTTTTCTATGAATTAAGAAATTTTAAAAAATAAAATCAAAAGCTAATTGATAAAAAAGAATAATATTCAAATCTCACATCTATTATAGTCTGATAATTTTTTTCTTAATGGTCTAAACAGGTGACTTTTAGTATTCCATTTGCTTTGGCTTCCATATTTTCTAGTAAGCATGGTGCAGGACAAGGTAGAGTTCTGCAAAAAATTCAAAAAAGTAAACATTTTTTTTTAAAATATATTTAATATTTTTTTTAATTCCAATTTTATTATTCTAATTCATTTTACAGGTCTTTCACTGGGAGTTCTAAATCTTGCCATTGTTATACCCCAGGTACATTGACATTCTAAAATTATTACTATAGTCGTGATTAACACACGAAACACATTGTGGAAATAAATAAATAAATATTTTCTTATATTTCCGTTGAAGAAAATTTAGAATGTCGAACTATGATGCTTTCCTTATATTTCTTTTATTGCGACAGATGGTGGTGTCGGTTGTGAGTGGACCATGGGATGAATGGTTTGGAGGCGGCAACTTACCAGCGTTCATTGCGGGGGCTGTGGCAGCTGCGGCCAGCGGCATTGTTGCCTTAACTGTGCTCCCATCTCCTGATATATCATCATTCAAGACTGTGACTAGTATTGTTGCATCTCATTGAAGATCAATGGACCCTTGTTTTTACCCACAACCCCAAAGGGACTTCTATTTTTTGGTCCCCTTCTTCCCTCTAAGCCAAATAGATTATTCCAGCTGCTTTATATTAATCACACTCAAAGTTTCTCCTAATGTAAATTTGGAAACCTGGTATTATATGAATTTTGAGGTTGATTTATCAAGAGGAAACAAGAAATTATATATTATATTAATTTTCTCAGTTGTTTTTAGTGCCTAGGTTAGGACGGCCAGGGCCATATCCACACAGTAAAACGTCAATGCTCTATAAATTAATAACTTTACTTACAAAATAAAAATTTCCGATCTTGACTTGGATCCTTTATATTTTTGGTTTTTCCATATACATATTAGAAAATAGAAATGAAAAGTCAAATTAAGAAAATCTGAAATTTTGTTGTGAGAAATTACATCTTAAAATTGGCAGGTTGTGTTGGTTGTAGATCTCCAACTTTTTTTGGTGTGAACAAGTCCATACGGATCAATAATTTTTTGGATACATAACAAAATTAAGAAATTGAATAATTTTATTGCTAGACATTGCCATCCTAAAAGAAGCCAGTTGTGTTGTTCGTAGATCTTTAGTCCTTTTCAGGCGAACTAGTCCACATGGACCACTGCCATCTTTTTCAATTTTTTTTCAGATGCACACAAAAAAGAAAGAAATACTTTCTCCGTTCCATTTATATAGACTCAATTTCCTTATTTTCTTGTTCCAATGATATAGTCTTGTTTATTTATTAAGGATGTTTCGTTTTGTTCTTTTACTAATATACCCTTATTTCTTTACTAAATTTATTACTAGTTATTGATAATTAAATTAGGGTAAAGTAGAATTTTTTTTTTTTTTTTTTTTTTGGGGAAAAATGGCTTTTCCAATAACACTTAGGGTCCGTTTGATAGAAAGATAGAAAATTGGTGGAAAGAAATGTTTTATAGGGAAAAGATTTTCCTAAAAATTATTTTACTGGAAATTGTAATTAATTGTGTTTGATTGGTATAATTTTTCATGGAAAATATTAAAAGTTTGGTGTTCGTTTGACTTCATTTTTCATGAAAATTGTCCATTAAAGTGATAATATTTTCTACCATTGAATCTAGAATTTGTTCCAATTGCCAAAAAAATAAACAAAAAATAAACAAAAAAAATTGAAAAAAAATAATCATGCTGAATATCATTCGTTTGAATTTGTTTTACATGGAAATTGTCAATAAAAAATGAATTTTTTTACCATTGTGTCTAGAATTTTTTCCAATTGCAAAAAAAAAAAAAAATATTGAAAAGTTGGAAAATATTTTCTCACCAAAACATCAAAAATTTATTTTCCTCAAAAAGGTGGAAAATTTAGAAAGTTGGAAAATATTTTTCTAGGAAAATTTCGCCAATCAAACACTACAAAAGTTGGAAAAGAGAAAAGATTTTCTTACTTCCCTAGAAAACTTTGCCAATCAAACAGGGCCAAAAGGTCAAAACAACCCAATTCGTAATAGTATTAAATATGGCAACTTAATTTCCTCCACCAAACACGCTTCTCCTATACATTTGACAATCTTCAAAAGGTTTATTAATATAAAACGTCATTGCGTTTGAAGTTTATTGCATAAAACATTCTCACATTTTATTTTTTGCATTTTCATCCTCATTTTTACTTTTCATTGCGAAAATCATCAATTTCCTCAATAAAAAAAAATAATCATAAATGACAAATATACCATCGTATTTAAATAAAACAAAATGAAAAAAAGAGGAAGAACTAATTGCAACAAAAACCCAAACATCTGAAATCTCGTACCCTTCGAACCTTTTCATTTGTTACACTACTAAAAGGGTGTTTAGTGTGAATTAAAATTAGATATTTAGTAAATTGTGATAAAAAATTTTGAAATGTATGGTTGAAAAACTGTAGGACCCATAAAAGATGTGGTTAATATTGATTGTTTGATTTTGACTTAAATTAAAATTTGATTTTAATCCGTACTAAATTTAAACAATCCCCACAGCCCTCCCCTCTCCCAAATCAAAACCAAAAATCATTGTCATCGTCCTCCCAAAATGGCCCACTACCGTTGCCATCACCGCCTCTCCCTTTACCCGCCATCGTCATCGCCATTACCATCACCATCATCACATCTCCTTTCACCAAAATTACTATTTACATAAACTAAAACCTGATTTCAAATAAATATTAAATCTCAAGGAATAAAATTTGTAAGCAAAACAAAGAGAAATACACATAGCAGCTTCCGTGGCCGCGTTAGGCTTGAACTCTTCATCAGGTTGCCCAGCAAATTCAGGAGTATCGATGTTAGGAATTGAAGAGGAACCAACAAGGGACATGATGCAAAGCGATTGCAAGCCTAGTTCAACATTTATACGCTTACTTGAATCTTCAGAAAATGTTAGGGCTGGACATGGGTCAGTTCGGTTCTGAAGAGAACAAAACCGATCCAAAATCTTGGGTATTTAATAAATAGAACCATCAGGTTCAAATATAATTATGGGACCGTTCGGTTTGATTCCATTCAGTTCGGTTTGGTTCCGTACCGTAATTAAATTTTTTAACATTTACAACAACACTACATAAATATAACTAATGACATGTTCATTCGTAACTTTTACAAATTAACGCAGCCCAATTTAAAAATATATAAATAACAAGCTGTCGAATAAGATTAATTCAATGTATAAAAATATCAAAAAGTAGATACTAATATTAAAACATCAGTGATCTATATCAATAATTCCTTTGTTTCAAGCAGCCAGCATAAAGAATTGGGCTTATATGGGAGTGGGCATACTACTACTTACCAA
Source organism: Fraxinus excelsior (assembly GCA_019097785.1). NCBI lineage: Eukaryota > Viridiplantae > Streptophyta > Magnoliopsida > Lamiales > Oleaceae > Fraxinus > Fraxinus excelsior. The sequence goes on from CM032623.1 coordinate 44,859,851, forward strand.
ATAAAATAAGAAGGATAAAGCACAAATGTTGAGCTAACAAAAAAATAATTTTGGCTGGACTTGACTGATTTGTTTAATTAATTTGCTAATTTGTTTAGAAAAAATTAAAAAAATTTAATTAATTCAATATAAAAAATGAAAAAAAAAATTTTAATTCGGTTCTCTTGGTCTAGAATCGAGAACCAACCCAAACTAATCGGTTCTCAATTCAGATACATGTTCCGGTATTTAACTTGTAAAAAATCGTTCGGTTCGGTTCGGGAGTTTTGTCCAACCCTAGAAAATGTAGACATATCATCTGAATGCTTCGGATCTCCTACAACACAGTCATGATTAATTCCATCAATATTCTGACCGTTTCCATCATTATTAGCCCATTTCTTCATATCACTTCGCCTTTGTTTTTCCCAATTGACAACCAACCTAGCAAGTTCAATTGCAAGACGCTTATTTTCTGCTGCTAGGGTTATATATTGGGGAATGAGTTCAAATGGCTACCATTCATAAACATCCAACAGGCCGTTGATCAAAATTATTAAAATAAAAGGAATTTTAATGATTTAAAATAGTCAAAGGACCTCTTTAACCTTATCTTGTAAAATGAAATTGAAAAAATAATTGAGGATTTTCTTTCACTCATTCACGTCATTTCCCAACAAAAAACAATCTCTTCCCCTTCAAATTCAAAGAAAAACCTTAACCTGATTTTCAAAGAACGGCTGTAGCACTTAGTGGCTTCAGCGTAATCACAGTGGCTTTTGAGCCTCAAACCATCAACTCATCTGAGTATTCCAAAGAGTTCTCAAAGTCGTAGTCGGAATTTACCACGGACCTTTCATAATTGTTGTTGTTGCAAGTGGACTCGGTGGCTCCAAAATCGATGCAGATTCGGTTGTAGCTTCATCGGAGTTCTAATTCGGATTAGGTGTAGGTTCTTGAGCATTATTGGAATTTGCTGGTTCCTCCGCCATTAATGAGAACTCGAAACCTCATCTTCTTCAAAACCATCTTCTTCAAATTTCCAACTTTTCTCCTTCAAATCTAAAGTCATCTCTTACCATTCTTCTACTGAGGTCGACGATTGTGAAAACTTTTAATGGGGACAACGTTTTTGGTGGAGGGTTGAGTTGGAAATCGGTCTTCTTCATTTTCAAACCAACTACAAACTCCCGTTTAGGAAAATCAATGTAAGTTTTCTGTATTTTCAAATGTAATTTGTAGGAAATGGATTGGTTGTTGAATAATATTTTTTATTGGTTGTCTTTGAAAATTTGTTTCTTATCATGAACAAAATCTGTCTTCTACTTGTGAACCATGTGTATTGGATTTTTACATAATTTTTTTAGGCTTTTAGTGAGAATGATACTTGATTTTTGTTATCTAAATTTGAGGAATTGAATTTTGTTTGAATGTTAGGGTTCATATGTATTCGAAAATAAGACTTTCTACGATCTTGGTTGCTCGCAAGTTCCACTTGTAATTTTTATCAATACAAATAATTGTATAAGTGCTCTTATTTGACCTTTTAACTTTCTATTCAAAGTGACACTTCACAGCCAGCAACTGAAATTTGGATATTAGATCAAATTTTGATGGAAACAACTGGTTGACTTGCACATCTTCATTTTCCGGAATTCTTATTGATTTTCCACAACAGAGCAAACTTACACTTACAGATACAATCTGACTACAGGGTTCATCCATGTGTAATTCCACATCATTATCATCTAGTACATGAGAATTATCTTCGTCATCTACTCTTCGTGGACTATTTTCATTTATGTCAAAATCATTACAATCTACAAATATTGCATCACCATTGTCATGGTTACCATCGTTATCTATTCGAACACGTTCCTCTTCACTGTTCATATTTACAATTTGTTCTCCACCCTCTATTAGTAATAAACATCTTTCATCATCAAACTTTTCTTAATTTTCAACAACTTCATTCAAAAGGACACAAAGAAAAGTATCTCTACAGACAGATACAAATCACTTCACATTGTTGTCAAAATCAATGATTGTTGGAGCAGCTGGAGCTGTAGACATTATAGGGATGAGGGCTAAAATCTCTATTTTGTACAGCCTTGTATCGACATTCAACGCCTCTTTGACTTTATCATACAATTACACATAAGAAATTGTTTTCGCAACACTAATAGGCGTTGTTTTCCTTTTGTCATTCCCTACATATTTTCATTTCCATACACCTTCAACTGACTGTTCATATTCAACCGGATAACAAACTGATATCCATACCATATCCGCGATGTCCATTACTGCAATTCAACATAAAAATTTCATCAAATTTCAAACATCTTACAGTACTGATAACGATATATATATTGTTATGGATTGCAGAAAACGATATTTAAGTCCTTATGTACAGAAGAAAATCAAATGTATGTTTTACAGTAAAACAATGAAAAGAATAACAAAATATGCATTTACCAACTTATATTTCACTCCAATTAATTCAAATAAGGGGTAGTGAGAAAAATGTTGGGAAGTAAACCATATTAAATATCTAATCTAATGATAAACTGAATTCAAAATTACCATTGACAAATTAACACCATAAACATATATACAACAATATGAAGAAATTGTTCAAAAAAATGGAGAAAGAAAAGAACTCAAATATTGAAAATTTATAATATCCTCTCTTCTTCTCCAAATGCCCAACAAAAATGTTGCAAGATTTTATTACTCAATTCAATCAAATGAGTGTTCATAGGAATGAGAATGTAGAGTTTATTGTTTCATTATGTTGAGAAAATTATTATAAGAAAATGAAAAGGGGTTGTATACCTGTAGAGCCGATTTCTATAGAAGAAATGGAAGTGAAATTCAATTAGGGTTAAATGGAAAATGAAATGGGATTTAGGACAATAATATATTTTTGTATACAAGGACATTTTAGTCCTTACAAATTGTATTTTTCATTTTTTATATATTTAGGCCTTCTAATTAAGATGTTGGACTTTTTAAACAAAAAAGGTTTGGTTTGAAGTTTGATCAAGCCTTTTAAATGAAATCCCCTTTTATATTTATACTCTCCTCCTTCCCACTGGAGTTGAATTTCCATCAAATAGTTTTCTGTATTCAGTTGCCCTGTAGCTGAGAAAGTGAAAATGAAAAAGCCCTCTTGCCTCATGGGATGGGATTTTGAAAATTATAAGAATCTGAGCTGATTTTTCATAGTTGTAGAAGCTGCTATGAGTTTTTCTCTTTGTTTTGCTTACAATTTTTATTTCTTGACATCTAGTATTTATTTGAAATCAGATTTTTGTTTATGTAAATAGTAATTTTGGTAAATGTAGAGGCTGTGATGGCGACTGCTGGTGGAGGGAGAGGCGGCGACGGCAACGGTGATTTTTGGGGGTTCATTGGGGGTTAGGTGAGGGGAGGGTGGGGTGGGGGTAGGGGATTGGTTGAAGAACTAAAGTGGTGTAACAAATGAAAAAGATTGGGGAAAGTCCAAGTGTTTCGAATGTTTAGGGCTTTTGTTGAATTTTGTTATTTGATTGCTTTTTATTGAGAAAAAATTGATGAAATGAATGATTTTCTTAATAAAAATGTGAGAATAGAGCTAAAAATTGCAAAAAAAAAAAAAATCTTTACACAATGTAGTCGGGACACTTTGTACTAATAACCCATCTTCAAAATCCCCAATTGTTGTTGAAGTTGCAGTTCCAAATTCATACTGACAATGGCATCAACTCGCAAATCAAATTTGTGTTCGAACTAGAATAAGCAAAAAGTTGAAAACACAGCATAAGCTTAACGTTGTAATCATGGACTTTATTGGGGTAAGCTATTCCGGGTGTGATTTTCCATGAAGAATAAGCTCCCATGAGCTGCTTTGGAGAACGAATCTCTCCCCCCAGATTGCCTGCAGATATGGGGGTCACTAGTTAATGTTTTACCATTATAGCAATTGTTATCTCTATTAGTTATATATTGGAGTTAAATTATCATCGATATGGGTTAAAATTGCTACTTGGACTGAAAAATTCATGAGTCAGGATCATGGCTTAGAGATTAATACCTTTACTAGACATTTTTTAAGAATTTTTTCTTTCCTCAACTCGTCTCCTTCCTTTATTCTACTGTGGCTCGTTAGAAGGAGCAACCTCGATGCTCTAATGATGATCCACAACGCCCTACTGCTACTACAGATTTGTCCCATAATTCCAAAGTGAATTCAATTTCCAATCGTTTGGATGTAGAAAGAAGATAATAGAAATTAGTCTTATATAATTGGGAGATCTATTCTTGTCTGTCTTCCATTCCACGAGGATCAAATTCATTCCCCCCGTCTGACAAATATAAGCGGATTTCAATCAAACTCCCAGTTAACTACCTTGCTCAATGTCTTAGTTGGGAAGGAACTGACTTTTTCTTACTCAGAATGAACTGGAAGTGCAAGATGCACCAATCATGGAACGGGGTTGAGCGATACACATTCTGCTGACCTGTTCATTACCAAGGAAAAGTCTCACTCTTGAGTACACTGAAACTTTTCATTTTTGAGCAAGAGGAAGATTTTCACATATCTTATATGTACAAATGTCACTTTCAGAAGAAATGGCCTAAAAAATAAACATTTGAAACATTTCAAGTAGTTTGCAAGTAGTTTTTGCCCAATAACATTTTAATCGATATTCGATTGATTGATAAAACAAGTCTACCATGGTCCATGTTCAAACATGAAAGCTCTTTTATTCTTCTCCAGACTTCAATATATTTCTCTCATCCTTTAACAAAATTAGTGGATGTCAATCCTTAAACCTGAAACGGTTGCCATATAAATCGTACGAACCCTAGCACAAACAAAAAAATTTCAGAGGAACAATACTAGTATGTAAGCAGACTATCTTTCCTCAGCTCCAGCAACTGAAGTGGGATGCTCGGTGGATATCTCTGCCACTGTAGATGGCTTCTTTTTACCAGGTCCCGATGAAACCATGACCATTGCAGGTCTTAATAGGCGGTCTCCGAGAAAGAAACCCCTGCGAAGTTCTTGCGTTACAGTTCCCTCCTTAAACACTTGCGACTCCTCGCGAGCAATAGCCTCGTGCATCTGTATCAGACACACAACATTATGGTTAAGATCTAGCATATAAGACGTGGTACGTGATCCACGAAACCAACTACAGAATTGCGATATAAAATCTTTCATAATAGAACGGAAAGCATGTTTAACACAAAAAGTTCATGTCCATGTGTACCATTACTTTCAATCTAGAGGTAGGGCCAATGCAAAACCCCCCAACTAGTTCTAGTTGAGGCCTGAAAACCCCGACTAGATTTAATTATTTACAACAAAACTTACTTCAGTAATCTCATGAATAGCGTGCTCCCCATATTTTTTAGATCAAAGTTGTGGTTTATGAAGGATGATACTAATTAAATCTTAAAGGGAAATCACTCAATGACCAAATTCGGGAGGGAAAAGAAAAGAGGCCTTTCTTTTCTCACTTCACGTAAAATGACCTTTCTTCACAAGGTGGTCATCTTCTTTCTCAATCCATCCCCATCCCCACACCCCAACTGCCCTTCCCCCCAACCACTTCTTACTTTTTCTTCACTGATGCTCAGATTCTTCAAATTAGATTAAGTACCCATGTCGTGTCTATATTTTTTCTCTTTTCTTCTTTCCCGTTTCTTCTCTTGTAAACCTAAAGTCGCCACCGAGAGGGTAGAAGAAGGTGACGACACTTAAGTTTTTCCTTCTTTCTTTTTTTTTTCTTTCATTTTCCTTCCTTTTTTTCGTTATTTCTCTCTCTGTATCAATGGTTTAGGGTTTTCTTTGTATAAAGTGAAAATGAGTTCCATACCGTACTACTTAGTGTCTAAATTGCAATCAAGTCCCCCATTTTCTATTTTAAATAACATTTAGCAATTAACTTCCCATAATTGAAAACTAAACCCCAACATTATATTTTATTTGTCTTAACCCCTTATTTAATATTCATTTCCTTCTTTATGGACAATTGCTTTTGGTCTATTTAAATTGACATCTTGAGTTAGTAAAAAAAATAAAAAAAATTGAAGTTTGAAAGACGTACCCACATACCTACGTTTGGAATTTGGACTATTTTTACACATGTCCATGTATCCTATATTTTAGAAAATAACAAGTACAACACTTAGTTTCACGGGCTACCTTTCTTCTTAGCACAGAAAGGGACACTGTGCCGCAGTAGTCTGCTCCGCTAGTCTGCTCCGCTAGACTACCTTCCGCCTTACTCGGTCGCGTCGGACGAAAATAAAATTTGATCACAATTTAAAGAAAGCTTACAATACGAAATTGAAATGCATTGAAAAAAACTTGATCATTGATTGCTAAAAAGCTGAACATTACAATAGACGAAAGCAGGAAATTACAATGGCTAGTGCAGGGGGTGAACGCTAGTAAGCTTGAAAATGTTTGAAAGACTAATACCCCTTATAATAGACTTCGGAACAAAAATTCAAATGACGAGAGTAGACATCTTTTGACTCTAGAATCATACTTTTTCTTTTCTATTTTCTAACTATTTTACGAATTAAATAAACTATTTACAACACGGGGTTTAAGCAAAGTTGCAGCCCGTGACATTCTCTCCCATTTGTTTTGGCGATGTCCTCGGAGCCATTAAGTATTCTTCTCGCTGTTGCATCCGCTCCATTTGACCAAGTACTCTGAAGATATTTCCTAGAAGCTCGAGTAGTTTGGTAGCTAAGAATCTTTTTTTCTGATCTTTTTACTTCAAACACCGGTTGCTTTGAATCTGCAAACTTTTTGTGTTCTCTGATCGGAATCTGCGGTATGGAGGAGTAACTGTTGTTAGCCAGTAATAATTTCAAAAGGACTCTTATTGGGAGAAGAACTCTTTTGAGCATTGAGACACATCCAAGCCACATCCGAAAGTTTCACCCGAATTTCATGCGAAACAGAGGTAAAGTGCTGAAAATAGTCTCCCAGCATAGAGTTGAACTGCTCTATCTGTCCGTTTGATCTTCAGTGAATACTAGAATCCATGCTCAAAGTTGAACCAAGAAGTTTGAACAACTCGGTCCAAAATATGCCAATAAATCGAGAATCTCGACCATGACGATAGGCTGTCCCCAGTATTTGACAATATGCTTGAAGAAGAGTAGAGCTGTCTCTTCGGCTGATGTATACTTAGGCGCTGTGCTGAAAGTTAAATCTTTAGATAAACGATCCATCCCGATGATGATACTGCCAAAGTCTCCAACTCTTGGCAATCCACTAATGTAGTTCGTCGATCCACTCTCGACTGATTCATTCAGGATGGAAAAGAGCTCCAGTGAGCCTGCATGTTTCTGATGCTCTACCACATCTTGATTACGAACGAGGCAAGTCTTCTTATAACCTGCAATGTCGTCCCGCCTTTGAGGCCAGTAATTTGTATATTGTGGTAGTGCGGAAGTGCACTCCACGAAAGTCCCACTTCCCAACACTTCTACCTCTTGTTTCTGAAGCTCTTCAAGCTCCGGCTGAGCCATACGGTATGGTGCCTTGGTGGGAGGTTTGACACCCAGAACAAGTTCAATCCCAAGATCGAATGCCCTCCTTGTTGGCAATTTACTTGGTAACACATCCGGCATGATGTCTTCGAATTCCTTAAACCCCGTGATAGGTTTTAGAGTAGAGCCGGTTGTCTCTTCGATTTTCTCTACTCGAAGAGAGCACAAAAATGAGGGTTCATTCCTCTTAAAACACTTACTATATTGCATGGCCGAAACGCCTTTCTCGCCGTTTTCCCAACCTGTATGGAAATAATGAATGGTTTGCTCCCCATCATTATTAATGAGTCAGAATGCAGCAACACTGCTGTCTTTGTATCCCGAAGATATTCCAATCCGAGAATGAGCTTGAAATCATCTCTCTGAACTACCGACAAATTTGTTCTTCCTTCGAAGGGACCTACTTTGATCGGCACATATTTTGCTATTTCCGTTATTGGTTGAGCAGCGGAGTTGATCGCTTTGACCTTCCCCTTACCTCTTTCCAGAACAAGTCCGAGCCGCTCTACTTCGAAACTTGCGAGGTAGTTGTGCGTGGCACCGATGTCCACCATAGCCTTGATTGACTTTTTATTGATCCTCACATCAATGTACATTAGGTCTTTAGCCTTGCAAATGCTAGCACTCGATTCTTCAATCTTTGGCTCTCTCGAGGGAGCTGCATCCCTTTTAGTAACTCGATGCGATAGGGTATTACACCAATGCGAGAATGCACCAATTACATCCTCGTCCCCTTCGGAGTCGGTGTCGCCATGACAGCTAGCTTGTGGGGTATTTTGTTTAGAGCTCGAGCCACCACTTGCTAGTTGACAGTATGCATTCACCATCCGTTTCTGAGGACACTCTGCAACCCGATGAGGTCCTTCACATAGAAAGCACTTCAATTTAGAAGCAACATCAGATCTACCCTCCTTTGCCTTTCCATGATTCCAGTCATTACTGGTACTGTCGTTATAGTTTCCTTGACGACTGTTCTGATAGTTTCCCTGTGAGTTACTCTGGCGGTTGCCTTGATAGGATCCTCTCCTATTCTGAGAGTAACGCTCTCCCCCATTTGAGTTCGAGCTGGGTCTGAAAGGTCTCCTTCCACCGATTGACTATTTCCCGAAGGTCGATCCTCGCTCGATTCCGGTTGATAGTCACTCACACATTCGGCAGCTCTCATAGCTGTGTTCAAATCAGTAACCTTCTGTCTCTGAAGTTCTGTGCGTGTCAACGGTTTCAATCCTTCCATGAAGGTGAATAGCTTATCCTTTTTCCGACATATCTCAAATGTTCAGCATATGTCTTGAAAAGGCCTTTACATACTCCTTGATGGAGCTTGTGTGATTCAGTTCTCGTAAGGTCCAACGTGCCTCGTATTCCACATTTTCTGGGAAAAATCAAAATCTGATAGTTTCCTTGAGAAGATCCCAAGAATCAATTCGGACCTTGTTGGCCTGAATATCGACATACTTCGTCCGCCACCCGCCACCATAGCTTTGAATCTCCACCTAAATACATGGTAGCTGTTGTGACATTTCTCGCTTCGTCCTTGATCGAAGCCGCAAGAATGTATTGTTCCATATCGAACAAGTTCTCAACTTCTTTAGCATCGCGTGCCCCTCCGTAGGTACACGGTTTTGGAATTCTGAGTCTATACACCGACTCATGTGTGATGGCTTGTCCGTTGCCAACCGCGCGTTGAAGCACTAGTAATTGAGCTCTCAACGCTCCCATCTCATCCTGCAACTCAGGTATGATAGCAACAGCTTCAGTCATAGCTGCGCATGCCTCTTGGCATTCATCCGTTGGATGCGTAATTCCCAATTTTCCGTCTGTGCTGCCTCGGCTTCATCCCCGAGGTTCTCCATGGCAAAACACAACCTAGTGTTTGTCACCTCAAGCGCCTCCAAACGCTGTCTAGTGTTCCTCTTTTGAACATCTACCACCTCCGTGGTGTTCTAGGAATTTGGATCAATTTCCATAGCTTCCTTATCGAGATCTTAAACCGCAGCTTTGATACCAACTTTCACGGGTTACCTTTCTTCTTAGCACAGAAAGGGATACCGTGCGACAGTAATCTGCTCCGCTAGACTACCTTCTGCCTTACTCAGTCACGTCAGGACGAAAGTAAAATTTGATCATTAATTGCTAAAAAACTGAACATTACAATAGACGAAAGCAGAAAATTACAATGGGTGCAGGGGGCGAACACTAGTAAGCTTGAAAATATTTGAAAGACCAATACCCCTATAGTAGACTTTGAAACAAAAACCCAAATGACGGGAGTAGACGTCTTTTGGCTCTTAAATCATACTTTTTCTTTTCTATTTTCTAACTATTTTACGAATTAAATAAACTATTTACAACACGGGGCTTAAGCAAAGCTGCAGCCCGTGACACTTAGGTACGTACTCGTACCCGAGCCCGAGCATCATAGCTTTTCTTACTCCCCACCCCCAAACACCTTTTTTTTTTTTTTTACTTGCGACCTTGAGACTCTCTTGAGTAGCTTTGGAGTAAGAAACTAGGGAGCAATTCAGGAGAGCCCCAAGTAAAGGGTGTAGGGTGGCTGGTACGCTGATGTGAGGGTTGGGGATGGGGAAGATGTATGTGATGATGGCCATTTTAATAGGGATAAATTAAATATTTGAGGTAGAAAGAAAGCCTTTTAAAAAAGATTTTGTAACTGGGTTGTTTTTCACTTTGACTAGTGAAAGATGGCCCTTCAAAAATTCTTGCATTTAAATGCACATGATACAAATTAATGCTGGAGTGCTTGCATATGAATGCCTACGACCTTACAGTGACAAGATTTATCAGTATAACAGGAGCATTGTTTGAGTACAAGGAATGGTAATAAACATCCTATAGAATTCCGCTGGCTATTTCGTGATCTGCGAACACATGAAGCCATGATAATTATCAGGAAATGGATGGAAAACTGCTTAATATTTCGTTCTTATTATGTAGTCATATGCAACAGAGGTTATTATTTATTCCCATCAGAAAATAAGAAAGGAAAATCTTCTATAGGCTAGTAGGAAGACATAGGTGATCGGGACGTGGTTGGCATAGACTTAAAGAGACTTCCATTCATAAGAGAGACATGATCCTAGTAAAACAAGTCAAAACGGAGAGAGGGTTTCACAAAACTAACACGGCGTGTCACAGCTACTAAGGATCTTGTTGATTTAGATTTTTCAATAGATCTAGCAATGAGCCCGATGGAGTGATAAAAACAGTCAATCCCAAATTTAGGGTCTGCTCGCTATTGCTTAAAATTCAATTAAAATTAAAAATATAATCGTTATTGTGTCTCACTCGTCTAATAAAAGTCAACAATAATAGCTAATTTTTCAATTTAAATCCGATTTTAATCTCTACCGAACACGCCTTTATAAGGAGCAAGGCTTAATATGTCGTGATTAATTCAAAAGCTACATGGATGAATATTTTTACTTATAATCTATTATTCTCTCTACATATTTTTTTTGGAAGTAGTGCTTTGCATCTATAAATTACCCTTAATTTGGGTTGTCTACAAGAAAAATACTTGACTAGAATAATTGCAAATGCTAATGGTAATCCAGTACGCTTAACAACAAAATTCAACAGCACGATGAGCAGCATATAGAAACGAGTTCTTAGTAACAATGCTTCAAACCAAAACCACAGGGACAGTATGTCACTAAGTACGTGTATAGCATATGGTATTGGATAAGACTAAACAATTTTTAACTTCTTTATCGTCGTTATATAGTCCATTACTCTTCAGTTCACCTGATCAAACATAGCGTGAGGGACATTAAACTTTGAACTAAATTTTCAAAGCATCACCGGGGAGATATGATACAAGACAGGCATCTACAGTACCTTAATTCTTTCCTACCAAGACTAAGATGACTACTACAACTACTAATGAACATGACCTAATTAAATGATTTAGCTCAGTAGAATTCAGATTTGTAAAGAACTAAATAACCAGATGCCTTTTAATAAAAACTTGCGGTCCTATCTGCACTATCAGACATTTTTTAAAAGAACTGTTGATAATACAGTATCCTATTTCCTGCCAAGAATTCCCCAGAACAAAAGTCTACTGACAATTCTCAACTTTTTTCCTGTAGAGATTAAGGGAGACTTTTTATATGTGATGTTAGAAACCGAAATTCAGCTTGAATGCAAGCATGAATAGCATAACAGCGGGAGGATATTATTTATTATATTCTAACCCAATATTAAATAATAAATAATAGAAAGAGAGAAAAGATAAAAGAAAATGAGACGAGTTTGTGTGCAAATGTACGTCAGTAACTGAGAGAACTTACTGAGGGATCAAACGGCTTCCCAACAGTGGGAACAGCAGCCACGCGCAAGCTCCTCATGATCTCCACAAATTGCTTGTATATACCCTGGTAACTTGTATCGATCTTCTTTTCCTTTTCTGTTTCTAGTTGGATCTGTTGCTTGGCTCTCTCAAAACTGTCAACCATAGGCAACAGGCTTTCAATCACTTCTCCCTGGACATCACTCCTTAACCGTAATCTCTCCTTTTCTGATCTTTTTCTGTGATTATCAAAATCTGCCTGCAAACGAATGTATTTTTCCTTCCCAGAAGAGATCTCTGCAGACAAATCTGAAACTTTTTGGACCAACTCATTTTTTTCTTTTTCTACCATGCATATTACAGCTTCAATATTAGATACAGTCTTGCCGTCTCCATTTAAAATTGCTTCCCTATAGACTTGCATGAGTGACATCAAGTTGGATGGAGGCTTTAGATTAGCTTTATCTTCCAATTTGCTGTAGTCCTTTGAATCAGTACCATCTTCATGGTTCGTCTGCAAGTTCAGTTTAGACATCATCAGATAGCAATAACAAGGCTCGTAAAAGTTCCAGTTTCATGTCATAAGGAAATTCCATTTCATTTCCATTTTACTAGTGCATATTCGAAACTAAGTAAATACAACATATTCCGCTAAATTAATGCCAAATGATGGAATGACAAAAGGCACAACGAATTTTGATAACTTTCTACAAGAATTCAGAAACAACAGTTAAAAACTAAGCCATTTTCGCATCAAATTTAGGGTAGCCATGTATGAAAAAGTAAATACATTGTATCTTGTAAAACAATCAACAGACTGATTAGCATACAAGGAGTTAGAATCTCTACAACCAGCAATCATCCATATAAAATGTAAAACAAATGGTCAAAACAACAGACACTGACTTGTAGTTTTAAATAACAGTCTCTCTCAGTCATGAAAAGGGAAACGAATGTTTTCTAAAAAAAAAAACTTGGAAGTTTCTTTTGTTATACAGACTTCTGCTAACAGTGCGGCATATTTTATCTCTTGACCCCCATCGCAAAGGATACTTTCTAGATTTAGCGACCAGCTGATTAAACTTATAGTAGATGTAGTTTCAGAAGTTTGCCATAGAAATTTCAGTTCATTATGCAGGAGATAGAACCCTAAATGAAGCTATTATCCGATACCCTATGAATATCAACCACTAAAACAAGAATTCCAAGCAATAAATTTAGGTACAAAAAAAAAAAATCATGGAAATTCAATTAGTACAGCCCAATTTCCCTAACCACCAGCATTTGTTACCGCGGGATTGGGCGCTCGAAGATGGAATGTTGGAATTAAAAGTTAAACTTAAAACACTTCATTTTGGATTGTAGCCTTCACGTTTCCAACTCGAAATTCTCAACTTTATGCAAAGAAACACAATTTGTAGTATTTTCGAGAACACAGAAAGGAATGAGTTTAGATGCATTGTACTGAAAAATAATACTAATAATTAGAACATTAAGCTGCATTTCAATGTACCCTTCCCTACTTCTAATCTGTCTTTTCGAGCAAATCCTCGGTAGTGATTCACAGCATAATTCAATAATTAAAGAAAAAACGAACAAAAACGTAAAAATCATATGCAAACGGTCCAACGGAAATTCATTAGAGAGATAGAGAGAGGGAATACTTGCTGGGGTGAAACTGAAGTTACGAAAAGAGAACGCCTCCTATTCCTCAACCAACTGTCGATAAAAATTGGATCTTCATTATAAAAACAATTGTTATTAGTAATACTATATGAATTCAAGAATGGAAAAGAAGAAAATCCTATTTTTGTAACGGGTTTAATGGGATTAAAGAATTGGGAACGGCCTTGTTGCAAATCAAGAAACTTGGTGGGTTTAAGTGAAGAGCAGATAGAGAAGGCAGAAGTTGCCATTGCTATTACTGCAAGAGAATACAGTAACTGAGGATCCTTGGCTCAAGTACAGAGCAGGCCAGGTATATATGGGCAACACCTTGACTGCGGGGAAAAGGATTTGTTGTAAGAGAAGAGACTAGAGAGATGAAGAATGGGTGCGAGGAGGTGGCCGAATTACCCCCAACTATGTGAAGCGTCAATACCATCCTCCAACTATGTAGAAGACTCAAGTTAGTCCTTAAATTTATAATAAAGAATCAATTTCATCCTCCAACTCTGTAGAAACGTCAATTTCGTCAATAAATAATATAAAAGCATTAATCTCATCCTCAAGATATGAAGCAGTAACGAATTTATCCTCAAACTATTACAAAACATAGTTTCGTCCTCGAACTATGTAGAAACATCTATATAGTGCATCAAATTCGTCCTCTAACTATGATACAGAATCAATTTCATCCTACAACTAGGCTAAAGCATAAATTCGGTCCTCCAATTATGATAAAGCATTAATTTCGATCTCTAACTATGATGAAGCTTCAATTACGTCCTAAAACTATAAAGAAGCAACACTTTCATCCTCCAACTATTGTTGGGCCTTTAAAATTTTCTATGAGAGCGTGCGTGCATATGCCAATAAGGGCAAGGCTAAGGCTCAGTAAAGCATGTGCCCTCATTGGCGTCCACTTATCGTGTCCAAAGCAGAAGGATTATCGATTACTTTTGTTTCGAAGGTAATCCGTCAATCTGTAATCTCCACATCCGATTGTCAAAATAAGAATGTATTAAATGATTTAAATAAATACAAACAAAAAAAGAAAAGAAAATAAGCGCAACGAGTTTTATAATTTATCCTAACATTTTGTAGGATACACAACTCAACATTACTTATTATCTCTACATTCTATAATTTATAAGCACTTAAAAGCATGAACAAGTGAGCATAAATAGTTTCATAGGTATAGATAAGAAGATAGCAAAAACAATTGGAACTAAAATACGAAGAATATAACTGGAGCTCTAGTATTCTTTTTCAAAAAAAAAAAAAAATAGGCTCATTTACTAGCACAAACGTAACTACTCCCAAACTTAAATGCAATATTGTCATTAACGTGAAACGATGGGGGAAAGAAATAAGAGAGGAAACAACGAAACTTGAACTTGTGCAGGATCCTAGAAGTTTGTTGAATTGGAGATGATTTTATTCATTGTAACATTTTACAAAATATATTGAGAATGAGAGCACCTCAAAAAAGAAGGAAAAAAGTTAATCTTAAAACATTGAATAGCCTAAAATCTTAAAACAACTTTCATATAATATGATTCAATCGACCAAATCTAATTCATATATGTTGCTCAATTTATAAACAATGAGAAAAATTTGAAGGTGGAAAGAACACCCCTAAAAGACAGTACCAAGCATTTTACGTGAAGTTACGTTTGAAGCGGGGTTTGAATGAGAATGGATGGAGAAGAGGAGGTGAATTCTTTTCACGATATCTTCTTTTTGTTCAATCACTTTCGTACTTCATTCATGTAGGGATGAATCAACATAAGGGCTAGTAAAAGATTCTTTAAAGAGAATGTAGACATTAAAAAAATTATTTATTTAAAGTAGAAAATCAAGTCAGAAACATAGTGAGTACAATTAAAGCCTAGCTTTTGGGTTGGGTACACTAGATACACCCTTTATTCAAAGGTCTCTAATTCTAAAATTACTAAACAAATAAGTAAAAAATAATAAACCACAAATCACTCCTCTCTAAGTACCACCGTTGTTCAAATAATTCCATTCATGCTCAAGTACTCTATCTGAGCATACAATTTCGCCCAAAATCAATTTCTATCTTTGAAACTCTAAAATCTTTTCACTTCTTGTCATTGCATGCGTCGCAGTATAACGCATTCTATCATGCTTACATTCATATATGGTGGGATTTCATAAATTTTGGCTTGTACATATTACAATTTAACAAGATTGTGGAAGTTATTTTCACACATTGTCTCACAATATGATGCATCCTATTATGCGTGTTTTTTATTACCATCGTGTGACCTAGCGATATAGTACATTACGAATAAGTTGTTTAACTATAATGCGTAACATTTGAGTTTCTATTCAAAATATTTTTTAACATGTTAATGTGTTGCGTGTATTTACTCACCCACTTTTATTCTTCTTCACGTTACAAGAATAGGAATAATGTATACACTTCGATATTTAGAAGAAGTCTTAAGGTCTGCTCTAAATATGATGTTATTTTAAATCTAAATTTGAAAATGATTGTGCTATAGGAAGTTATTCAGAGGATCTTACATTTATCTATCAGCTGATACACAAAATATTGCTCATGGATGTTAGGTATAAAAAATTAGAGGAAATAAGGTTCAAGAATGTTGATCGAGGATTTCTATTTTGTAATTGATTAGTTTGAAATGTACGATAATAATATCAAACGCATAGAATATTTTTAGCGAGTTATACAAGAAAAACATGATTGATGAGAATGAATTGTCATAGTTGCTTGAAGATAAATTAAATGAAAGTTATAGAACGATTCTCACTCCATCTATTAAACGAATACAGGCTTGGATTTAATTACAAGTTCAGAATGTTATATTATTTTTCCTTTTTAAACCTTTTTGTCACGAGATAAAAGAATAATTTTTTATGCTATAAATTGTATCCATTTGCAGATAATTTCGTGGATCAATGAAAATTATACACCCCTCCCTTCCCGTCCCCTCTAGAAAAGATATCTTCGGATTAAAAAATCCAGCTGAATTCACACTTCTGCACTGCAAAACATATAATATTCATTCCTGAATCTTGCAAGATCGCTCATGGGAATCTGTACAAACTTCCAAAACTATTGAAATTTCCTCTTATTCACAAGTATCTTTACCTTACTAGTTTCGTTACTCTTTTCCACAGAAATTTTCTAGCTTCTGATGGATTCCCCATGTTTTTTACACTGTAATGCTGTTACTGCCGCAAATAGTAGATACCCACAAAATTATGGTATAAGGCGTTTTAAATTTCTTAACCAAAAATCAACGATCTCTTCGACCCATAGAAACACTGGATTTTTCCCTGTAGTTAGGGGGCCACCTAGAATGATTGTATCTGCTGTTTCATCTGTTGACACCAGGTATATTTCTGTTTTCATTTTTTTCTCGTTCTTGAATTATATGTAGATATCAATGTCGTTACATCGAAATGATAAAACTTTGGAACGAAAGAAAAGAAATATTAACATGGAAGGTGTAATAGTTTCTACAAACGAAGGAAAAATACTAGTTTGTTGTAAAGACTGTATCTTGCCATTGTAGTTGCTATATATTTCTGGCATCAAGATTATATTTCAGAGGATGACGATATTCTTTTAAAATATTTTTGGGGTGTTAGGGAAGAAGAAGCAAAGAAAGAAAAGAAAAAGAAGTCAAAAGAATCGGATGGTAATAAGGTGAAGCTTAAAGTTATGCTAGATCACCAAGTTGAATATGGAGAGCATGTCGCAATTTTGGGGTCTGCAAAAGAGCTGGGGTCATGGAAGAAGGAAGTGATGATGAATTGGACAGAAAACGGATGGGTTTGTGATTTAGTACTGAAAACCAACAAAGAGCTTATCGAGTATAAATTTGTGATAGTAGGGAAGGGCAAGAAGAACTTAATATGGGAAAGTGGTGATAATCGCATTTTGAAGTTACCTCAGGGGGGCAGTTTTAATATGGTCTGTAAGTGGAACGCGACTAATGAGCCCGTGGAAATATTGCCTTTGGAAGAGCAAGTGGAATCAAAAGAAAGTGAAAATGGGAACGTTACTTCAGCATCAAACGAGGCAGTAACAAGAAGTGCTTTCGTGGGGCAATGGCAAGGGAATGATGTTTCATTTGTTCGCTCGAAGGATCAGCTGGATGCACACAAAAAAAGTAGTTGGGCTACTTTAGGTCTTGAAGGGCTTGCTCTGAAGTTAGTGGAAGGTGATCAGAGTGCTCGGAACTGGTGGCGTAAGGTACTGAATTTTTTACTCGAACGTAGAATTACAAATTCCAATAGGACTATTTGCATTTTTTTTTTTTAACAAAAAGCCAGGTGACATGCTATTTCACCAAAACTCTGGCCCGTGAAATTTCTTATTGTTTTAAAAGAAGAAGAAAGACATCACAATTGACCCTGTGCTATAAGCCTATGATTGAGTCCCATTTTTTGTTGAAAATAATCTATGTAATAGTGAATTTTTCCGTAAGAAAAATTTGGGTTTACGTACAAAATATTTTATTGGGGGATTTTGTGGTTGAAGATGAATTTGGGAAAAATGAGTTTTTAGATAATGGTGCTCAAACAAGGGCTAAATATGTCTTATTTCATCGGTCAGTTGAGATGAACATTTTTTGTTATTATTTTATTATTTTATTATTTTTTCATGCAATATGTTATCACTATAAAGTTAATATATACGCAAGAATTGGACAGAGTTGAGATTTAATTCATAGTTGATGATTTGATGTTTGTTGAATTTTTAAAGTTAATAAATCTCCTTCGCTTCAGCTCTCTAATTTTGAATTCCTTTTGTTAGAGATGCAATTCCTTCTTGATTGTTGAATACTTGCTTTCAAAAACATATCTTTCATCCTCTTGTTTCAATGCTAATGTCAAAATTGATGGTATCTGATTTATTAAGCCTTCACTAGGTCTTGAAGTTAAAATGCTTTTTGAAACAATTACACAATAACTTGGAAAAGGAATAATGGTTTTAGAAGGGTCAGAATATATGATCTGGATTGTTTTAGTTTTGCTGCTTGACCCCAAGGTTATGATATCCCCAGCTGCCTATTACAAAGGAGTGCAGTTCTTCAAAATTTTAACTAGGACAAATACAATAACACCTTTTGTTTCATAGCTAATGTGTAGAAAAAATCATTTTTTTCTCGTTTTTCTTGTTTAAATCCTTCAAAAAACTTGTTTGTCTTTGTTTTAGAGATAACAGCCCAATATGATGTCCCTTAGTTGTTAAATTGCTGATTCTAATTAAGCTTTGATATTTAAATTTCATACTACGACTATAGCTTTGTGCCTGTTCACCTTAGAGTTATCAAATTTACTTAATGTTTGCATTGTATAACTTGATTGGAATTTTGCCTCATTTCCGTATAGGTAATATCTGGTCAATTTTTACACATCCTGGTTGAACATTTTTACCTCCGCTTTATGCACTAACTTATTATAATTGTTGTTTCAGCATTTTCCTTTTTTTCTCACCTTCACATCTTTGTTTTCTTCATTTGCACCTTTGTTGTTTTCTTCATTTGCACCTTTGTTGTTTTCACTATGATGTCCCCCATCCCTGTTCAGGAAAAGAAAAACACTGAGGCTTTCACCCGGTGCAAAATGAGAAAACGTGTTAACAATTTTACATAGCTGTCTTGACCAGCAGATAAGCTCCATTTTACATCATAAAATATGTAAACAAGATTATAAAAATTTTAAAAATCATCCCAAGCCGTTGTTTGAATATCTTCATTTACCTTAAAATTTTTAGTGAAGTTGTACTCTGCCCAATGTAAATGTAAAATTCCGCCAAACCGCATCTTTTAGAAGATAGAAAGTAAAAATATTAAAACCTGGCTGATTTATATTTTCTTCTTGAAAATTTAGTGTCAGTTGTAATTTAGGGGCCGTCAATTTGGCAGTATCTGTAAACTTTCAAATTTGACAGAATGGTGGTGTAGGAAAGAAAAAATGAATAACTTTCTATTGTGTAGAATGATAATCAGTTTGAGACATCCGAAAAAGAAATATGTGATGGAATGGAGGGAATACTACTTTATTGAATAATAGAACTTCTTGCTCTTCTTGATATAGTATGAAATTGTTCAACTGAATCTTCATCCTGATAACCTTTCCTGTTCCAATTTTCTGAAGTATGCACATCTAAGATGTCACCCAATATGTTTCAAGATCGGCATTATGTTTTCAATTAACACCCTCTATTCTGGATTTGTTTATGCATGAAGCTTGAAGTTGTGCGGGAGCTAGTGCTTGAAAGTGTTGAGAGTGAAAACCGTTTGGAGGCTCTTACATATTCAGCTATATATCTGAAGGTATTATAATATTCCCTTAAACAGCTATTTTGAAAAGATTAATTTGTGCCCTTATTAGATCAGATTCTATGCAGTGGATTAACACAGGGCAAATTCCTTGCTTTGAAGATGGGGGGCATCATCGACCAAATAGACATGCTGAGATTTCCAGGCAAATATTTCGTGAATTGGAACGAATTTCCTGCAGACAAGATGCTTCACCTCAGGTACTTTACTACTGATCATTATAAACAATCATAACAAAACAGGATTGTAGTTTCCTTGTAATTTGTTTTGATGCTTTAAAGTTAGCAATGGAACATGAATTTATTAGTAAATGTTGAAAAAATACGATTATACACTTTGGATTTTTCTTTTTTTGTAAGCGTGTCTGGATTTTCATAATTTTTTTGGTTGGGGGGGGGGGATTGTTACTTTTTTTTTATTTCATCAAGTTGGATCAATATTGTATTCTAGCTTACTTTTCAATGATTATACCTCTTAGGTCATTACACAGAATTTTTGTTTCCATTCCCATCATCTTACACATGGAACCTAAAATTGAAACATGTTGAATTTGAAATGTAAACAAATATATTTTCCTTCTCTAATAGCCTAAGCTTTTAGACAAGATGATTCAACATGGCACTAAAGTGGCAAAGTCACGAGTTCACGTCTCATTGCCACCTATTTATGAAAATTTCAAGTGTTCGATAAAAATATGACTTGATTTTGCACATGCCGAGTTATAAATAAATAACACAGAGAGGAGAAAAAATGTGAAAAACTAGTTGGATACAAAACACTCATGCTTTAGCACCTAGCACAACGGCTCGTGATGCAATAGCAAGCACCAGTTTAACTTGAAGAGGTGGTCAATCACATTTTTACACAAAATATTCTACTTGTAAACCTAAAACTTTTTGCTACTTTTTAACACGTTCTACCAAAAATACTATTCAGAACTCTTTTTTTTTTTTTTTTTGAAATAACCGGCATAAAACAGGGGCGTAGTAGCGGTGGGTGACACAGTGGCTTTGTAACAGCTTACAACTTTAAATGAGGTGATTCAACGAACACGTAAATGTCAAACATTTTTAAGAAATCAATTGATGTTTGGATAGAAACCGGTGGAATGAAAATACAGAGCTTGTTACAAAATTGAAACGAAGTTATGAATGACAATGATTAGGCACAAGTGCTGCACGGGGAGCTGGTGCATTCTAAACCTCAAACTTGATTTATTGATGCTTTGTAGCACTGAGTGCAGGAAGAACGGTTGAAGCACAGTAATAACTTAGCAATTAATGATGTGCCCGAGTTTATTTTCCTCTTTTTCTATTGGGTGGGAGTTATTGATTGGGGAAGTAAGACGACACAAACTGAAATTGAACAAAGGGGACATTCTTTTTGGAATAAGTACTTAAGAGCAATACTTAAAAGACAATTTGTTGAACATGTGTTTTCATGACTTAACAATTTCAAGACCTCATAGTTTGAGATTATTGTGGAAAATCGCATTCTCACGATGTAGAGAGGTTTTGAAGAGTAAATTCGATGTCATAGTGTTATGCATCCTGTTCTAAGCAATATTTAGAAGCACATAAATTGCTCAAATACATACTAAATCAAACTAATCCTTTTCACCCAAAACCGATGTATTGAAATAACAAGATTCTTTGTTGTGTTCTGATCATGTCCGAAACTAGCTGATTGTTTACATTGTTTTATTAACTAAATGCCAAATGACTTTTTGATCGTATTTTAATTGCAACAAACTATCAAATTAATTCATTTCACTTATTCTTTTCTGGTTCTGCTCAAGTATCCTTTGTTCTTATCCCCTCATGAAAGGTCCTGTGTCTTATAATATGCAGGAAACACTTGTCATCCGTAAGATTCATCCTTGTTTGCCGTCTTTTAAGGCAGAATTCACTGCATCTGTTCCTCTAACGCGAATTAGGGATATTGCTCATAGGAATGATATCCCTCATGATCTTAAGGTTATCATTAGAGAAAGGGTCTTGTATTTATTTTACCGTTTTCTTTGTCTTCTTTTGGGTAAAAGATTGAGGACTTAAGGTAGTAATACTGACAATGCAGCAAGAAATCAAGCATACAATACAAAACAAGCTTCATCGAAATGCTGGCCCTGAAGACTTGGTTGCCACAGAATCAATGCTTGCTAGAATCACCAAGAATCCAGGAGAATATAGTGAAGCATTTGTTGAACAATTCAAGATCTTTCATCGAGAACTTAAAGATTTCTTCAATGCTGGAAGGTACGCTTTGTCATTTTTTATTTATTATTTTTTTTTGCCTTTAGCCATAGCATCTTCTTCTTAGCCTTTGTCTATTTGGAGATAGTTCTGACAGAGACCATGTATTGCAGCCTGAAGTTATACGCTCTCTGATTCAACTTTAACAATTTATGTTATTGTACTATCCTGTCAATCAGACTTGTAGAAGCAGTATTTCATGCCAAATATTTGATCTCTGTACCATGAAATGATTATTATTGCCATAGTATGAGTCCAATTCTCACATTAGATAGGAAGGATTGTAACATGATTCTTTTTCTCCCATGGTTGTGAGTTGTTTGACATTTCTAAGTTCATGCTTTAAAATCAAGTATAATAATAGTCTCAAAAATGTCATTCTACTGCTAAATGATGTGCCATGCAGGATATTGTATAATTCAATATTAAAAATCTGATAGATTCTTGTTTTTGTAGTACATAATTTTTGCACAAGCTAATTTTTTATTTCACTGTTGGAAACTTCTCAAACTTTGTAATGGTATCATTTGACGACAAACATGTTCGTACATAAGTAAATTTTGCCTGAGAACAGAAGGTGTAGTTAACCAACAAATGATTCTTTTGGTTCCTGATCACGACTTTGTATTATTACAGTCTTGAAGAACAGCTGGAGTCCATAAGAGAATCACTGAATGATAGCTCATCAGCCCTTTCCTTGTTTTTGGAGTCGAAAAGGGTATTATTTCTTGAAATTATGATTTCAATTTTACAGTTACTGATATATATTGCTGTTAGAATGCATTGGCATGAATGCAGACATGTTATTATTGTGAATTATGTGCGCTAAATTGATCATGATGTAGTCACCTTATTCTGCATTATCCACTGGGAATCTTCATTCTTGCATAAAATACTGCAGCTTATATTTGGTGATAAATACTTTGTAACAGTCATCTTTATATAGCCATGAAAGCTTAATATATATTAAGAAATATTATATTTTTGAAGACTTGAAGAGAAGTATAAAGGAGGAGGTGGGATAAGAACTAACTAACCCTTCAAGGCTTCAACTTTTAAGCCGAGTTAATCACTCTCCAACAAATTAACGGCTAATGCTTTTACTATGTGAATCAATCTACTTAATTTAGAGTGTGAAACAATTAAAAACCATCTTATATTTTTCTGTGATGTGCTCGTTGGATGCCTTCTTGTTATCTGCCCGATGAGGTTATAAATATTCTTATATGATTACATAGTGATCTAATCTTCCATAGTTCCATGCTTCAGTTTTCCGTCAACAAGAATGAGCAATTATACTGTCCATCACATATGAGTGAGAAAAAGAGTAGCCCTTTTAGTATTGCATCCAAGTCCCATACTTCCCCCACATAAAGACGAATAACTTGGACAAGCAGCATCTTACTTTCACCCGAATCTTTTATGTGATAGGTCATAAGCATCAAATCAAGTTACCATCCTTCCATATTTTTGCTGAGGTTCTTTTCTTTTGGTTTGTACCATTTCATTAGTCAGTTGCTCTGGGACTTGATTTGGAAGAAACAGATAATTATTCTGTAGGGTATAAAATCACCTTTAGATTTTCTTTCCCTTCAATTCTTTCCAAGGTTACTTCATTTTTTTTATCACTTTCCTGTCTATTACCCAGCATGTGAACTTCCTACTTGATGATTATCGTTCTTCTTTAGTTTGATTACTATCATTTGGCCTTATTATTATATATTTCTATAACCAGAAACAAGTATAGTGGTAGATTTCTCTTACTCTTTGTAATGAGGGTTTAACTCTGTCAAAAACAGGATAAGTATTCTTAACTGGCAGTCAGCATCTGATCAACTAGCAACTAACACAGTGGACTAGAAATCCTTACTTTGTCTTGTATTTGGTCCATGACAGAAGATATTTTGTTCTTGCTCGAGTAAAAGCTGTTATTATTTTTTACAACGACGTGAGCATTGTCTAATACCAAATATCGTCTTTGTACAATCCTTATGTAGAAAAAAATATTTTTCCAAATGAGCTGCACTGGGTACAGTCGCACTCATTCTTTCTGGTATGTTTTTACACAGAGCAGATTCCTTTTTTTTTTTTTTTTGTGGGTGCATGCGTGCATGCGCTGGTTTAAGGACACATATATTCTCTGAACTCTTGGTTAGTATAGTTGCATTGTAGATACCTCAAATATGGGAAGAAAGTTTTGATTTTTTAAAATTTCATACCATTAAATTTTTCCTACCCAGTTTTTGGTATATGTCTTTTATTTTCAATTTGTTGGCAAATAAAGGGTTTGTTTCTAACATTTTGAACCTATTTTTTCCGCATTCAATAAAAAGTTAAATTTATTTCTCTCTTCAGGCACTAGATAATATGGATGGAACAAATTACAATTCATCGAGTGAAGGGTTGGGAGTGTTGATGGAGACGGTAAAAGCTTTGGATGGTCTTCGCAAAGAAATTGTGAAAGGTCTTGAGAGTGGACTTCGAAATGATGCTCCCGATGCTGCAATAGCAATGCGCCAAAAGGCATAATCGTTTTTCATAAGAATTTCTCATTTGCTTTAAATTTGAAACATACTTCAATTTTGTTACTGTGCAGTGGCGTCTTTGTGAGATTGGGCTTGAGGACTACGCATTTATTCTCTTAAGCAGGTAGATTCTGCATTAAAGTTCAAAAGTAGTTATTAGAATAATGGAAGTTTTCAATCACAGATATATTTAAATGATTCTGATGACCATTCTATTTAAGGTTTGTTTAAGAATTCTCGCATAATCACAAGTCTGTTACACTTTTTTGATATTGGTGATGAAAGATGCTTTTATTAATGGATTATCTGTTTAGGTTTCTTAATGCACTTGAAGCTGTTGGAGGAACTTCTTGGCTTACGGAAAATGTAGAGCGGAAAAATGTCTTCTCTTGGAGTAATCCAATTGGAGCTCTTGTCATTGGCATCCATCAGGTGGTCCTATCAGGCTGGAACCTGGAAGAATGTAGAGCAATCGGGAATGAACTTCTGGCTTGGCAAGAGAGAGGCCTTCTAGAAACTGAAGGCACCTGTTTTCTTTATTGAATTTCTGATGGTTTTATGTAATTTATTTTTTTCTAAAATTTCTTCATGGTTACGTTAAAAGGTAGTGAAGATGGTAAGATAATATGGGCTTTAAGGCTTAAAGCTACGCTGGATAGGGCCAAGAGACTCACTGAAGAGTATTCTGAGGAACTTCTTCAAATATTCCCTCAAAACGTTCAGGTTAGTTAATGTTTGGTTCTTCGTATTTATTGATTTTGTCTAAATTAAGCTTTGAAGTTAATAACTTAGAGCATATTTGGCAAAGCCTAAAAAAGAAGTCAAATTTACTTTTTGTTTCCAAAGATGTTTGGATACATTACTTTTTTCTTAATTTTAAGTGAAAAAATATTACTTATTTTGAAAGTAAGTGTTAGCTTACTATGAAAGTAAGTAACTTATTAGGGAGAGAGATTATTTCACCAATCAACGCACAATTTATTTCCAACTTTAACGATTTTCTTTTTTATTAAAATTGGCTGTTGTAGAGTTTTTAAACTCAGTTAAATATGCTCTTAGCCAGTCAACTCAAAAGAGAACATCCCATGTATTTATAACAACCACTCTTGGACTTATGTCAGTAATTGTTCCTTTGCACACATGGGCTGATCTATAGGGGGGCAGTGGGGTCCGCTGCCCCCATACTAAATTTGAAATCCAAGATTTTGTAATAGATTTTTCAAGATTTTCAGAAAACTTACTTATAATTTTCATTTTTGCCCCCACAATTAAAATATTTTGAAATTTGCCCATACAGCTCTACTCTCCTGGCTCCGCCCCTGTTTACACGGCATTATTAGCTAGAGTTGAGATCCCAGATAGTGAAAAGCCTTCTTTCACATACATGAGCACATCATGTCCTCTATTTTTTGTACTATTACAAATGCAACCCCTCTTTACTTCTGATAAAGTGTTTGCGCCACAGTTTAGCAGGGTGTTTACATGTGCATTTGTTAATGTTGAAAACCTGATGTTACAATGATGATTTCAGGATTTATTAGATCCTTTACCACTAAATTTTTATACTTCATCTTCATCAATAGTTACCTTGATGTGTACATGATAAATTTGAGTCTAGTTATTTTGAACTTCAACCAACTCCCCGGGTCTTGCAGTTATTGGGAAAAGCTTTTGGGGTCCCTGAAAACAGTGTGAGGACATATGCCGAAGCTGAAATTCGTGCTGGGTATGGTAGTTTTAATTTAATATGTAGTCATATGCCACTGCATACTCAGCAAATCTGCTTTTTTTAAGAGTTTTTTGTTTGATGACTCATGTTTGGTACAAAATTTTGGGTAAGACTGGACACGATGATATACAAAAATCTTATTTTTCTTCCTTAGCACTGTCCAGTTTTATCTAATTCTCCCTACCAAATATGTCATAAAATTAATGTGGCCATCTAATTTTTGTTTGGAAATATAGTGTCATTTTTCAGGTGTCCAAACTTTGTACACTTCTTTTGAAGGCTGTAAGAAATACTCTAGGGTCTCAGGGTTGGGACGTTCTTGTTCCAGGAGATGCTTTTGGAACCCTAATCCAGGTACTGTCTGATATGCCTATCAGGACTCGTAAAGTATACAGTCGAAGAGAGGGATACATAGATTTTTTAATCATTAATTGTCCAACTCATCAAGCCATGGCCAAGGCATTGTTTTTATTGTAACCCCCTATTACATGTAACTGTGGATTTCAGGTAGAAAACATTGTCCCAGGATCAGTTCCTTCATCTGTAACAGGACCAGTCATTCTCGTGGTGAATAAAGCCGATGGAGATGAAGAGGTTGTGCATCATTTTACATATCTCAATGTTTTAGTTTTAGAATGTAGGAAGTCGAATATTTTTGAATGCTTAAACACGAATTTCTCAAAGAGAAGTATACATTAACATGTTTGGCAAGGAGGACTCAGACAACAGTGGGAAGTGTTAAGAGAAAAATAAATTAAAAATTATGTTCATTGTTCTATCCTATCTAATACTGTGTTCCAAACATGTCCTAAACTTGTGTTGTTGGGCCGTCTGCCAGGTAACAGCTGCTGGGGCCAACATAACTGGAGTTATACTTCTGCAGGAGTTGCCTCATTTATCACATCTTGGTGTTAGGGCTCGGCAAGCAAGTCTTATAGTTCCTTTTCTATTTATAAACCATGTATCCAGTTGTTTATCAAATCATGAAATCCATGATTTACTTGCGATCTACAGGAGAAAGTGGTATTTGTGACCTGTGAAGACGGCGATAAATCGGCTGATATAAAAAATATGAGCGGGAAATCAGTGAGGTTATTTTCTTTCAATATTTCCACTCAGTTTTTCGTTGAATAAATATATATACACAAAGCTCAACCACTACTATGATAAGTTACCATCACATGATAGAACTACTTAAAGTGGTTTCTTTAGTTGCCTATTCCGTTACCCACTCTTTTCAGGATTGAAGCATCATCTGCTGGTGTCAACTTGACTCCAGCTTTGACAGAGCATGGCAACGGTAATATTCCACAGGAAAAACAATTGACTACTGTTTCATCGACGATTGGAAACTCTACCGAAAATAATTCTTCATCACTCACCGTTGAAACTTCTAAATCAAATCAGGTATAAGTTTCTAAATCACTTCCAACTATCCTTTATTTCAAATACATTTTCTAAGATGCCATAACGACATTCAGATCATATCTAGTGGAGGTGTTGTACTTCTTGGAGATGCTGATCTACGAAGTTCTGGTGCAAAAGCTGCTTCTTGTGGTCGCCTAGCTTCTTTGGCCTCAGCATCTAGTAAAGGTACCGCAACTTCTTGCATTCTCTTTTTCGAAATCAATTTTCTTCTTCTCGAATTGAAATGTTTCATCTCTACCAGTCGATGACCTACATTATGTCCAGAAGCTGTTCACCAACGTAAATTTTTGTGCAGCTATGTAATTCATGAATCATTTATGAGCATCTAGTTAGTACATCATGATGTTGTAAGTATCAGTTTTTCATTCAGTGACTCTGAAATGTAGCTTTTAACATTTTTGCATAGCAAGAGCGTGTTTGGTTAAGTTTTCAAAAAAAAAAGTAAAAATTACTCTTAGTTTTCAAACGTAATTGGATATGTTAATTTGTTATTAGTAAGAAAGTTACTTATTTAGAATGTAACTCTTACTTGTCAGAACAATAAATTACTCGTTGTCAACAGTGACTAATAAAAAATTATTTTAAAAATTGCTTATGTTACAAGTAAAAACTTTAAGCTTAGTATAACATGCTGAGACATTCAGGTAATGTAGAGATCGTTTACTTCTTGCGCTGCTAAAAAATATGTGAATCCAAAGTGAAAAGTTTGTCATATAATTTCGTTGAGGCAAAGCTTGATATTTCACGTTCCGTCTTCCTCTTCCTCATTTATATAACAGCGTTTGTGTCGTTTCTAACTTTGTATTCTGTTGCTCGAATGGCAGTTTACAATGACGAGGGGGTTCCAGCGTCGTTTAAAGTGCCGGCTGGAGCAGTAATTCCTTTTGGATCTATGGAGATGGCTTTGGAACGAAGCGGATCAA
Source organism: Fraxinus excelsior (assembly GCA_019097785.1). Classification (NCBI taxonomy): domain Eukaryota; kingdom Viridiplantae; phylum Streptophyta; class Magnoliopsida; order Lamiales; family Oleaceae; genus Fraxinus; species Fraxinus excelsior. Next base: position 44,888,571 of record CM032623.1, read on the forward strand.
TGGAAACATATAAATCTTTGGTAGGACATATCGAAACAGCTAAAATCGATGGAGAACTCGATAAACTCTGTAATGACCTACAGGAGCTGATTTCTTCGTTGCAACTTTCGAAAGAAATCTTTGAAAGCTTAGGAAGAATTTTCGAGGACAGTGCACGTTTAATAGTCCGTTCTAGTGCAAACGTCGAGGACTTGGCTGGAATGTCGGCTGCTGGGCTTTATGAATCAATTCCGAATGTCAGTCTTTCAAATCCGAAAGCGTTCGGACAGGCTGTTGGACGTGTTTGGGCTTCACTATACACACGGAGAGCAGTTTTAAGCCGTAGAGCTGCTGGTGTGCCTCAGGAGGCGGCTGTGATGGCTGTTCTAGTGCAAGAAATGCTTTCGCCGGATCTGTCCTTTGTTCTTCACACGTTAAGCCCTACGGACAAGAATGATAATTTGGTCGAGGCTGAAGTTGCTCCGGGACTTGGTGAAACTCTCGCTTCTGGCACGAGGGGCACTCCGTGGCGTCTTGCGATCGGTAAATTTGACGGGTCGGTGCGTACTTTGGCATTCGCAAACTTCAGCAAGGAATTAGTGGTGAGTGGCAGTGGTCCTGCAGATGGAGAAGTGCTTCACTTAACCGTAGACTACAGCAAAAAACCGTTGACAGTCGACCCCATTTTCCGGCGGCAGCTGGGCACGCGTCTGGGAGTGGTTGGTTTCTTCCTCGAACGGGAGTTCGAGTGTCCTCAGGATGTTGAAGGATGTTTAGTTGGCAACGACGTCTTCATTGTCCAGACGCGGCCACAACCACTGTAGGGTTTTTTTTTTTTCTTCTGTTCAATAAGATTTACGGATCTTCCATCAAATACTCTGCTCTTTTTTCTCGGAGTTCAGAAGCTTTGCTGTTTCTTACCGGGAGAGAGGAACTAATAATGTAAACTCTCCAAATTTTCATTTTCACCTATATATACAATTAAGAATAAATAAATTGTCATCGGCTGAACTTCAATATTTAGAAATTCTTATTGTTCAATTCAATTTAAAGGAAATTTTGTACAGTTTAATGTTCAGAATAAAAAAAATATATAAAACAATTGTTAGTTAGTATCAACAAACAATACATTGCATACATTTGAATTTTGAAGAGCTATATTTTTTAAAAAAAAATAATTAAAAATGTGATTCCTTTAATTTTTTTTTATTCCCATTAAGAAAATAAATAAATTTATCAAAAAGTACATAAAATTGATCTACAATAGCTAGCTAAAAGTCACCATAAAATTTCCATTGAAAAGTCAGCTAGCTTTCACCTGGACCTGCCTCAACCAACCTTTAAGTACTTACCTGCACAAAATGTATAGCAACAGAGATGCTATTGGAGGTCAGGAAGAATAAGACTAGCAAACTCCTTGACATAATATAGTCTTGCAAAAGTTTTCATCCATCAGGGATCACAAGCTTAAACCCAACTCCCCCACTCCCTTGAGAAAAGTTTCTACCCAGCCAGAAAAATACGAAGGTAGATTTTTTTATTTTTTTTTCATGCTTAGGTCTCCGTCCTTCTCAAGTGTTCAATCTGTAACTTTCCTCTTCTCCAGTATTCTGCCGGAAGGGTTGGGCAGAAAATTGTACTTACCTTATTGAGCTTAAGACCTGCTGGCTTCTTGAGGTAAGGAGTTATTGCCCCTATTAATTAAAGTAAGTTATTGATTGAGCAAAACACATCTTCACTTTATTGCTTTATTGATCTCCATTAAAGAAAAACAGCATCGCTGTGGTATACTTTCAGGCAGAGAGGTACATTTAGTCGGAACACAAAACAACTTGGTTCTTTAAGTTTAGCGACCAAAGAAACCTAAGTGAAGGAACCAAACTTATGGATCGAGTCACGTCATTCTCTCTATAATGACAAGAAGAAATTAACCAAATTTCCAAATTGTACAACTGTATACTGCAAGGATAAGGGAGCTATTGAATACCTGTACAGCGTTTAATTGTCAGTAAGAACAACTAATTCATAAAGAACATCGTTAAGAATGATCAAAAAGTTCTGAACTAGAGTCTGTAGAAGAGGGATCTTGCTTGTCAATAACAGCATCACTCTCACAGTACACTGCATTTCTTTCACCTTCAGCACAACTAACATTGTTGTCAGAACAATCTTCGACAGGCTGTACTGTAGAAATGATCTTTCCAAACAACTGGATTGAAGAAACAGATCCCTGTTTTCCAACTAACTCAGTGGAGGACAAGTTCACACTGCTCTGACTATTGCTCCGACTATCAGGTGATAAATTATCCACTAGCGAACTTCCGATATTTAGTTCTGTGGAGATTTTCAGCTCAGGTTGTGTGCCATTCTTCATGAAATTAGTGGACATTTTATGCGAATTATCACTGTGGGAGTTAGATAAAGTGGATGCACAAAACTGATCTAGCCTGGCTCCCTGCATGCCAGCAGGATATGAATTATAACTGAACGTTGATGAGTTCAATTGTCCAATCATCAAATCGGTTGACTCTGTAGTAGGGCTGAAGAGCTCTCCCTCTCCATCAGGTAGCTTCCCTGGAGCTTGCCGGACTTTGAATTTTTTCAGAGGGGGAAGTGCAGAATGAAACTGTGGTGTGGGCAGAACAAGTTCAACTTGCCAGGGGCTTACTGTCTTCACATTCTGCAGAACTTCAGGTTCATCCCACATCACCTGCAACAGCAAAACAGGATCTTCAGGCAAAGTTAAAAAGGAAGCAGGGAATACAGCTATGTGTTATCACATTCTTTATTCAATATTTGTATTTATGGAATTTTATGGGATACAAATAAACCATTACCGCTATAATTGTTTTCCATGTTATAGCACCTGACCAATTAAACAACATCACCACTTGCACTACAATAAAAACAAACTTTCAAATTCTTCACGATTATACAGCATCCAATCTAATCAAGCATACAGATTCAACACTTGATCTCCCATAAAATAAACACTGATATTCTCATCACCAGAGCTCCAAAATCTAGCATCAGAGCAGGTTAAGCATGCCATGCAACATTAACTACAAATTCAAGAAAACCAACTCCAATCAACATAGCAACAGATCAATAAAATAATAACTCAATGTCCAGTACACCATCTCCTAGCTGCCCCAGTAAATAAAATCTTCCTTTCGGGAAGGGAAGATTAAGGTAATCCTAATGATTGCATCTTTCTCCGAGGAAGGGCATCCTATGATCCCTCCAAGAAGAAAGAGATAGAAAGGACAGTGAAGGGACTTCATAGGCAATGACGCTTGCTCCATCATCGGGATCCTACAAGTGCATTTAAATGAATGGGTCATCTCAGCTTTAAAGCGGCTAGGTTTCTTCGCTTGCTAAGTTGGGAGGTTTTATAATAAACTGATTAGGATCGCAAGGCCCTTAACTTCTTCTTAAGACAATGCCCAGACCCAATTGCATGTTGCAGCATCCAACCTAATAAAAAATAAAAAAGTACCACTTGAACTACAATACAACAAACAATAAAATTCTTCGCCATTATACAACAACATCCAATCAATTCCTGCGTGCAGAATTACCACTTGATCTTCCATAAAATAAAAATGGATATTCTTCTCCAGAAGTCGAAATTCTAGCATCAGACCAGGTTAAGCATGTCATGCAACATTATTATTACAAATTCAAGAAACCCAACTCCAATCAACACGGAACAGATCAAAAACATAATAACTCATGTCCATTCTAGTACATTATAGCCTAGCTGTCCCAATAAAATCTTCCTTTTAGGAATGGAGGATTAGGGAAATCCTAATGATCGCAGCTTTCTCTGAGGAGGGGCATACTAAAATCCCTCTAAAAAGAAAGAGCAAGAAAGAAGGACGGTGAAGGGGCGGCGTATATTTCGGAGGCAACAACACGCACCTCATTACGAGATCAAAGAAGTACATTTAAATGAATGGGTTGTCTCAGCTTCAAAGAGATTAGATTGCTTCGCTTTCTGAGTAGGAGGCTTATTGATACTTCTGATACGGCAAGCCCCTCAACATCTGGCTTAAGACAATTCCCAGACCTAATTGCTTGTTATAGCATCCAACCAAACCAAACATACAAAATTACCACGTGAACAACAATAAACAAACAATGAAATTCTTCACCATTATACCACATCCAATCAAATCCAGTGTACAGAATTACCACTCGATCTCCCATAAAACAAACACTGCTATTCTTCATCAGATGTCCAAATTCTAGAATCAGACCAGGTTAACCATGCCATACAACATTATCATTAGAAATTCAAGAAAGCCAACTCTAATCAACATGGAAATGGAACAAGAAAATAACAATTTAAGGTCCAGTCTAGCACACTATTATCATAGCTGCCCCAATCTATCAGATTGTACTTAAAAGAGTGACAGTTCCTAGCCACGAATACCCACCAAACAAATCATCTTATCAACAAATAATGATCATTCACCAACGACATGCAAATACACAATCAGCACGCATCCACGAACGAGTGCACATACCTCATATGCATGCCATACAACATTATCATTAAATATTTGAGGAACTCCAATCAACATGGCAATGGAACAAAAACATAATAATTCAATGTCCAGATTCTGATGCGATCGCATACTTAAGACAATTCCTAGACCCAATTACCCATAAAACATATGATCTTCTAAACACAATCCTCATTTGAAAATGACAGACAATCAGCAAGCATGCGCCAAAAAGTATACATACCTCAAGCATGCGCCAGGGAGAAACGCCCCACGGCACCCCACTGGAGGAAGTCGTGGACAAAATAGTGCCCTGGAACCAAGTCGTGCGGGAGGAATCCTCCGTCTCCACAGCCATCTTGACACGCATGCCTGTGCTCCAGCAGAAACTAAGCGAGTCCTCCACTTTCTCCGAGTTCACTACAAAATCTGGAATCCCCGTTCTCGGATAATACACCACCTCAAACGCCATCCCCTTCTCTGCCGTCTCAATTGCCTCTATTACCTCTCTCTCCTTCCCATCACCACCATTGCAATTATTACCGTACTCATTTTTCACTGTCGAGTTTTCCATAGCCACTGGACATTTCCAAACGCTAACAATCTCCCGAACCGCGCGCCTAATCCCGACAAACAATTCGCCGGTCGATTTTTTCCGCATAAAAACCACCGTATCTCCCGCAACGAGCCGCTTGCTGTTGACGAACCGGCTCCAGCCTGTGGTGAGCAAATGGCGGCGCGGCGTACCTCGGTAAATGTGCCGAAACTCCCATGCATTGTTCTGGCTGTCATTTATTACAAGATTCTGAACCGGCGGTTCGGCCGAGAAATCGAGCCGGGGGAAAATCAAGTCGGCGCAGAATCTGGGAACAGAGAATCCCCCACCGTTATTCGCATCTGACGGCGTCAAAATCTTCGCGAACGAAACCACATCGCTTTCGTCCATTTTCCTTTTCTCATCATTCTCTGTAATCACGTGCTGCTCACATGACTGGAGGGGAAGGAGACGGAGTTTGGCGAATGGTTGGTCGAAGGAAGCGTCGGAAAGTAACGAAACGGCGAGGACTTGGCAGGAAATCAAATGGGTTTTGAGCAAAATATTGTTGTTTTTGACGGGGAAGGAGTGTTCCAGGTGGCCTTGAGGGAAGTAGTAGACGCGGGAATTGACAGTAGGGATTTGGACGGCGGAGCCAGCAGTGGCACGCCAAATCGACGGATCCGTATGGGTGGCGGAGGCCGACATTGCTGGTAAGGAAGTGTTCTGTACGTATAGGTTCGGGATTGGCCGATTGGGAGTATATATAGGGGTGGGGTGGAGCACTGTGTGGAAATGCCGTCTGTGTGTGGGACTGTGGGAGAGTGGAATAAATGAGGGTGGGCCCTTAGATTGTAACAAATATGCCCTTCTCTATTAAGAAAATTACGGAAATGCGTGAGTAGCCGTCATAACTGCCTCGTAAAGATCTTCACGCGCCTATTGCCGATTTAAATGGAATTAGCCGCCGTTTCCCCCTTAAATTTCTAATATCTTTTTCTTTTATTTTAACTATACATTCTTTAATAAAATAATATAATGTATAAATTAAAAAAAAATATTCATTTTCAACCACATATTCTTTAAAAAAATTATATAAAAAGATAACACCAAATAATGGAAACCAAATAAATTTAGCCCGTTCGAAAGTCTATTATTAATATTACGACTCAAACGAAAGAACACATTGAATTACTAATATTTGTGAGTTTGTCCAAATGTGAGTGTTCGCTCTACATAGAAATAGAAATCTAAAATTTTTATTGAGCTTTTTGAAAGAAAAAATATAAAATAAAACCTTTGATCTATCTGAAATGTGCACTTGGTTCATTGTCTTGTTAGAAATTTTTATTAAAAAAAAAAAAACTGGAATAAATTGACATTTATGTATAAGTTTTCTATTTCTATATATATGGGAGAAGAATATTTATGTTGCACATTAAGACCCCGTTCGATATGGATTAAAATCCAATATCATCGTTATTGGGTCTCACTCATCTAATAAAAGTCAACAATAACGGTTAGTTTTTCAATTTTAATCTGATTTTAATCCCTACCGAACGGACCCTAAGTTTGCTAATATTGTTTATTGATATTATTAAATTAGTTAATATCGTCAATACGTTAAGTTTGTTAATACTTTATGTTGTCATGATCGTAACAATTTCGGTCATTATTTTCTATGAGCGTGTTCAGACATGCTTAAAATATAATTAAAATTGAAAATATAGTTGTTATTGAGTCTCACTCATCTAATAAAAGTCAACAATAACGACTAATTTTTCAATTCTAATATGATTTTAATCTCTGCCGAGCAAGCCCCTCGTAAATTGCTTTATTCTCTTTAAAAACAATAACTAACACCTCGTAAACTTTAAAAAATTACTTGAATATGATCTTACTTATTAATTTTTCAAACAAAAATAAAACATCGCATAGGAAAATCAGAAATGATCTTTGAAGCGTTTCAACCGTATGTAAAATGCAAAAATTCAAAGAACAAAAATAAAAATTGAGTATTCAAATTATTCAAATAAAATATTTGTATATGTAATAAATATTCTAAAAATAAAAATCAACATTGTCCCCGCGTGTCACTGTCTCCAGGTGTGAATTCCATTTTTTGTTCAATTAAAATAGGGAAGCTGAACATGTCAGTTCAAATTACCCTTATACCCTCACCTGCAACGCAAGAGGCCTCTCACGTCACGTTTGTTATACTTTGTCCCAAAGCGAGATTTGAACACGACTTTTGTTAAATCTAGGGGGTAAAATGGGGAATCTAATGCACAAAGTGATCCGACTTCAGTAGGTAAAAGTTGTCGTAGCTAGGGACAAGAGTGTGTACGTGGCGCTTTGACTTTCAAAGTGCACGGAATTTATGTGCACTTTTTGGGTGCAATTAGCACTTTACCTCGTGATTTTCTGATTAAAAAAAAATTAAGCTATACAATGACAACACGCCACGTGGTTAATTGTAAACAAAATATCGTACCTCAAGCATGATTCTTAAAAAAATGGTTTGAATGTCGTTTGTTTTGAAATTGACCTGCCTTACAATAGCAGCCATAGCACACCATCTCTGTGCATTTTACGAATATTATGCTTGAGCAAAAAGAATTTTTTTTATATTCCACAGGCTGGCGGACCATCATACTCATCGCATATATCGATATTTCATCGCCTCATAGGACAAAATATTACCCTTGTCGTTGGAATGTTTATCCCTAGTTGATTCTACGACTACCATATCGTAGTATTGTCATAATTGATCATTGCACTGATTTTGACACTATAAATAACTACAATGTAATCATTTCAACTTTGTCACCCTATCCACTCCCGCTGTTAAAATTAAGAGACATCTTTTGCAACTGTCAAAAGCAAACGGACCGCTAATGTGGTAATCTAAGATAAGTTACTCGTGGGGTTCTCGATCGTCCTAAGAAATTGAGATGAACAAAATAAAATTAGCTGGTAACCAGATAACAAAAGAGACATAATTAAGATTAAACAATGACTTTTTTCCCAGAGAGAAATGTATTTCAACTAGAACAAGTTCGTTGCGAGCCGAACAAACAAAAAAATGACTCAGCCGGGCCGAGGCACTATTCACCTTGAAACCTTTCATCATGTTGCAATGTACACGTTAATAAGCAAAAGATTTTCTTGGAACTCTTCCAGTCACATAGTATCACTAAACCTGTACTTTCAGTAGAGTAATGATATTCATAAGATGTGCTTACTAATCAACGGTGATGTGTCATTTAGATGCATTAATCGATTTATCATCTTAATTATCCTCTTAAATGTAGGATTTAAGATGGCAAATCAATTAATGTCATCTAAACCGCGTATCACCTGCTGACCATTAAGCCACTGCTTATGAATAGCATTAGTCCTTTTAGTATGTTCAGCCATGCGGCTTCTTTTTGCTTGTGTTGGCATCTGCTCTCCTCATACTGCCAAAGAAATTCAGCTAAAAAGGCCGACGTACTAGAAAAAGAGATCCACGTTCTAGCAGGATAGTCGGGTTTATCTTAGATGAAACAAACCAAAGTAAAGATGAGAATAAATAGTACGAAAAATCAAAAGTATTAACTCAAATATTCGTATGGTTGTAATTATAATCGAACATTTGACACTTGCACAGACAATGTTTTCATTTGGAGAGATCAACACACTAATTGTTCATCTTATGTGCTCTATCACGCTAAGCTGTGTGTTACATCTTATATTATTTTGATTAATGTAAAACGTTATCACTTGATGGTACTCGAACATGATACTTAGAATATTTTCTTAGTGTGTATTGTTGCTTAGGCAAGTAACTTGACACCAAAACATTATAGCCCGAATATAACTAGATACTTTTCGATGATTATTTTTCAGCATTATCTGGCACTGAAAAATCCTAGCAGCAGAACGATAATCAGAATTCCTCATTCCAGTATTGTCGTGAATTTGATTTGTTATCTCTGAGAAAATTGTATCTTGTTTTTGATACTTATAGCTGACGTGCGTTCTTGTAAAGGCGTTATTCAAAGGAGACCGGAAATGGTAATTGTTTCGCGGGTTTTGTCGCTAACAATTAAAAAGGGATCAAACGATTGTGTAAGGAACGGACCTCTTGAGACAAAGTCCCAAAAATGTGTGTTTTATTGTCGAAGATTTACAATCGAAAACAAACAAAATGCTTTTAATGGGCGCAAGCACACGAGTACTGAAAGACGTGTTTTAAAATTAAACTAAGAAATCGAAATTACATATTCTCTATTGAGAGTTTTTGATTCGGGGTCCTTTTTTTCTACCTTCACTTCTTTTTTATATTTCCTTGATAACTTCTGGATGACAAACCGCTTGGAACTGCTCAATTACTCTATAACTAACCACTTTCTTCATGATGGCCGACTTGTTGGGGAACAGTTATCTCATAACCGTTGTCATTACTCTTGCATTTTAACTGCCACTACTGGAATCCTTGGATTGTGGGGTGTAATAAATGTCTAATAACTGCTTCCATAACTGCTGAATTGGATAACCATAACACTTTAGATTCGTTCAATTCCTGGGCGACGATGTTTCTTTGTTTTCGGGCCTCTAGGCCCTCTACTAGATTCATCAATGATTCTATCTAAGCCCTTATCCTGGACTTTCGAATTGGGCTTCACTCCTTGGGCTGCACTTTTAGTGTGTCAACGATCATTATCTTTAATTTTTATTTTCGAAGGGAAAGTCGTATATAATCCGGTATCCATCCCTTTGTCGAACTAATGGTTTCTTACATAATGGCATAAGCAGCGTCATTACCTTACTTCATCTTTACATTTCTCAGGCTTACCATGCCATTTTGTTCAGAACAATGTACTCAACGACGACTAAATACCACAACTGCTCTCGTTGTGGGACTTATTAACAATAATAAAATCGAAATTTATCAAAAGTCCGGTCTAAAATTCGAAAGTAATGAACTTTTTACAAATCTTATGAGATAGGAAGCCTACACACAATGGAAGGTGCAAACCTTTGGATGTTCTAGAGGTGGCGCAATAAGTGGGTTGTGGACTTCTAGACTGATAAGACGACCAGATGCACATTGGCTGAGACGGTGGTGTGGCAGCAGTTACTGGAGTGGCGATGGTGCTAGTTACCAGGATACTTCGGTGTGGGATGGGAGAAGAGTGTGGACATGGTGCCCGAAGACGGTGGTGATGGAAGGTGGGTAAGGAGATAGGGTGGCACTGCAGACAGGAACGGAGGTAAGAACGTGGCAGTTCAATTGGTGCTTGGACACCACTGAAGTGAATCTAGAACCTGAACAGACGGCAAATATAGCATTTGGCCATCACTAGCAAACATGAAACAAACAAGGAACACTTGCAGGAATGGCTCGAAAGAAACAACCAAATGAAAACACAAAAGCTCACAACCTCGACGTCATCTCTCAATTCTCGACCGTAGTAATATGGTAATTAGTGATCACTCGTGTTCCCAGAATAGTTTTGAACCGAATCTATAGAATGATATTTCACCAGAAAAGTCATACACAGCAAATTTCAATCAACAAAGCACAAATCTGATGACTGATATTACTAATTCAAGCATCAGATATCAAGAATGTAAAATACTTCAGAACCCAAAATAGTAACAAAATGTTCACGCATCAAAATCTATTTTAATAACACACATTAAGTCACATATATAAGAAAACCAAGGTACAGGATTTATAACCTGGTCCAATCCGCAAGGGATGCCTTTCAAATACCCATATGGCGACTCTACATAGCAGAGTACCAAGTTTCACACACATACTGCTTAAACTGTTAAACTCGACTTCAACAAATATCTTAAAACTTCTTGGTGCACATAGGTTTCTTTTCATAAAGTAAAATCATAAAGATCGAAATTGCCAAACAACAGGAGCATATGCGAAATTCCTAAAATGCCATTGGTGGAACATATGGACTCGGTCTTCCATCCAATTAGCAAAGTCAAAATCTTCACGTTGCCTCCTCTACCGACACTTGAAGAGGATTATGCCAGTCTATCCTTCTCGGGATAGTTTATCCACTAGTGCTGCACAATTTTTGATTGAAGGAGAAAGAACAAAAGTGAGCACATTGACTTTACTGCCAAATGGTGTAGAGCATGTTTGCCCAAGCTTGAAAAGTGTACTTTTAAGTAAAGGAGTAAGATTTAAAACATGTAACTTTTATATTGATCAATATTAGAAATAAGCAACCTTTTTTACTTAGAATTAAGAAGAAAAAAGTAACATATTAAAACATATTTGGAAGAAAAAAAGTTGTTTAAAAGTAACTTATACCGATTTTTAAACTAAGCCAACATGCACGTAAACGAGACATGAAGAGAGCAAAACTAAACGCAACAGGAATAATGAAGGTAATTTAAAAAATTTCTCATGCTACTGACCTCAACAAAAGTAAAATTCTTTTCAGCACTTGATGAACGGTACAGTAAGGGGCGAGCCCTCGCGCACCGGTGCAGGTTTCCCACTCAATCCCTGCCCCGGAGTTTGAAAGGTTGATTGATTGCTATTCAGAATCGTCATAAAGCTCTCCATCATCAGATAGATCGTCAAAAGCTCGAACATCCACCTGGTAACGAAGGATTCCTCCAATTCCTCCAAAACCTCTGCAAAACTGAGATCCCTCTTGTGATTTGTTGGTGATAAACTCGAGGGTACAACCAAACTGTCTGTACTCCTCAGCAAACCACTCAAGCAGTGGCTTCTTATCCTGAACCTCCAATTCTGCATTTGTCTCCGGATCCCGGAAATTACTCTGATCAGCCTCCTGTTCCTTGTTAAAGTGTTTAATGATAATTTCACCAGTAGAGCTATTCTTTAGCTCATACCTAACCGTATCCAGATTTTCCCACACAATGAGTGTTTCAACAGCGCCCATTTCCAGAACTTTCAATGTGTCATCAACACCAAAAACATACTTGCCTGTGTCCTGGCTGATCTCTTCAAAGTATTTGCCTATTAAGCGCTTCTCTTGTATAAATTTCACATTGGATAAGATCTCAGCAGACAGTTCAATTGCCTGGTTGAAGCCATTTTCCCCTCCATATGAAACATCCACTACATTCAAAATCTTTGCCTGAAGACGAGGATCAAACATATCAGACTGACTGAGCTCAGTCTTGAAATCAGCCGATCCAGCAAGTATGAGTCCTGACACATTGGGCTGGCTGGTGGCAGGATTGATGTAATACTGAGTCGCAAGTTCTGCGGTCTTCCTCACATAGTTGTGGCGCTTTTCCATTCGCAGACGTGCAAACCGCAAAGCCGACTGCCCTCCTCTTCCATGTTTCTTAGGAAGGTCGACAGAGAATTTGTGAAGAACCTCCCTTGCATTGCCACTCAATGTCCCAAATAGGGTCCCATTTCCATCCATAACAATAAAACCAAACTTGTCGTCAGATTCTAAAAGTTCATTCAATGCTTCAGTGTGGAACTTGTTGTCACAGAGATAGAGGGATGCATTTATGGGCTTGAAGGGTTCGAAGTCAATCGTGACTTTCTTTTCCTTCCCATCTTCAGTTATAATGGTTCCAATGTAAAACACAAGCCCATTTGGAGGAACCTTGTTGTACAATTTCAGTCTCTGCTGAGCAGATGTAATTGCACCTAAAACAGATTGACGATTCACTCTGCTTTTGATGTTAGATGCAGTCCCATATTCATCTCCAAGCATCTTTGCAACACGTGATATTTGATCACGTGGAGGCATGATAAGGGAAATCATACTGGTACCATTGCCTCGAGCAGCTTCCAATGACTTAATGAGCTTCTTGATTTTCCATATCTCAATGTTCTTATCAGTTTCATGACCATCCGCCATCGTTGTAAGATAGAAAAAGGAAGCTGCTAATGAAATTCTAATGAGAACATGCATGTTAAAATACAATATAATGTGCACACACATTAAACATAAATTGGGGAATGACACATGGCAAAGTAACAACTGACAAGAAGCTAAAATGGGTAACAACACAAACATTAAAGATCGAACAGCTGCCTGTACAGCAACATATACAGCCACCACCAAGGGGTTGACTCTGCGTGCAGATGTGAGAAAGACAAAAAAAGACAGCAAGAAAACAAGCTCCTTTTTCACATGTGAGAAAAAAGAGCATTGAGGGATGAACCAAAAAATCATCGCCATAATAATCTTGAACTACATAAATTGATCCCACCTATATTCTCCCTTCAGCCAAAAATTGAAAAAAAAAAAAAAATGTAGTAAAATTAAAGGGAAGGCCGGGGAAAAAAATACCAATACTGTTCAGGGGACAGAGAAACATATGATCGATCCAGTCAAATAAGAACTAAAGCCATTAAAGGTAAATATCTGCGATGCGTTTTCCAGTAGCAAATGATTTCAGGCACATCCCCTGGAAGTCATGATAATGGGCCGTTAACTAATTAATAGAGCCATCCAAGTAGTGTCATGTTTTGGATTTCCAATAACTGCCTTATCAGAACAGAGGATTCCCAAACTCTGAGAATCTATGAGAAGTCATGAGGTGCAAAGCACAGTGATGCAATGCACAACACAATTCTGTGAAGATGTGAAGACAAAAACACAGCAGATATCATGCAATTACAGGAATGTAGCATAACAGGTACACATTCTAGACAAAGAGAGAGAGTTTGATAGATGTTAAAGTGCTAAAATTTTTGCTATTGAGACTCGAAAGCTAGCAATCAAATATAATATTTTTTATACCTATGTTTCAACAACATGCATGTAGATAAGTAAAAGTTTGTATTCATGAACTAATTCATCTCCATATCTTTGAGGTCATGTACTATTGAGAGCCCTTATTTGGACTAGCCCTTATATCCTTATTGGGACTAGCCCTTGTATCCTGTTGTTAGCCCTTGTATGACTAAGCACCCAGTTTGAAATCCATTTAGTAAAATTCTCACCATTAATTGACTGCCTATCTAGAAACCTAAAAAGGATTGAAATATCACAGACAATAAATAATAAAAGAACAGAAAACATTGGACTATGAGAAACAAGGCAATGATATTTGGGAAGACCACCAAAACTAACAAATGAAAAACCTTAATCATCATTGACAAAATCAATACAGGCAACTATAGTAAATTCTCAAAATTCGAGTCATGAAATTTTGCTTGCCAATCTACACTCAAATGGATATCTACATGCCACCAAATTCTTTCAAAGTCCACGAGTATGAATAACAATTCAGATAATTCCACATATCCACATAAAAAATCACCTCAAGGCAAAAGATTCAACAAGTCCATTATTGTTATTTTCAGGGATTATGCTTTAGAATCAAACATCTGAAGAAATTTTCGAAAAAGACTCTGCTCTGCTTAAATTAGGGCAGCCTTAAACTTAAAAGTTTATTCTTCTGATTTAAAGCACAATACCCTTGTGTGGAGTTGATTTCTTAAGAAGTGATTTTTTGGGAGAATGTGTGGTTTAAAATGAGCGTGGGAAAAAAATTATTTTGAAAAATCAATTAAGGGCCAAAAGTTATCTGATGATCAGCTACAGTTTGGTTTCATCATGCCCAGGGGCGGACCCAGTTAAGGCTAGGGGTGGACGTGGGTTGGGTCGGTTTTTCCCCCAACCCAACATGGTCGGTTTGGTATAAATTCAACCCAACCCAACCCATATAAAGATTGAAACCCAACCCAACCAAATGTGGGTTGGTCGGGTTAGGTTGGGAGTTGGGACGACCTATCAACAAACATTAAAGTCACCAAAGTAATAAATTTAAAGCAACATTAATATATTGCGTTAAAGAGAGATGTATTGGAAGAGACATCTCATCCAAAATCACAACCAATGTTAATGATTTGGTGAGACTACGCCCGCCGCGTGAGAGAGACGATGGGAGATATGTTAGGGTTTTTTTTGTCTTTCACTTTTTTTTTTACCGGGTCTCTCACTTTTATTCTGTTTTAGTTTGACAAAGTTTTTTAGTTTTTTAATTAGCAGGTCAGGTTGGGTGGTTTTTGTCGAGTTGGATGGGTTAACCCACACCCGACCCAACCCGACCAACTTAACCTTGCAAACCAACCCAACCCAAGAGAAAAATGGCAAAAACCGACCCAACCCGGTCGGGCGGGTTGATCGGGTTGGATGGGTTTTTGTCCACTCCTAGTTAAGGCCTAGTGCAGGCATCTGCCTGCACTGGGCTATGGGCCGCCCCAATTTTTTTGAGCAACACAGTACAAAAAAAAAAAAAACAAATGGCCAAAATTGTATGATACCCTGCATCAACAAAGAATTAACCACGCCCCTCACTCCTCGCTCCTCAGCCTCTGCATCCGATTCCACGCCGCGGCCGGCCACTGCAAATCTGCATCCACCGTCCACGGTCCACCCACCTCGCACCGTCGCAAACTCGCACGTTCCCTAAACCACAGAACCAGGCCCAGACACATCTGCTACCATGTACAGAGTCGGTGAGTTTTCTATAATTTCAATTTGTATTCATCTAGCAATTGGCATCTGCTATAGTGTTATTAGTATTAGCTGTAGAGTGTACGTAGTGTAGAGTATATGCAAATTGCAATGGGTAATTGGATTTGGGTATTGTTGCTGTTGGGTAATTGAATTTGGGTAGTGCTATTGAGTATTGACTGTTGTTGTTGCTGCTGTTGCGGTGTTGCCTTGCCTGCAATGCCTGGTAGCCGGTTTAGTTGGGGAAAATTTTGAAACCAAATGTTGGAGGAAAATTTTGAAACCAAGTTGGGGAAAATTTTGTTGTTGTTGCCTGTTGGCTTGTTGTTCGATTTGAAATAAAAGTTGGTTTTTTTTCTTTTACAGTCCTTGGTTTGATGCTGGGGCAAAGATAATAATTACTTTTTTTTCTTTACTTTTTTGGGGGTCCTGTTGGGCCAAAATATTCCTAACTATTCCATTTCCAGAAATTTGTAAACCCAAAATCCTAAAAGCTTCTGCTTGAATTCACAGAGCATGTTCAGACTACTTATTAAAGAAAATATAACCAGAGATCATGTAAAATCTGCACAATTGACTAAATTCAATGAACAAAAAGACAACAATAACAAAAAAAAAGTTAAAATACATGCATAATATAGAAATCAATGCATGAACACATAATTTAGAGGAAGAAAATTGAAATAAAAATAAAAAATTTAAAAGGCTAACTTGAGTAACCTCTGCAGAAGACAGTGTTGGCTTTTCAGATTTCTGCTTATAAGCAAAGTTAACACTCCAACAAATTTATTAACTAAATTCACTAAGATTAGGATCTTCTTTAAATTTGTGGTTTGTTGACAATGAAATCCAAACTTACTAATTCTCCGATTTTTTTTTATTTTTTATTTTTAATACCGCCCGCACTGGAAAAATTTCCTGGGTCCGCCCCTGATCATGCCTTACAAATTTGCCAACAGGCTCCAGTAACTATTAAGCTTCGAAACACCTAGAGATTTTGTTGCCAACATGTTCTCGATACATTTATATTACACACACACACACACACACACACACAGAGGCAGTGTAATCAATTTTGTAACCAATCGTTATCTCCCGTTTCAGTGTGCCATGTCACTCGAACTAAGCATCTCGTGTTTGGATCATTTTGATCTCTAGGCACCTCTGACGAGGCGCACTAGTGTAATCAGTTTTGTAACCAATTGTCTCAGCAAACAAGATGTGAAAAAATCCCAAAATAGTTCCTGAAATTGTAATCCATCCCCGATTCACCGCTCATAAAAAAACAAATCAAAAGCTACCGAGGAGAAACAATTACTAAATCAAATAAATAAACTACAGATAACACATCGTATATATGAAAATCGCACAAGCCAAAAATCAGTAAAAAAATTTAAAAAAAAAAAGAACGGAACTATTTGTATGATTAAGAATTTAAGAGAAAGTGAGAAATACCTTAAACGAGGAGATAGAGCGAAAGAGGCGAATAATGTGAGCGGTATAGAGAGAGATGGATTGTAAAGGGTATAGGTACAATTGCAAGGCGTGCAATCTGTTGCCACAATTATACAACGCGATATTTTTATATTTTTCATTAATTATTATTAATAGCCAAAGAAACATTGTATTATGCCTGTTCGGTATGGATTAAAATTTAATTAAAATTGAAAATATGATCGTTATTGGGGCTCATTTATCGAATAAAAGTCAACAATAATGACTAATTTTTCAATTTTAATTTGATTTTAATCCCTACCGAAAGGCCCTATCATTCTAATTCCTTAAGGGAAAAATTGTATAAATGGTCAATTTTGGCCATGTTTGCACCCGGATCTCTTAAAATTCATTTTCTTTTTTATTTAAACCATTTTTAATTATATATTCTTTATATGTTTTCTATAATACATAGGATACTCTTTATATGTCTCACATAGATATTCTTAAGGCATCTTATTAGTTTCGTCTCTTCAAGAGATTTTTCAATTAAGACTTTCTGAACCCTTCATTGACGTGACACGGCAAATGCCTCTCAGTTAATTAGTTGTCTACTTTTACCTAAATATATCATGTGTACAATTTGCATATATCATGTGTACAATTATCTAGATAATCATGTAATTGAATGAGTTATCACCTAGATAATTGTGTGTTTGAATGCATTTTATTCATATGAATTCGAACCAAAAATATAAACAGGTCGTGTTTGGAATGGAATTAAATTATCTTAAAAAAAGAAAGTTGGACAATGAATTATTGATTTGGATTCGGAATTTCAACACAAATATCCCATATTTTTTTTAAATCATTTTATGTAATTAGTAGATAAATTAGATTAAAAATACTAAATTTCTTTTGTTACTTACATTCAAGTTCGATTACGGATTGAAACAATTTGATTGAAAGCGTATTTTACGTGGGACGATACTCTCAACTCACTAAATTTATTATTTATCAACGATTTCATATGGTCACTAAATTTATTACTTGTCAACAATTGCATATGTTCACGAACTTGAATAATTGTTTATCCTCAAACGGGTATAACAATTTTATGGTTGTACGTATATAAATGGATAGTACAAATTACAATCTAACTCTACATGTTGAAGATTAGGGGTGAGCATGGATTGGATTGGGTTGGGTCAGTTTTTGCCTCAACCCAACATGATCAGTTTGATCATAATTTAACTAACATCAACTCGTGTAAATGTTGAAATCCAACTCAAACCAACACAACTCATCAAGTATTGGTCAGGTTGTGTTGTATTGGTCGATTTAGGACAACTTGTCAACAAAGATTAAAGTAGGCAGATCGAGTTGGGCGTATTTATAACGACTCGTGACTTATATAATATCAGGTCTCTATAATTGCGGTGACCAAAAAATCTGAATTATTTTGGCACTTCATGCTCGGGAATGTTATATGGACAAATTGATATTAAATTATATGAAATTAAGAAATGTTTTTGGCAATTAAAATATTTTTGTATTGAATGTGTATTTGCTTATACTATTTTTCATAAAATGCACTCAATTCAAGTCTTATAATATTATTCCAAGAGTTTCCATGTCTCGTGTCATATTCAAGACTTCCCGTGTATCGCGTTTGCTTATATTGAACCTAATTAATTAGTAGTATATAATTTGTGTATGATTTCCTCAAAATTTTCAACTATTGCATAAATTTTTCCCAACATGAACTGATATTTTAATCTAAGTTTTCTGAATATTGTAACTTTTGGAGGTTGTGTGAAGAAATATAGCGACTCAATTTCGTCCAAACAACATTATAACACTTATAAAATTCATAAATATAATCGAGTTGGATTGGACAAATTTATTCGATTATCATAAATTAACCCATAACTCGACCCGACCCGACCTGTCTACACAACCAATCCACCTAACCCGTATTAAAAAAAAGACCCAAATCAATTGAATTGGGTCAGTTTGGGCGGGTTCAGCCGGATTTTGCTCACGCCTATTAAAGACAACTTAATCTAAGGCCATGTTTACTTGGTTTAGGGACTAAATTTCAAAAAAGTAAAAGAGAAAATTACCTAGAAACCTACTTTTAAAGTTTCATTTTCAAAAAACAGATGGATTAATTTTTATTTCACAAATCAGGTGGTGATTAAGTTTTAATAATTGTAATTCATAATTAGATAATAATAATAATAATAATTGATAAGTGTGTAAAAATACACTTATTTAGCACTTTTCTGGAATTAATTATAATTGAAATTGAGTCGATTTCTATTCATAATTATGTAATTTTCACTTTTGTAGGCTAAAACCCCGATTGGAAGAAGAACGAGGCGAAAGGAGAAGAAAAATGACTAAAAGAGTACAAAATTGTGAAGTTGAGGATCAAATTGTACGAGATCAAAGTTGAGGGACCTAACATGTAATTATCTTAGGGACCTAGCTGAAAATTGCACAAAGTATTTCTTAGGTTTTGACCACATTTTCAATTAAAAAATGGTTTTGGGGACTATTTTGTAACTTTACAAAAGTTTGGGGACCTTAGTTGCAATTTTCTCTAGATATTTTCAAGACTTCTTGGCTAAGTAAACAAAATATCTCTCCCCATCTACAAAAACTACTTGGCTGGGACGATTTTAATATAGAGGATAGATTAGATTTTTTATTTTCATTTTATTTTCTCTCTACATTTTCTTTCTCTTGTTTTTCTTTTATTTTTCTTGTTTTTCTTTTATTTTTCTTGTTTTGTTTGTAATCTTGGCTTGTTTTGGGGATGAAGAGTTGATAGAAAGGAGATCAAACATCAAAGTGTTAGAGAAAACATTGGAGGAATTCAAATCTACACTAAAAAAGGGTTGTATCTCTATTTTTGTATTCCTTCATTATTTTCCAATCTTGTAATGAATTTGTGTATGAATCTCCTTTGTTTTCATCTTTATAAAATGAGCTAAATGTGTTGTGTTGAAATTTATGTTTAACTTAACCTAGTTTGTTTCATTAATTATCGATATATGTATTGAATGAATGAAAAATGCATTTGTTATCAAAATCATAGTGTATTGATAATTATGTTTGAAATGATTTCATTTACTTGATCACTAGATGGAATTGTTAGGTAGTTTGTGTAATTATTGAGAAATTGTTGCATTTACTAGGCTGAAATAATCGATATCCTGGGTTTGTCTAGTATACTAGGCGCGTCTAGATGATATAGAGATATACATCTACCTCAGGTGATCCGTTGAGTATTTTCACAAAAACTTATGAAAATTGGTTATGTTTTTATCGACATAGAGATATGCGGTACGAATTAATCAATTAGGGTTAATATGAACTCGAGAGGGGGTATTAACTAAAATAGGAAAATCGGGTCTAACTATCGTATTTTGGTAATTTGCATCGAAGCATAGTTTGATGATATTAATGAAACAAAAGGTTAAGCGACATCGTAAATTCCAACCACATTTTCTTCCGAAATTTCCAAGACTTTTATTTTCTTATTTTATAGATTTTTAGTTTATTTACCGTTTTTTAAATCACGTTTTTAATTGTGTGTGTTTCTTTTGTCGTTAGAATTAAAATTGATTAGAGTTGAGTAATCGAAAGTATACATTCCTCGTGGGATCGACAATCCGGACTCTAAATGTCCACTTTACTACTTGTACGCGACCCGTGCGCTTGCGGCATATTTTCAGCGAACAATAATAATAATAATAATATAAAATTAAATTAATATATCCACTCCCTACCTCCAATCACCCCAACCCCCAAATCGAAATTTCCACTAAACCCTAACACCTCTATTCTCTCTCTCCCTATTCCCTTTTATCTCTATCATTCCACCGGTAATGATGGACGTTGAGGGGAGAGGACTGGCGCCGCTGCAAGACCTCTGCCAGGAGGGTGGGAGGCGATCTGACATCGTTGCTCACAAGAAGGTAGGTCACGGTTTCAACATCACACGGTAGGAAGGTCGGTTGTTTTGATATTGTTAAATCTTTTTGGGGTTTCTAACGAAAGAGGAGCGCCGTCGCGACCTCTGCCCAGGGGGGTAGGTGGCGTTCTAACATCGCCACTCGCGGGAAGGTAGGTAGCGATTTCAACATCACATGACAAGAATGTGGGTTGTTTAGACATGGTCGGATTTTTTTATGGTTTCCGACGATGGCTCTACTGCTGTGGTGATGGTCTTAGGGTGATTTTTGTGATTGTTGGTTGGTGGTGGTTTCCAAATGGTGGTGATGGTACTTGCGATGATGACGACTGAGATGGTGGTGGCGGCGATGGTTGGTTAGGGCACTGTGATGATGACTAAGATTGGTGGTGGTAGTGGTGGTGCCGCGTTGTGTTTTGGTGACGGTGGTGGCGGGGTAAGGATTTGTATTTGACTACTCCAAGTCCAATATTCATGATGTTCACCTTCAACAATTGGTACTGAACTTGGTGAATATGTGAACAAGGAGGCTGCTGAATTTGTTGCCATATCTTCTCTGTTTCTGTTGAAAGAAATAAAAATCTGCTGCTTAATATAATGGACTGTAATTTAGAAATTCCGCAATTTAATTCATCTCTTGTGGTTGTGAATAAAGTTTGATTGTTGCTGAAATTCTATTCTAAACAATTTTAGGTGCACAATTTCAACAGGCTTTAGTTTACTACAAGGATTAAATTTCATCTCTTGTGGTTGTGAATAAAGTTTGATTGTTGCTGAAATTCTATTCTAAACAATTTCAGGTGCACAATTTCAACAAGCTTTAATTTGGTACAAGGATTAAATTTTGCTGCTGTTATTCCCAGATACATTTGAAAATACTAATCCCAATTAATATGTATACTTTATAAAGTGGTAAGGATATTTTCGTGACAAATGTTGCAGTCAGTCTGGAAATCAAATTAAATTCTTACATAACCCATGGATCAGTTACTAGATCCTGATACCAGATGATTAAGTTCTGCAAGTGACACTTTTTTGTCAAATTTTGTGTTCATTGTGACTGATTGTGATTGGTTGTGACCAATTTTATGTTAATTGTGACCGATTGTGACCAAATCATATACGATCACAATTAAGATTCAATTGGTCACAAACAATCACGCTGAACACAAATTTGATCACATGTAGTCACATTGAATACAAATTTCGTCACAATTAGTCACATTGCAAAAAAAAAAAAATCGATAATTTTTTAGGTAGTGGAGGTAGGGATGGGGTGGTGGTAGGTGGATCCATAAGGGTGGGGTGTGATTTCCAATTTTTAATTTTCTGGAAATTTTTAAGTCATCGGGCAGCTGCCGGAATGATTGCTGGAGCGGTGTCGGACCGGCGCCGAAGTGGTGCCGGAGTTGTCTGAGAGATGGAGGGAAGGTGGTGTAGTGGGGTGATGAGGTGGGTAAGGTATCTGAGGTGTAAATAATTAATATATATTATATTATAATTTAATATTTAATAAATATATTTACCACCTAATTTTTGAAATAATTAGACAAATTTGTTAGTTTTGAAAAATAATTCTTATAGGTAGGTTTTGTGTATTATTCCTAGAGTAAAATACAATAAATCGAGCCAAAATACTATGTGGCCTTTACTCGAGAGGGCTGCGACTTTGCATCAATATAGAGCCCAAATGTCATTCGCCTTGAAAATTTACAAAATGCAAAATCCCAAAGAAAGAACATATCTACTCCTCTATTAAAAGAGGGAATCCGCAGTTTACTGTTCATTTATGGCCTATTTTGATTTTCCCTGTTTATCCCCAGTTTTTTAACAAATTCCTCCTCTCTGTCCTCTATCTATATAGGACAATCTATATATTAAAAAGAGTTACTGTTCGTAGGAAAAAAAGGGTGGCACCGAGAAAAAAAATAGACTCCGAGAATTTGCTTTTACCAATTAAAATGTAGGCGCCGAAATTTACTGTATTTTCTTTCTTTAGTCGGTCGTGATTTTCGCCGCTTTTTTGGAATTGGATATTAAATATAAAGAAGAAGAAAAAAAACAGCACAAAAAAAAAAAAAAAAATTTTTAAAGCCTCCGCGTGCGGAGGTTTGAAAAAAAAAAAAAAAAGAAAAAAAATTTCCAAGCCTCCTCCGGGCGTAGGTTTGAAGAGAAAAAAAAAAAAATAAAAAAAAAAATAAACCTCCGCGCCTCCGCTTGCGGAGGTTTGGAAATAAAAAAAAAAAAAAAAAAAAAAAATATTTCCAAGCCCTCCGCTGCGGCTGGTTTGAAGAGAAAAAAAAAAAAAAAAAAAAAAAAGAAAAAAAAAAAATTAAACCTCCGCGCGCTGCGGGATGATTGAAGGAAAAAAAAAAAAAAAAAAAAAAAAAAAAAAAAAAAAATTTTTCAAAGCCTCCGCGTGCGGAGGTAAAGTACCTCCGCGCGCGGAGGTGCTTGCCTCCGCCAGCGGAGGTTCACACCTCCGCGCGCGGAGGTGCTTAACTCCGCCAGCGGAGGTTCACACCTCCGCGCGCGGAGGTGCTTAACTCCGCGCGCGGAGGCGTTCAACTCCGTCCGCGGAGGTACTCAACACATTCGGATTACATGCAATTTGTCTGTCTAATTCAGCCAACTCGGTAAAATTTTTTTTTTTACGATTTCTATTCTATTTAAATATTGAAGATGTAGAATAATACTGAATTGAAAGAAGTATTGAAACAAATAAACAGCATTGAATAACAAGCAATAAAAATTTCTTCTTATTCCTATATTCTTAAACATAATCACTTAACATTTTATTTGAACGCGAAGATGTAGAATAATACTAAATTGAAAGAAGTATTGAAACAAATAAACAGCATTTGAATAACATCCATTAAAAATTTCTTCTTATTCCTGTATTCCTAAACATAATCACTTAACATTTTATTTAAAAGCTGAATATATAAAAGTAACATAAACATTTTTTTACACAAGCACTCACCGCTGAACAGTATGAAAATGATGAATTATTTTCTTATTTAAACGCTGAATATATAAAACTAACATAAGTACTCACCGCTATGAAAATTTCGAATTCCAGTGGAAATCAGTTGTTTAGTTGCTTCAAGAACAGTTGTTTACTTCCTTCTTCACCAGACAGAATGAAATGGAATAAATATGAGTCAAATTTCTTGGCAGGCGGAGGCTAATTACTTTGTTTCTCTGCCTTTTTTTTTTTTTTGTTTTTTCTAATTTTGTGCTAATAATTTACTCAAGGGAGATGTGATACTGGGTTTTGTATGATTGATAAACAAGGATTAATTGGAATGGCTGCAGATTGGAGCAGATATTGTTAAGAGAGCATTCAGTTATCCATTGAAGTTAATAGCCAAAAATGCTGGGGTAAATGGAAGTGTTGTGATAGAGAAGGTGAGGCTTGACTCAACTGCTTTCGTGCCATGTTCAAAATTAATCGTTCTAGAGCTTGTATCTGAATTGTGTTCAATTGACATGAGATTCATTGTTTAGGTGTTGGCCAATAATAATCCTAAGTATGGTTACAATGCCGCAACTGGAACATACGAGGATCTAATGGCCGCTGACATAATTGACCCCACAAAGGCAAGTTCCTTTACTGCATCTTGTTTCTAAACATCAAAGTGGTATGAATTTTAATTAATATGGTTCAACTAACTTGTTATTTAGCACGTTAACTCAGTTTTGATGTTCATTTGTAATTAACTGAGCATTGACATTTAGTGTTCCATCCTTAAATCGTCAACGTGTAGTTTAATGAAAAGTTGGGCATTTAGTTACTTATTTCTTCATGGATCATGTAGCATAAAAAAGTCTTGATAGAGATCTCCATTGGAAGAAAATTGATAGATTTTCGTGTTGATAATACTCGTGATGTTCTCGTATTCTGAGGCCTCTTTCAAATGATTAGCGTATTTTCAAGGTTAAAATATAGTTATTTCGTTGCGAAGAAGGGGAATTAAAAGCGTTGTCCGATCAATAAGGGTTAATATATAGAATTGTGTAAAACGGTTAAAGGTCGGACTTTCTGATGATGATTGACGGCGGGGAGGGACCTGAACCCTAAATAAGTTCTGTTTGCTTTTGTTTCTTTTCACTTACTACATCTTTAGAAATTCGATTAATGCTCATTGGAAGTGAAACATTAATTTCGTTTTAAGTAAATGATTTGGATACTCATAAATAATACAATAACCTCTTACCTTTTTTAGATTTTGTTTAGAAGTAAGAGAGTATAATGTTGTCTAGGATACGATATATAAGGCCTTTTACTCCTAATGTTCAGCTTTTGGTCCCATGATGAAGATGGGCTGAACTGATATACACTGTATTTATGTTTTTTTAGCAGGCATGCTGATGTTTCTGGGACTATAACTCATAGGCTCATGTTTTTCATGCGTGATTTAGTCACTGGATATGGTGGAACTGTCAGAAATTCTTATGCGAATGAAATTGTTCAATTCTCCTGTAGTTCTGATATTTTCAGCTCTTTATTGTATCTCCTAATCCTGTATTCTATTTTGATCAATCAATATGATATTTAAGGTTTTCATTTTACGTTGTTATTATCATTATATACACGCTAATAAATATATAATAAGTACAAAACTCGTGCATCGCACGAGGCGCCAACTAGTATTACTAGTAAAGTTCCGAAAAACTCATATTTCATTTTAATTTATTTTTGAAAAGAAAATAAATTCAAAAGTCTAAAATTAGTTGATTGGTCGAAATAAATTAAGGCATTCGTAACTAAATTTTGACCCAAAAGACTTTTTGGCGTGGAAGAAATTATATGGACAAAATTGAAAGTCAAATGGAAGTTGTTAAAAGTTTTAGGACCTGATTGGGCAAAATTGAAAGTAGAGACCAATGACTAAAATGCTTATTCTGGAAATATGGTGGCCCATTTCGGTCAAGTGGACAGCCCACTTCAGCTGGCCGTGTGGTCCCCAGTCGTTGGAATTTTTCACTTGGTTTTGTTTGGTGTAATTAGCTTTGACACCATGGAATATATTAGAATTAATCTACTTGTACAGAAATCGTTGACACTTTCGTTGACAGAATGCCACATGGCGGCCCCCTATTGGGGGGCGCCTGCGGCGGGGGCCCCGCAACAGGCTCCCCCCAATAGGGGGCCGCCATGTGGCATTCTGTCAACGAATGTGTCAAAGATTTCTGTACAAGTAGCGCGATCGAATATATTACGTGAGTTGGCAGCTTTTTGTACATTAATTTTAACAATATTTTATGCAATCAATGATCAAATTTTCTACAAAAAGAAAGGATGTCATCCAAAATGTCAAGAAGGAATGTTAAAATAGACTAATCCTTTTGCGATTCAATATTCATTTCAAAGTATGCAACAAGATCTTTGAAATGGTACAAGAGTCGAGCATTTTTTAGCTCGTCTTTGGCCCCAAATTTGAGGCAAAAATGGCACCTTAAAACTGAAAATTAACCTTACAACGATTATTATTATTGAAATTGCCTTGTGGCACACATTACAACAAAGCCAGAGTCTAGATGTAGGTCCTAGCTCATGATTGCATCGCCATCCAAGAGGATCGTTCCACCTATTCCTCGTTTCACTAGATGGTCATATCACAAAAATCTCGAGCAGCGCTTCGGTATAACGAAAAATTTGATATCTGCTTCGCCATAATACCTTAGAGCTAAGAAGAGATCGACAATACTTATGTCTTGGCGCTCAACGTGATTGTTTTACCTTTTCCTCCCTTTACGTGATGATCATATTACAAAAGTCTCAACAACATAGCTATGCTAAAAACTCATAGTGGATTTATCTCATTTAACATGTACGAGCCAACTCTTTAACTTGAAAACCCAATGAGCGAGGGATGGACCTATCACAACTCGCTTCAATCAACTCATTAAGGAATATTTTGTGGCACGATAGGGGAATTAAGCTAAGAACATATAGTGGACTTACCACCTTTGACCTGCACGAGCCAAATCTATTTGATTCTATGGCCTCTAGTTGAAACAATATCTTGATTTAAGCTCTATGGGATTTAAACAATATCTCCAATCAAGAACACTTCAGGAATTGAAAGAATGTCTCAAATCGAGAATATTTTTGATAATTGAAAGAATATCTCCGATCAACAAATAAAACCTAAGTTTAAGGTCCCTTCGACATAAATGTCACAGAACAAAAGAGAAGGCAAATTCTTTATGCCTCAGGAAGATTCCCTCCAAGCTTTAATTATTTCCATAATTTGTGTGTTATATTTTACAGTGCTATATTAAATTGCCAGATGCTACATGGTATAAATGTAACATTATGATATTGTAATAAACTAGAAGAGGGTCATGTATTATCATCTTATGCAATTGCCAATCGCCATTGTTGGTTGTCCACCGGGCATGTAGATTCTTGTTGACATTGATAATAGTCATAAAATGATATTGGTAAGTGGTAACTGCCAAGAGCTAGCAAATGTCGTGATAATTAAGGTTATTTTTCAAGTAATTACGATCAATAGTTGGTTAATTGACAACTACTGGCTTAGATAACTGAAGCTTTGGTTGTTAACATTTATCAATGGTGCTCAATGTTGACATGTGGATTAATAATCACTTATTGATGGTGATGGATCGGTGAAGGTGGGTTATTATTGCTAGTGACTAAGGCTGGCGAGTAGAGCTTAGCGATAGTTGGTTGCTGTTCACGAAAATATATTTCGAATTAAAATCATCGCAAGTGTATGGTTCGTTACAAGTAATAAAGTGGACTTTTTGAGTCTGAATATCATTCCCACAAAGACTGATTAGTTCTAATTCTAATTATTTTGACCTTAACAGAAACAAATAAAGGAAAGTGTTTGTGTTAATGAAACTATAAGTGAAATAATGATAAATATGCAAGTATGAATGAATTAATTAACTAAGAATATGATTTAAGTTATTTTCTAATATGTGATGAATGTGTTAGGATCACGAATTCCTAAGTAATAATCTTTTTAACCCTAGTTTTACACCTTGACACACGATTGCAATATTGACAAATCAATGTTCCTAAATTATTCAACAGTCTCTCTCGAGAAATGTTAAATCTATTCTCATATATGACCCAACTATATTTTTAAGATGGATGCGAACATACAAGAATGCATGAATTTTTATGAACACTTGTCCTAGGGTTTTAAAATACCCCACAAGATTCGTTTCCATTAGAGTTGTAATCAAATTAGGAAACCAGAGTTTTTTTTCCTGAAATGGCCTGGGCAGGCGCCCAGTACAAAATGGGGCGCTCGCCCAGGCATAATTTTTTGCTTCTGTTGGTTGTTTTGAAGGTTGGGCAACCGTCCACAAAATATAACTGGGCAACCTTAGGTTGCCCAGGTCGCCACTTTTCTTTTCCGCATTTTTCTTCATTCTTTCTTCCATTTTGGTCCTCCACATTAAATTACTTCAATTTTAGTACTTCAACTCTTACCTAAATGCTTGTTGGTCCCCAAACTTCCATCAATTTGCCAATTTATCTTTCTTTCTTTTTCAATTGTTTTGAAACAGGTCCAAAACTGAAATTAGATAAAAATAACTTAAATTAAGTAACATACCATAATAAAACGATACAAAAACTTAGCAAAATGGCCTCGAATAAGTGCACAAAAGTGCACTTATCAGTTGTTGTATGATTAGAGGTAGACGGTTGATGTATTAACGACCGGCAATTGGCTTTGCAAATTGACGACTAATTGATGTCATTAATGCTTAGGAGCCGGTGACCGATGCTAAACAATTGTCGACGCAATAATTATGGTTGATTGTTGTTGTTGATCCAATAGCTAACGACAACTAGTGTTCTTAAATGATCTGACTATGATATGAAGAACAATCGCCATGGATGGATGCTCCACCAGCGATTCCTATCCTAGGTAACAAGCACCAATTGCTATAGGTCAATTCAAAAATTGGTGGGCATCATTGATGATCCAAAAATCCTCGAGTTCATCATTTTTTTATTTTTTATTTCGTTATTTATTATTATTATTATTTGATACTCAGGTGTCCACATTCGACGACTAATCTTGAAGTCTACGTCTTGGCCCTTCAAGTGCAATCCAAGTAAATCGCGGGATGCCCAAAACTGGCCAGGGTCCAAGAGCTCCCTTACTGATCTGCCAAAGTGCAGAGCGAGTTAATATATGTTGCACCTAGGGGCAGAGCCAACTCGTCGAAGTAGGGGGTCCCAAAGTTGAAGGGATGGGGGTCCACGGGGGTTCGTGGGAAGCGCCCCCAATTTTTTTTTTTTGAAACATTATCCATTAAAATGAAAGAAGTTGGTACTTTATCGTGAAGAAATGAAACAAAGAAACATAGGGCTTGTTTGTTCTTGATTCTCCAATTCTACAGTAAATCAATTCTCATTTTCAACCACACATTTTTCAATAAAATAATATTTTCCATCACATCAATAATTTTTTCTTCTTTTTCAACCACACATTTCCCATCACATCACTATTCAAAATCAATTATTCCTCTAAAAAATCCCTACCAAACAAGCTCATAAATTAATGTATATTAGTTGAATACTTATGATGATAGTGCCTTCATGGATACATGTCGGTAATCGACAATTATTTTTTGGGCGCTTACAATTCTACTGGTTTAAACTTCAAAATTAGAAGTTAAGACTTATGCATATATGCATAATACATTTTAATTTTTATAGCAGAAAAATCTAAAATTTTAGCATTCTCGTTCAATTAATAAGATGTAAACGGGTTTAAAGTATTATCTTCCCCTGCAATAAAAAGGTCTCACACAGATACCATAACACTTAGAGAACCTGAAATCTCATTATTCCAAGAAAAATGCACAATATGAAATTCATGAAAGACCTTTTTAAATATATATTGGTAAATAAAAAAACAATTTTAAAAATTTTAAAAATAAAAATAAAAATTCGGGGGGTCCAGGTCCCCCCAGGACCCCCTCCCCTCCGCCCCTGGTTGCACCTTGCCTTCCAGGTAAAAAATTATTCGTTCCAGGATAAATCATGTCTTTCAAAAGAGAGTCTGTCTTCCAAGAGTCCCACGAATCGAACCCACGACCTCTGATCTGCCAACAACTAAGAGTCTCGTCATTTGTCAGTTGAGATGTGCCCAGAGGCTATTATTATTATTAATTTTGGGTAATAGTCAAATAGAGAAAGACATTGAAGAGTTAGGAAATGTACCAATAATTAGTCACGGGGAGAAAAGTGGCAGTTTGGAAGACCTAGACTTTGAAATATATTGGTTTTGCCTGTTTGTCTGTTACGTAAACCCCTAAATAATTTGTAACTCCCTTACGACAAATAAACTTGTTTCTTGTTCGTTTAACCACGACTATCTTTTATTTAAACGATATTATTTCGTAAATACGTCATGTACGAATATAAGTTAAATAGTTTACGTAGTTCTTTCTCTTTATTTTTTATTTAAATAATTACGAAATCTTTTCCGGTCAAATTTGTAATAAAAAATAAAACGAATTTACGATATGAGTAACCCCAATCAAATATATAATATTAAATGTTGAGATCTACAATATTAATAATTCTAATTTTCCAAAAGTCAATGCCACAAAATAATTTGTTCAATAAATAAATTGTCGTGTAAATTTCAATAAAAGAATTAAAGGATATGAGATATAAATTAAACAAATAAGGAAAAAGAAAACAAGAACGGACTCGAGCCTTACTCCTAAAATGGCTTCAATGAAAGACTCCAACTTTGACTCTTCTATATGGTTTATTATTTTTTGTACAATAGCATATTTTTATGGTCAGCTTTTGTTTGTTTTTATCAACTTTAGGGTCAAATTCATACGGCTTGATGTGTTTTCAGATCAAATCAAAAGGACATCATCGATCAAAACTAGAAGACCAACTGGCTATATAAAAATTTCAATTAAGACAACTTTGACAATAAATTAAATTTAGAGTCGTGCTATTTGTACCGAAAATGGTTGACATACAAGTTCACTGACACTCACAACGAGGGTGGGGGCTACTTTTTTTTAGGAATTTTTTAATCGCGCGGGCCCCGCTGCATCTGAGAGGTTGTCAAATTCGTTGTTATCTATTTTCGGTACAACTGGAAAAGCCCTTAAATTTATGTTTTAATAAATCTGAGGCTTGAAAATTATTACAAAGATTAGTCACATTACGTTTGGAGTGCAATGTTTGATATGATTATTAAATAGTATCTGATTTTATAATAAATATAATTTTAAATTCCTTTCCCTCTTAGTTTTGTTAATTGATATTCTATCATCTTCACCAGATCCTTAAAGATAAAATTGCACAACGTAATGAATAGTTTTTTACTTTTACTTTTTTTAATATCATTGAGTAATTATGATCTATACCAAACATATTAATAGTGTTTATAAAGAGAAAAATTAAATGCAAAAGGCGATGTTTACACGCACAATTATTTTATCGGGACTGTGTCATTAAAAATGAATTTGAAAAAAAAAAAAAGTAATTTTGATAAAATGAGGGTAAAATTGATTGAAACATTAGAATAATTTTGGTGCCAAATAAAAGTGGCTAAGTGAAAAAACAAGGTGAAAAATAGGGGAAAGCAAATGTTATTATATAAGAATAATTCATATTTGTTGATAATAAGGTAAGTTAAATAAGTTCATATTAGAAAATTTAGAATTTTTTCTATATTCTTAAAAAAGAAAGTGATTTATAATTTGAGATATACGAAAAAAGAAAACAAGCTTATTTTTATGGGACTGATGAAATATATATTTTTCACCTTTTTTCGTATATCTCAAATTATAGATCATTTTTTTTTTTTTTTGAGAATATAGTTGTTTTCAAATTTTTCTAATATGATCATATTTAATGTGTCTTATTATCAACAAATATGAATTATTCATATATTAAACCATAATGTTTGCTCTCCCCTATTTTTCACCTTTTTTTTTTTTTTGGGTATAGCCACTTCTATTTGGCACCAAAAATATTCTAATGTTTTATGTTTCAATCGATTTTGTCCTCATTCTCTCAAAAATTACTTTTTTTCTCAAATTCATTTTCAATCTCATAGTATCAATAAATAATTTTACGTGTGAACTCGTCATTTTTTCTTACTTTCTAACAACATATTTTATAAATTAAAAAAAAAAAAAAACTTTTTAGCATAATGCTCGCTCCAATGCTTTCCTCGAACACAAAAAACAAGGAATGAAATCTATTAGACTGTATCTTCTATTTTGTTTAGGTTATTAAAAATTGTTTTACAAACACGCTTATATTCTGAACGATATTCAACTCCACTAATAGGCGTCAATTAAGTGTCTTTAAATAATTGAATATGATTCATATATCTTCATTAAGATATACACGTAATGAATTCACATCTTTCTATATAAAAAGTGGCTATTAAACGAAATATGTTGGTTTAACGGAAAAACTAACGAAATTTCTTGATTTAACGGAAAAACTAATAGAATCTCTTGCTTTTAACGGAAAATCTTTTTCCACCGCCCCCTACTTTCAAAATTATAATTAAATAATAATAATAATAAATTAGCTTTTGATAATTCTTTCAAACTAAAATATCTTGGAGCTAACTTATCCGAATCGACTTTTTCTCGAATCTGATTTATGTATCTAATTACGATTTATCCAACGAGACCAATATTCATATATTTAAACGATAACTCCCTCAATATCTACATATTTGACACTAATAAATAATAATTGCTAACATGTTATCAATTTATCCCTAACTTTCAAAATATTAAAATAATTAATATATAAATAAAATTATATTTTATGAAAATTTTCGGGGTATTACATTCTCCCCCCGTTTAAATATTTTTCGTCCTCGAAAATTTACACCCGTCACTTACCAATACTAAGTCTTACACATGATATACATATATTATCGTAATACATATCATACTTTAGCGATAAAATGAATTGCATTATTACTTAAAAAAGAGTAAAGACTTAAGCCATGCAAAAAGTTTAAGCCTCCGTTTGTTTCTCATTAAAAACCCATAAAAATGAAAAATATGACCGTTATCCATCACATTAATCTATTTTTGAATTTCTATCTCTTGTGTGGGGTTCAATAACGACTATATTTTTCATTCGCATTCTACATTAATGAGAATCAAATGGAGCCTAAGTAAACTCATCTTCTGACCCCTTAACATACCTTGAGATTTCTATTTGTGATTTTAGGTTAGAAATGACAGAGAAAAACATTTTATTTAATTATTTATCAATTACATAAACATTATATCATTAATTATTTAATTAATCAAAAAAATTACATCTTTATTAATAACAAATTAATTCTTAAACAAAACTATTAAATATAAACTAAGCAAACGTGCATTGCCCGTTGCTTACACCTAATACTGATGATAAACATCAATGTGATTGAATAACATTACTCAATAAAAAGTTAATTCATTTAATTAATTGAAAAATTGGACACTATTGTCTTTGAAAATTCGAAAAAGGGAAAATTCAATGAAGTGGGGACAGCAATTATTGTGTTACGCGTTACCACGCGCTTGGTGTTAAACGTTAAGCCCGAGGACACGGGCACACGTTCTTACAATTTTCCAAACATACCACATCAAATCTTTGGACGGTCCACCCCGCGTCTCCCTGCAGACTTACGTTTAAATTAAATTATACATACATACATATGCATACATGGATTTCATTGATGCATACATCTTACAGAAAAAAATTCCCAATTATTCAAAACTGAAATTATTGAAATTTCTCACGAATAAATTTCTTATTTTCTTATTGTTTTCATTAATTAAATGTGAACAAACCATTTTACCCTTCTGAAAAGGGGTCGAACGCTGATTTTTTTATTTTTTTTTATCAATCGACAGATTTTTGGATGTTAATTTTGGGATGTTACTGTGAAAGATTAGAAAGCTTAGGATCTAAAAACATATTTTTTTGAAGACTTGTGACCTTCTGCAAATCTCCCTATATAACATCCAGCCATCCTTTGAAAATGATTCCTAATTCCAGCAACATTCTCCGTATACAGCCTACCTCATCGCCACCCCAACCCTTCACACAAACACCCACCTCTTTCATCTAAGATACAAACAGCAAATTACAAATACACGCACACACACAGTTGATGAATTCTGGTATATAGAACATTGATAATATACCAGGAACTTTTATCTTCAGCTGTGTAGAAAAGACAAGAAAAAGATGAAGAATAAAAACTATGGAAAAGTTTCTGCAAAATGGATTCCCATTTTTTCCATCTTTTTCTTCTTGCTTGGGATGATTTTCACCAACAAGTATGGCCGAGGAATCTTCTGGGTTTTGATTAATTTTAATTTTTTATAATTTACTGCGAAATTTAACATTTATAACCTTATTACTGATCTGGGTTTTACAGATTCTGGGCTCCATTAGACACCAACAGTCAGTTCATATCTCAGCATAGACATGAACAAGAGTTGCAGATCGTCTCCGAGGATTGCGCGACAAACAAAAAGGTTTGTCTTTATAAGTGAAAAATGAAAATTTAAGTTCAAGATTGGATATTTTTGAGTTCTCTTTTGGTATTTTTTGTTCTTAGACAAAATTGAAATTTTGTTTTGTTTTCAGGTCTTCAATTTTGTTTTGGGGGTTGGGGTTTTGGGAGGAGGGGGAGGCGGCGCATTGATGAAGAATTCTATTATTTTTATTTTTTTTCTAAAACATAATTTTGGATGATTTCTATATAATTGGACTGACCAGTAACAAAATTGATAGTTTGGGTAGCTGAAGGCTAAAAAATGAACAGGGGCTCAACTTGATGATGTTGTATAACAAATTAGATGATTCAGTCTTTTGTTGTTTGTACTAGAAAGCTGGAGAAAAAGATAAGGATGTAATGAATGAGGTGTACAAAACCCACACATCAATTCAGTGAGTTTCGAATTTCCTAACTTCATTTTTTATATACATTATGTGTAAATTTGTTGTGAGTGTAAATACAATACAATATTATCGGGACTATGTTCAGATCATTGGACAAGTCAATTTCGATGCTTCAAATGGAGTTGGCAGCCAGTAGGAGTGTTCAGGAGAAGGGGACGACCAAGGGGTCATCTGTAACATCTAAAGAGGGGCCTCCAAGGAAGAAGGCATTTATGGTAATTGGAATTAATACGGCTTTCAGTAGTAGGAAGAGACGGGATTCGGTTAGAGAGACTTGGATGCCTCAAGGTGATACCACGTTCTTTGTTTTGGTGTAGGTCTCCAATGAAGTAGATTCTTCTTCTTATATATGAAATATAACTATCTATTTGTGTGATTTGATCAGGGGAACAGCTTCTCAGATTGGAGAAGGAGAAGGGGATAATCGTCCGCTTCATGATTGGACATAGGTAGGCTACTTTTTCCCATACATTTTCAAAACGTATTTTGTTTTACTAGTTTCCTTGAAGTTGTATACTTGATCTACATTTGGTGGCATATTTGAGTTATATGGCTCTGAATATCCTCGAGTTCTCAAGGAAGTTTTAATTGCATTTTACCTGTCGTGATAAAGTCTAAATCTTGTGCATTAAGATGCAGCATTAATAAACTTCATAAATTAACCAACACCAGTAGTTGCCTCCTTCTATCAGCTTCTAGTAGGAACTGGGGAATGCGAAGAAATGGAACTAGAGTTCCTCTGCAGAGTTGTAGATGAAATGTAAATGATTCAAAGCTCAACAATTCGAAGACGTTTGTGAGTAGGGAGAGATTTGATGCATTTTATGGGCTTGTCCGAGATGTACCCTATTTAGACATAAAATGTAACAAGCCCCTGTAATATTTGTTTTGATCAGCTCCCATCCCCTTCCTCTGCCCTGCTCCCTTCCGACTATTCCATTTCCCTAACCCTCTTTTTTCTCATTTTATTTTTGTTCTTTTCAACTGGGTGTGTGCTTTACTTGGGTGCTCCTGAACAGCTGCTTGACTTGGGAGTCGAGAAAGACAAAATATGGGGTGGGACGGTCGAGGGAAGAAATGAGGGGGAAGAGGGAGGCTGGGAAATTGGGAAAGGTTGGGGCAGCATTGGTGGCATGGGTTGGGTTTACAGTTCGGTGAAGGAGATGATAAATTGGAGGAGGAGGCCTTTTACGATAAATTTCTGAACCGTGAATCAGATATTTTTCGATCCCGCATTTGCTAAAACAGAAGTCTAAAATGTATGGATGATATCTCGAGGCCAAAAGTATGTCTCAATATTTAGTCAAAAAACATAATATAAGGAAATTAATCAGTAAGATTTATTCCCAAGAATGAATTTCGCACACTCAGTATTATCTCAACACATCTCGAGGAGCCTAGGGAAATTCAATCCTAAGGCTCCATTAGGTTTTTTGAGACTCTCCACAAACGTGCTGAACTTAGCCACAAACTGCAATCATTCGATCCTCTCATCAATTTTGAAATCATCAAATGTCTTTTCTCATGAATGCTAAAACTAGAATGGTGGTTTTTTGCATCTGAGGAGGGAATTATTCAATTGCAGATAGCAGTGCTTATTTCTCTGCAACCAAACTGTGCAGATCCATTCATTCTCACTTTGTTAATCATTGCAACTGCTATTGTGGGTAATGGAAGACTTTTCTTGCTGAAGTATTGATTTGCACAACTAGTTGCCTATTTTTTGGTATATTTGACATTTGGCATGGTTAGACTAGACGGGAAAATATTAAGAATCTCGACTATTATATGGTTCCATTATTTGAACCTAAAACTAAACATGGGTCTTGAGTTTCGAAGAATTTTTCATTGAGGATCCATAATAATAAAAATGAATCAATTTACTAGAAGTTAACAGAAATAGTGAATTGGAGGTGAATAATAATTTACTAGTTCTGGAATGAATATGTCATGTGAAAGCTATGGCTTTTTCAAGAACTTGTTACTTGAGCTCTCAAAATTTTATGCAAGCCCTAATGTCCTTCACCAGTTTATATAATTATTTTTATTTGATATCCGGAAAAAATTGTTAAATGCTGATTTTAATTATCACTCTAAGCAAAATTATCATTTATTGGAATTATAATTTATGACAATCAGAATCTTTTTCTACTACAATTGTAATAAAAACAAAATGCTTGTTCGCATCCAACACCAAAGAATAAATTCTACCTACCAAACCATGAGTACGTGATTTTAATACAGCAATTTAATACGAGAAAAAAAACAAAAATCAATTACTTATCAATTGGAAAGTTGATTCTGGACCTAAGCACTGTTTGAGATACTCATGATAATTAATGTTTTTATATTTTATTTTTCGCCAAATTAATTTGCAGTGCATGCATATTACAACCTTCTTTTTGATGTCAAAGAACCAGAAGCTACGCGCAAATTCTACATTGGATCTCGGTTGTTCTAAACAGCGAAGTGCTAGAACAGACGAAGCCTCTCAGATCGTACTTTCAATTATAAAAACAATGTTTTGACATGAGGATAATAATTAGGGATGATTCATTTTCACTCAAAACATTTCGACCATGGGATCAGCAATTGGACTAAAAATTAGCAGTTAATTAAATTGAGAATCAAAAACAATTTTTGGTCGCCGATTTCTTCGGTTCAAATTTTCTTATAACTTTTTTTTTTTACAAAACAAACTACAAATTTTTTATATATATTATTATATATATATATATACTATATATATATATAATATATTCATAAATTATCAATAATCAAATAGTATTTTATATAAGCTCTTGTTTAACGTCCATTATAATTAGATTTTTTGAGAAAAAAAATATATTTTGTAAATAGCGAGATTAATTACAAAATGTGTAAGTTAAAAAGAGAGTAAAAGATGAATTTTTTTTTTTTTAATTTTACACGTGTATGAAAATAGGTTCATTGTTTCAAAAAAATGAGGATGAAAGTGAAATATGGAAATTTAAAAAAATGCGTTTCACATAAAATTTAATTTTGAAGTGAGAAAAAAGGGAAGAGCGATTAGAAATTGAACCATAATTAGATCTCATTTGTTTTTTTGGTTGTAGAATCAATTATTTCATTTTCACATTTCTCAATGAAAAATCGATTCCGATCAAATTCTCAAATTAACGTCTTGACCGAATCACTCACTTCCTACACTTGAAGAGAATAATTAGAGTTTTGCTACATGTACATCGACGTTTACACTCTGGTGTGCGATATCACTTTTGAGCATTATGTATACACGTAGAATAATTCAAGTAAAAATTCTTCTACTTCCAAAAAAAAAATTGTCATACTTTATTGCTGTTTGCGTATTGATATTATTATTTTTTTAAAAAATACAATTTGCACATATTTTTGAAAAGATTTGGCACTCAGGCTCTCAGGCCCGCACCGCCATCCCAAATGTTTGAGCCTTGCAAATAATATGCAGCACAGGTGCATAAGGATCATTAGACAGTATCACAGTACCCACCTGTGTTTTGTCAGGGGACTACATATGCAGACACTTGACCTTCAATTTTGTCAGGGGACTACATATGCAGCACTTGACCTTCAATTGACTAATTTTTGAAAAGGTGTATTGGTCTCGTGTATTTCCACAAAAAAAAAAAAAAAAAAAACTCCAAAAAAGAGAGAAAGAAAAAGGAAAAGAAATTTTTTTTAGGACAAAATAAATGAAATACTAAGGTGCCGATCAGCTGTTAGCCGTGAAGGTTTTTGGGTCGGTGTGGGGGGGTTGGTCTTTGCCGTTTTTCTGGTTTTTTTTTTTTTTTTTTTTTGGTTTTTCGATTGTGTTTTTTTTGTCAAGTTTTTTTTGTTGTTTGTTTTTTTTTGGTATTGAAAATACGTTCTCTTACTCCTTTTCGAAAACAAAATTTGGAAAACAACGAAAACAATTCTAAAGAAAACACAAAATGGCTTTTTAGCCATTTTGGCTTTTTCTTCACAAACAGTCCACCAAATAGAAAACACGGGAAACAACCTAAAACACTTCCTCCTCTCTACTGCCAAGTCACGGGAAACAGCCCAAAACACTTGCTCCTTTCTACTGCCAAGCCCACTCCACCGCCAAGCCCATTCCACCGCCACTTTCCAACCCCCAAACTCCAGCCAACCTCCTCCAAAACGGCCGGATTAATATCCTGTTGTGGAAGCCCTAAATCCCCTCTTGAATTACCACACAAACAACAATTCAATTCTATACCAAAATCGATCAAAAATATCCTAAAAAATTGATTCGGCACACACAGCTTCTGTCGGTTCCGGAGATAATCGAAGGTGACCCATGATAGTATTGGATGCACCTTGTTGAGAGGAGTGGATTGGTGGTGGTCCGCGATCGGCAATGTGGTCGGTGTCCGTGTTTTATGTGTCGAAACAGTTGAGCGGGTACCGAGGCTTTTCTTGCTGATTCCGGATGATTTTTTCCGTCAATTAATCGGTGGAACGTTTGTAGAGAGAGGTCAGGATGTTCGAATGATGCCGGGATCTGGTGGCTAGGTGGTGGGTGGTGGTCGGCTTGTGGGGGTAGAAACGGTGGCTCTAGAGGGAGAGTTTTCCAGTTGCTGAAAAATGGGAAAACTGAAAACAATGTGAACAAGTTTTGGAGGAAAGTTTTGAGAAATATTTTAAAAAATGACAAAAAGAAACGCGTTTTCAATAATCTCAAAATGGACACTCAAAACACAAAATACAAAATGATTTCAAAACTCGAAAACGCAAAACTGAAATACAAAGAGAACGACCCCTAATCTTCCCAACACCAACACACTCCCCAGCCCTGCTTACCTCCGTCGCCACCAGAGGGGGGGGGGTGATTTTCCCCTAATTTGGGTCAAAAACAAAAAGGAATTTACAAATACAAACTTGAAAATCGCACCTCAATTTTCATAAAAACCAAGAGGTAGGGGAGAAATCCCAACTATTGGTGGTGGCGGCGCCGAACAGAGTCAGCGTCAAGAAAATTAAAGAATTATATTTTTTGTTTTTTGAATTATTTTCCTTGGCCTTTTTAGACGTGCACTACACGTCAATATAATGAACATTTGGATGTTTATCGTTCATAGGTCTTTGTGCTACATAATTTTACAAGTTTGTCAAAAAAAAAAAAAAGTAACTAACAATTTTCACATATGGCATTTTGTCATTTGGATGTTTATCGTTCCCCTCGTAATGTGGCGTTTTGTCAAAAAATTGTCAAATTTTTAAGTACAAGTAGAATTATTGAAGAACAAGCATATGCTTTTTTCACATATTTTATACAGGGAGTCTGTCAGGGAGTCTGTCTCCCTGTATAAAATCTGTGAAGATAAAGCGCCCCCGTTTGACACCCATTCTCATTCACATTCTTTATTTCAACCACACATTCTCTAAATAAAATAATATTACACACAAATCAAAAACTTTTCATCACTTGTCCACCACACATTCTCACATCAATCACTATTTTAAAAAAAAAATTCTCCTCAAAATGGGTTTTTTATTTTTTGTAATTTAGGAGTTTGCAAAGCTAACGCCCATTTAAAATCTAAGGTCAAGAAAATTGATGACATAATGACAAAAGGCGATAAGGCTAATCTATTCGAATAAACAAAATGCTTCGAAATCAATTAGAGAGGATATTATAAGTCGAGGGTGAAATAATTTTACTTTTTCTTTAACCTTAGAAGATTACAATGTAAACTAGTCAATGGCAGCTTTGTGAAATGACCAAAATGTCCTCAGATTGGATTTTGTCCCGAGCAAATTACTTAATAAGGACGGAAGTATTAAGAGAAAATGAGAAAAAGCAAGATTTTGTAAAATTTTCTTGAAAGTAATGTCTTTAACAATGTATTTTTATATGGCTTTCCACTCTATAGACAACTCATCGTTTAAACAGAAAATGCATCATCCGATGGAACAACTCTTCTTGAAAATACTTCTTTTGATTTAGAGATGATCATCATTTATGTGATTCATTAATAGTTTTTGTTTATTTCGATTATGTTCTTCAATTCAGAGCCCGTTTGGGAGAGAATAAAATCAAATTAAAATTGAAAAATTAATCGTTATTGTTGACTTTTATTAGACGAGTGGGACCCAATAACGTCTATATTTTCAATTTTAATTGATACCAAACGAGCTCTTAATTTTACTTGAAACGAGACATTATGTACCGAATTCATAGAATAAAGGTGACTGTTTTCCCTCTCATTTGGAATTCCTATGGGATGAATGAACACCACAAACTAAAAATTGCAGGATTCTCTTGCCTTTGGCAAAAGAAAGATTCACACATAAGCCATATAGCACAAATAAGCCAATGCCAACATGATCAGAACAAAAGGTATTCTGTCAAAATATATGGTTGGTTATATGTAAGAGGTCTTCATCTTGTATATTCCATTTGGGAAGAATTTATAAACGCGTTAGTTTATAAATAAATAGAAATAAATGATAGATAACTGAATAATATCTGTGAATTCATTGAAATACGTAGTTGAAAAAAAAAGTTCAACCATTTATAAATTAGACAAACATAGGCTAAAAATTAGCAAAATGGGTGCCACTATCCGAGCCCGAATCCAGCAATGAAAATGAAAAGCATTATAAAATATTGTCTTTTTATTTTTTTTTGGCTTTTTCCGCTTTTTGTTTTGGGCTCGTCTTTAGGGTGCGGTCAAGGTGGTATAGAGAATTATCTAGAACATTTTTGACATTCAGTGTACTTGTTAGAGATTGTAAAGGACACTATTTATAGCATATGGTGGTGCTATTCGTGTTTTGAGTATAATATGACGTGTCAAAATGATAAAATTGTCTACGAATTTGGTCATTGATGCGTATGCACTCGAAGAAACATCACTTAGGGTTTCTCTATCTTCCTTTTCCTTTTAGTTGTGAACACTCTTTATGGCAATTGTATCACACCAATGTAAAAAAGGTGTCTCCTTTCTTGATATTTTTTAATGAATTACTAAAACATA
This sequence comes from Fraxinus excelsior, assembly GCA_019097785.1. NCBI lineage: Eukaryota > Viridiplantae > Streptophyta > Magnoliopsida > Lamiales > Oleaceae > Fraxinus > Fraxinus excelsior. The sequence continues at coordinate 44,930,469 of CM032623.1, forward strand.
AAGCCTTAATTGAATAAGGAGTATAGTATTTTTTTTTTTTTTTTTTTTTTTTTTTTTTTTTTGCCCTTTTATGGTAGTTGGGGTAGTTGGGAGTGGGTGTGGACCATTAGTGCTACTACAATAAAACAGCAAATCCAATTATATAAACAAAAATGTGTACACTTTCATCTCCAAACTCTAAAATATTTGATTTTGATGTCGATTGTCGAAGCTACGATGATATTTTGATCCCCCCCGCGACAAATTCTATTGAGCCAAGACTTTGTCATCAGCAATTGTCGATAGGCTCGTGTCAATAAGCAATGACAATATTATTGTTATGGATAAAATTGCAAATGCACAATATTACAACAAGTAATAATATATTAAGCACGATTAGTTCTTACTGAGGAGCATGTTACCAATTATCGACCTAAATTAATCGTACGATTTATTTGAACGAAACTAAAAAGTAATACATAATTTATTTTTAGTCTAATTGTACACTAGTTTTCAACTAATGAATGAGTAAATTGCTGACAAGATTTGATTTGAGATTAAAACGATGAGAAATCCTCTTGATTTATCCTACCTAAATGCATTCAACCACCAAGAAATTCATTTAACGATTGCATATATATCATAGAATCCTATCTTCTACCTAGATTTTCATTAGCACAAAAATCAATTATTGGCCAGATGATTAGTTACTTAAAGTTAAAAAAGAAAAACGATTCACAATATCAAACAAAAACCAAATCTGCATTTTTTTCTTTTTTAGCTGCATTTTTTATTTAGTTACTTAGTTTTAGCTGCATTTTTTTCTTTTTTTTTTAAATTTAAAAATAAGAGTAAATTCATTATTTTACAATACTTTAATGAGAAAATGGATGACAAGGACGATTTTACCAAAATTTGCTTAGGGTGAAATACGTCACAATGAAATGATATGGACGATTTTCACAAAGCAGACAAATTATGTGGACATTTTGTGGCAATTACCCTTAGGAGAAAATATTTCTATACATTTTGCTTTTTAATTAATACTTTATATTGAGTAAGCAATGAATAAATTGTTTTGCTATGTTTTTTTGCTTTAGTAAGTTTATTTAAAAGAAGATTATTATGAGATTTATAATAATTAATTAATTTTGCATAAACGACATGGCACAATTGTTAATTGTTTGTCCCTCATAATTAAATAAACAATTTTCAACTAGCTGTCTTTGTTATTTTAAAATTTACACAACAGCCACAAATTAACCATGTTTGTTAAGGGATAAATTTTATGCCGGCTAATTATTGAAATATAGATCACTATATAAAAATTTATCTTACTTATCTTAATATGGTTGATATTTTATGATATAACCCCAAGTCTTAATATGATATTAAAGTCCATTACTTTCAAACGAGCAATTTGATTCGATTAAAAAAAAAAAAAAAAAAAAAGAGGATATGAATTTCAAGATTGATCTACTCGAACATGTTAAGAATAAATTTCACATTGAGTAATTATCAAAATATAAAGAAATATATAAGAATTTGGACTATACTTATTGACCTTTTAAATTTGAATACAAATCTAAATAAAGGTATGGTTTATCAATTCCTCTCCTCTCTTCTCCCTCCTCCCCTTCTCACGTTTTGCTGTGGGTGTGGTGTAAATCGAGATAGAGGAGGAGGAGGAGGTGGTGGGTGGTGGTGGTGGGTGGTGGTGTGCGATGGTGGTATGTTTTGGGCGGTGGTGATGGATCTGTGGGTAAACGGTGGTGGCGGATCTGCGATGGATCTGTGGCAATGGATTTGTAGCGGTGGTAGTGGGGGATCTACGGTGGATATGTTTTTTTGTTGTTATTGCATCAGTGGTTGTGATGGTGTTGTAGTGGGGGGGGGTGAAACGACAGTGGTGGTTGTTTTATTGGTGTTGCGGTGCAGACGACGATTGGTGTGGTTGTTTTTTGTTGTTATTGTGGCGATGATTGTGGTAGTATTGTGACGGGGGCGACAGTGATGGTTTGGGTGGTGGAATGGTGAGGGAGGGGGTGGGGTAGTAGTATTACTATTTGTGACTAATCATTTGGTTGATTTGTTCCCAAATACTGGTGGAGGATTGAGACGAGGGTGGGGGTGTTTGATGTATGTGACCGCCATTTTGGTTCATTGTGACTCATTATTAATTTGTGATCTTAAATTTCGATAATTTGTGACCAATAAATTTGGAAATATGTGACCTATCGATAAACTGTGATTTATAATTTTTGATTCATGACAAATGAATTAAAATTGCGTATAAACTTTTTAATTTGTGATATCGAAATAATTTGTGATCAATTAATTTGATGTTTTGTGACCGTAAAATAAGTTGTGACTTATAAATTTTGTGATTTGCGATCGATAAATAAATGGTGATTTTTAAATTTTCAACTTGTAACAGATGAATGAACTGTAAATATAAGATTTACAACCAAAGTAATCATAATATAAAGAAATAACAATTTAGTCCTAAAAGATTTATTTTAATCTTAAAACAATAATTTCTTTTCAAAAAACTAACCAAAACTATGACTAATAATAAGATGAAAAGGCCTAGATCTAAAAGAGGTCCATATAAAATTAAAACGATTGTAAAAAATAAAAAAGAAATTGAATTTGAAAATGAAATCGATAAAATAGGATATCAAGAACAATTATATGCTGCTCAAGAAATATTAAAATGTTTTAAAGAAAATTTAATAGAAAATTTTGCCCAGAGGAATTGTTAGATCTATAATTATAAAAGATATACAAGATATAATAGATAAATTAGAGAAAAGGAAAAAGAATATTTCAAAAAGTATAATATACCTCTTGAATCAAATATAGATATAATAACAGATCTTGATATTATGAATTCTCAAACATTATTAGACTTTGAAGATTTAATTAAAACCCTATAAATGAGGAAACCTATTACAAATAGATTACCACAAGAATATAAGAAATTAAGATTAAATTTAACTTTGAGATTTTATATATATCTATAACTAATAATAGATTAGAATTTGATAAATTAAAAGAATACATAGAATATACGACTATTTAAAGATTAATTAGATTTTAGATTTTAAGTTTTATTTGATTTTTGTTTCGCTCTAAGTAGCACCCCCAGTAGATGGTATCAGAGCCATAGAGATCATGGACATTACAATTACAAAAACAGATTGGTATTACAAAATAGAAGATAGTAAAGAAAGTAATATATTTTTAGAACATATTCCTAAGAAAATAAAAACAATAACGTTAATAATAATTAAAGATTTACCTCAAGAAATAAAAGAACAAATTATAGATAACCTTATAATAGGAACATTAAAAGATGAATATATATATATGAAAAAATTATTATTGAACTAGAAAAAGAAGAAATGATGTTATATTGCAAAGATTATGAGTAATAAAATTATAAAAATAGATAATTATTACACATTAGAAACAGAAAGAGGAAGTTATATATTTTTAGAACCTATACCCAATAAGTTAAAAATAATAACATTAAGAATAATTAGAGAATTACCTATGGAAATTAAAGCACAAATATTACATAAACTAATTATAGAATCAATAAAAAGAAAGATATATATATGAGAAAATAATAGAAACTTTTGAGAAAGAAGAAATCAATTTATATTATAAAGAAAAATATGAATCAGATGATTTGTAAAAACTATTAATGGAATTAATGGAAGTAAAAGAAATTCTAGATAAAAAATTAGTAAGAATAAGAGAAATAAATCTACAAATACAAGATGAGCTTTTAAAACCTGGAAATATAACAAACTCACAACAAAAACAAATATTAAAATTAAAACAAGAAAGGTATATAAAATAAGAGCAAGTTTATTACGAAAAAATGAAAGAATTAACAAATAATAATTATGTAAAACAAAGATGTGATAAAGTAATAAAAGATTGTAAAGATACTGAATGTAGAACATATTACTTATGTCAATCAAAGAAAAGATAAATGTCAATTGGTGAGTATATAGAAGAATTAAAAACACTAATAAAAATATTAATAGATGATGTTCAAAACATAAATAATGAAATAAAAGAAGTAAGAAATGATATTAATATTCTAAAAATTGAAGTAAGAAAAATAAAAGAAAATAATAAAGGAAAAGAAAAAAAACAATAGACAAAAAAACTAATAGAAAAAGAAATGTCTAGAATAGGAAAAAAAATATACTGAACAAGAAAATATAAGAATAGAAGCAGGTAGTATGGATGATGAATTTAGGAAAAAGATTTTACCAAAAATAATAGAAGAAGAGGAAAAAATGGAAAAATCTAAAGAAAAAGCAATAGGAAAATTAGAAATTAAAGAAAATCAAGATGATATAGAAGATAAAGATGAATGAAGAATTAGATTTACTTATAGAAAATTTTGATCAATTAAATTTAGAAAATTTAGATGAATATCAAGTCCTAATGAACACTGGAGGAGGACCAAATAAAGCAGAATCCTCTAATAAACAAGAAATATTGGATCCAGATGAAAGTTATGCACCTATATACATTAAACCATATAGACAATATTATGAAACAATAAGAATAGACAACCACCAAAAGGAAACAAATACAGAAATAGATTTGAACTAAATGATAATTATGATAAACCTGTCAATCATGGAGGAGCAAAATTAGACTTAGATTGTAAAATAGATAAAAAAAAGCCTTAGAAATTTTGGCAAACTCAATGATATTATTCTTTTTATATAACAAAGATGATACATGGGAAAGCACTGAAAGAAGAATAGACTTTTTAGTAGCATCCTTTGAAGGAAATGTCAGAAAATGGTGGGATGGAATAAACAATGATACAAAAACACTAATAAAAAGAAATATACAAACAGAAATAATAAAATCAGATAAAGAAGGTATATAAAGATTAGTAAACTATATTTCAGATGAATTCTTAGGAGAAGATTGGATAAGAAATTTTGATGGAGAAGCAATAAAAGAAAAAGAAAATGCTAGGATAAAATTAATAAACCTAACAATATGTGATATGTGTAAAATCAAAGAATACACATGTGAATTTAAAGAATATTATTATACCCAATTTTATAGTAATGAAAACCAAGATGTATATAAAGACATGTACTATAATAAGCTACCAGGAACATGGGGAATATATTTTAAGATAGAATTTGAAAAATTTATTAAAGAAAATCCTGAAGCACCTAGATCTTTAGGATCAAGGATAAAATTTTTATTTGAAAAACTTGCATACATATGTCAACAAAGACAATTAATGAAAAAATCAGGAAGATTAACTAAGATATGTTGTGAAGATATGGAAAAACCTACACAATGGGGATGTAATCCTGAAAGAAAAAATATGAAGAGAAAATTCAAAAATAAAAAATTTAGAAAATTTTGAAATTTTAAGAAAAAATATATAAAGCCTAGAAGAAGATATTATAAAAGGAAATATAATCCGAATAGACAACAGAAAAACAGACCTTATAGAAAAGATAAAAGCCAATGCAAATGTTGGAATTGTGGAGAAATATGACATATAAGCCCTGATTGTAAAAAGAAAAAAAAAAGTTAAAATATTACAAAAAGAATATTTAGAAATAGAAAGTGAATTAAGTGAAATATCAGATATTGAACAATATTATGATCAAGAAGTATATATAAGCGAATCAGATTCAGAAAAAGATAATGAGTCAGAATCTGAATAACGAGATTGAGGAAATAGAAAGAAATAATATAGATAAACAAGAATATGAAGGAATAGAAGGTTATGGATTAAAAGTAACATTTGATAATAACAAATTCAAAAAAATGAGAAAATTATCTTTAAATTTAAAAATAGGAAAATGGAAAGCCTTAGATAGAATATGGAAAAGAGAAAGAATAGCAATAAATGAGTATCATAAAATTGAAAAAGCTATAAATGTTAGAACAACTCAAGGAACACATAAATTAAATCTTTTAACAAGAAATACAGTAGATGAATTATTAACCAAGATTAGTAAAAAACAAGGAGAAAAAATTCAATATGTCTATTTAGCTGGAATACAAATAATGTTTAAATCCTTATTTAGAGAAGGAATAGATTCACCTTTAACCGTAAGTTTACATGATGGAAGAATAATAAATTTAAAAGATAGCCATTTAGGAACTATAGAAGGAAACTTGGCATATCAAAAATTAATATTTACTTGTTACCCAAAATATTGTGTCTCAATTACAGATAAGAACTTCAATGAAGTCTTAGGACTACATTTTAAGTTACATAGTGATGATATAATGGAACCAGGAGACAAGATTATGACTATAGAATATAGAGCTTTGTACACATTTACTAACTCCAATTATGGAAATATATACTTTAAAAAATCATACATAGAAGTTCATAAGGAATGTAAGGATATTAGTAAAATAATAGAACCAAGCAAACAAATAAGTTTAATTCCTAAAGAATATGAATTTAGTATACTTAAAGATAAACCTGAAATAGCAGAAGATAAAGAAGATGATTATTTTGATAAAATAATGTTTAGAGATGGAAGATTAATTAAGAGGTCAACAAGTCTTAAATTACCTAGAAAACATTTAGAAGGAACTAGTAATATAAAAGAAATCAAACTTCATAGAAATGCTGGAAACATGAAGATAGAAGGAGAATATTATAATGGAAGAGAATATATTGAAGGACCAAATATACTAATTGATACAGGAGCCAGTGAATGCCATATAACTTCAATTAGAAATAAAGGATTAATGACTCATAAGATTGAACCATATAGATATGTAAATTTTGATGGACAATACATACTACAGAATTAGAAGTCAAAGTACCAATAAAAATAGGAGGAATTAAAATGGTAGTACCATGTTACATGGATAATAGTATGAATACAGATCCTCATATATTATTAGGAATAAGTTTTCTAAATGGATTAAAAGACTATAGTATAAAAAGAGAAGGATTATACATAACACATAATGATCAAACTATATTATGCGAGAAAAGATAAATGAATAACCAAATAAGTTTTCCATTAGCCGTACAAGTTACTATAATAGAAACAAATATAACAACATGTGCCTTAATAGATACAGGAAGTGATATAACAATATTTAAAAACTTCTTAATAAAATCATCGAATGAAAATAGTAAAATAAAAATAACAGGAGTAACAGGAGAAAGTACACAAATAATTAATAGTGCTGATAAAGTCAGTATTATACTTGGAAGTAAACAAGTAATAATAAATAAGATATATAGTTATAATAAATTAGATTGTGATATATTATTAGGAAATGACTTTATTCAACAATGTCAATATTATAAACAAAATAATTATATGATAATGTTACAAACACCATGTGCACACTTATTAAAAATTCCAAGGGAATTTAGACCCTATAGAGTTCAGCCAGCCCAGCGTGGTGATAAATTGGAGAAAAAACCAATCATAAATAAAGAAATAAATACAAAAATTCTATACAAAAAAGTATTAAAAGCAGAAATAGAAATAAGTATAGAAAAAATTATAGAACAATTAGAAAAAACATGTGGAGAAAATCCATTATTATTTTGGAAACCATACCATCCTAGAGCTAAAATAGAACTAACAGAAAATGTTATAATTAGAGTCAGACCAATGATGTATACTATACAAGATACACAAGAATTTAAAACCCAAATAAAAGAATTACTAGAACAAAAACTTATTAGACCAAGTAATGGACCTCATAGCAGTCCAGCTTTTATGGTCATGAAACATTCTGAGCAAGTTAGAGGAAATGCTAGAATGGTAATCAATTATAAAGAATTAAACAAATATACTAAATTTGATGGATACTTTTTATCAAATAAAGAAGTCCTAATAAACCTTGCAAAAGGAAAACAATATTATTCTAAGTTTGATTGTAAATCAGGCTTTTGGCAAGTTAAAATGGAAGAAGATAGTATACAATATACTGCATTTAGTACACCCCAAGGTAAATATGAATGGTTAGTAATGCCTTTTGGTTTAAAAAATGCACCACAAATATATCAAAGAAAAATGGATAACAAATTTAGAAAGTTTGATGAATTTTTAATAGTATATGTTGATGATATATTAATATTTTCTAATACTAAAGAAGAACATAGAAACCATTTAATACAATTCATAAATGAATGTAAAAAGGAAGGAATTGTTCTTTCAAAAAAGAAAGCTATAATAGAAAAACAAGAAATTGATTTTCTTGGATTATCAATAGATAAAAAAGGAATAAAATTACAAACTCATATATCTAAGAAGATAGAAAGTTTTCCAAATAAATTAGAATCAAAGGAACAAATACAAAAGTTCTTAGGATGTCTAAATTATGCAGAAGGATTTATTGAAAATCTTTCAAAAAAGAGACATAAAATACAAGTTTTACTTAGAAAAACAAATACTAAAGGATGGAGTGAAGAACATACAGAAGCTGTTAAATTATTAAAAGAAGAATGCAAAAATTTACCAAAATTAAGATTGTCAGATGAAAAGGATAATTTGGTTGTTAATACAGATGCTTCTGATAAATATTGGGCAGCCATATTAAAAAACAGATTTAAATGAAATCTGCAGGTATTCAAGTGGAACTTTTAACCAAGCAGAAATAAATTATACCACTCATGAAAAAGAATTGTTAGCAATTATTAGAGGAATAAAAAAGTTTTCATTATTCCTATTATCTAAGAAGTTTATTGTTGAAACTGACAATTCTAATGTTACAGGATTAATTAAAAATAAGTTGCCAATGGAGCCTCAATATAGGAGATTGCACAAATGGCAAGCATATTTGTCATTCTATAATTTTGATATTATTCATATTAAAGGTATAAACAATTATCTTGCTGATTTTTTAAGCAGGAATATCGAGTTTGGAGATGGATAATATCAAGCAGGAGATATCAGAAATAAAATCTGCGGCAGCATTTGCCAAAGATGAAGCTGATGATATAAAAGTTGGAATGGAGGCATTAGCTGAAACCTTAAGTTATAATGTCAAATTATTACTTGAGATCAGTACGTCCCATACCAAAGTTACCAATGAATTAAAAGACCGAATTGATGCTCTTGAAGCACAATTAGAGTCTACAAATACCAAAAATACAGGGATTGATGCTTTAGCACAATCTCAAAATACCAAACAGGGAATACAAACAGGTACACCAAGTGGAAGCAGCGGTGGACCCAGTCAAATAAAAAGAGATACAATCATGGAAAGTCCCCGAAAGGTGACAATAAAAAATGATGATAAACATACAAGGGTGATCAAAATCAGAGCAGATGAAGATGATGAAACCCCTTTAACACCAAGAGAAGAAGAATATAAAGCTTTTGCAAAACTTGTCTATGAACTACAAGATGATGAATCATATTTCATCTCCCCAGGAGAACATGTTTACCCAAGAATGATCATTACAAACGATGGAGACCCTAACATGGTTAAAATGGCGGCAGATTATGGATTCTTGGATTTAATTTATCCAGGAAAAGATTTAAAAGAAATTGAGAAATTTGATGATATCTTCCGAGGAGAAGTTTCAAAATTCGCCAGAAATTTTACTCAATCAGTCCAGAAATTGATGGAAGGATATATTATCCTACAGAACATATTATTACAATCGGATATGTAGGCCGAAATTTCCAAATTGAAGTAGATAGAAAGTCATTGCCAAACATTAACAGATCATGGATGAGATCCCGAAGAGTCTTAGGGATGAAAGTTCTCTACAACATGGCAAAAAATCTATATGATAAAAAATTCCAATGCTTATGCCAATATGAAGGATGGACACTTATGACAAATAATGGAAAGGATAAGTCTACAATTTTAAAAGAGTATATCCAAAAGTTTGATATCCATCAAATCCATGGAAGTCCATCAACCATACAAGAGTCATGCCAGTTGAGGGAGTGTCCTACATGCTATCCAAATGAAAAGAGGCCCCGCTTGACAAACTCTATATGAAGACAATAGAGGAAAAGAAGATGTGAAAGGAAGGTGGACAGTTGGAAGAAATAATAGAGCTACAATTATGTAGTGAAGAAATTATTGTAATAATAGGACTCCATTAGTGGAGTATGATGTAATGAATGATGTAAGAGGCCAATAATCGAGCCTCATGTAGTAGTATAAATAGAAGCCTTTGGGCTAAGATAGAGGCAGAATGAGTTGAGAAAAAACACTTGAGCCCTGATATTGCGAGAAAAACACTTCTGTCTTTTGATATAATCTTTGTACCAATTTCAGAATATTAATAGAAAATCCATTTCTTACATAGAAGAATGAGTTTCTAAATTTTCATTCCCATAGATTCTTGATAGATCTAATAAGAAATATCTTTCTTATTTTAACAACAAAAACAGTTTTTCTTTAATCCAAGTCTAGGGATTTATCCTTAGAAACGAAACAGTAAAGGCAAGATGCTGAATAGCAAGGATTCCGTTAAGGCAGGAGGCCATTGAAGGAAACAATTTGCACATTCAGAGCCTGAGGGTCACTCGATTCTAAGAATAAAGAGCCAGATTAAAATTAAGGTAGAACTACTATTTCTTGTTAAATTTTGAAAGAATTTCTTAAGATCTTAGAGAATCGCAGGGATTATAAATGTTTATGATTATTCATGATGTTGGATTACTGTCTGCTATGATGTTTATATTTTTATGATAATGTTTATATAATATTCAGTCATGTCAGGATATACAATTAAAGGATTAAACGATCTGTTAAAAAAAATACTTGAAAAAGTAGAAAATCTTATATCCCAACTAGAAAATACAGATGAAATATCTGAAGAATATATTAGACTTATAAAAGAATGTGAACAAAAAATAGCAGATTATGATAATATATTAGATCAAAGAATGAATTTATACTTTAAAAACCAAAACATAAGAAATATAGAACAGATCAGAAACCTACTTTAAAATAGAAGGATATGTCTTGCAATAAAGAAACCTATTTCATTAAGGATAAAATTGACTTTTTAATAAAAAATCTTTAAAAGTCACTGTTCACCGGCTATTTTGAAAATTCTCCCTTTTAACTGTCACTACTGAAATCCTTGGATTGTGGGGTGTGATAAATTTGTCTAATAACTACTTCCATAACTGTTGAATTGGATGACCATAACACTTTAGATTCGTTCAATTCCTGGACGACTTGAAGGTTTGGGCGACGATGTTTCTTTGTTTTTGGGCCTCTAGGCCCTCTACTAGATTCATCAATGATTCTATCTAAGCCCTTATCTTGGACTTTCGAATTGGGCTTCACTCCTTGGGCTGCACTTTTAGTATGTCAACAGTCATTATCTTTAATTTTTATTTTCGAAGGGAAAGTCGTATATAATCCGGTATCCGTCCCTTTGTCGAACTAATGGTTTCTTACATAATGGAATAAGCAGCGTCATTACCTTACTTCATCTTTACATTTCTCAGGCTTACCATGCCATTTTGTTCAGAACAACGTACTCAACGACGACTAAATACCACAACTGCTCTCGTTGTGGGACTTATTAACAATAATAAAATCGAAATTTATCAAAAGTCCGGTCTAAAATTCGTAAGTAATGAACTTTTTACAAATCTTTTGAGATAGGAAGCCTAAACACAATGGAAGGTGCAAACCTTCGGATGTTCTAGAGGTGGCGCAATAAGTGGGTTGTGGACTTCTAGACTGATAAGACGACCAGATGCACATTGGCTGCGACGGTGGTGTGGCAGCAGTTACTGGAGTGGCGATGGTGCTAGTTACCAGGATACTTCAGTGTGGGATGGGAGAAGAGTGTGGACATGGTGCCCGAAGACGGTGGTGATGGAAGGTGGGTAAGGAGATAGGGTGGCACTGCAGACAGGAACGGAGGTAAGAACGTGGCAGTTCAATTGGTGCTTGGACACCACTGAAGTGAATCTAGAACCTGAACAGACGGCAAATATAGCATTTGGCCATCACTAGCAAACATGAAACAAACAAGGAACACTTGCAGGAATGGCTCGAAAGAAACAACCAAATGAAAACACAAAAGCTCACAACCTCGATGTCATCTCTGAATTCTCGACCGTAGTAATATGGTAATTAGTGATCACTCGTGTTCCCAGAATAGTTTTGAACCGAATCTATAGAATGATATTTCACCAGAAAAGTCATACACAGCAAATTTCAATCAACAAAGCACAAATCTGATGACTGATATTACTAATTCAAGCATCAGATATCAAGAATGTAAAATACTTCAGAACCCAAAATAGTAACAAAATGTTCACGCATCAAAATCTATTTTAATAACACACATTAAGTCACATATATAAGAAAACCAAGGTACAGGATTTATAACCTGGTCCAAGGGATGCCTTTCAAATACGCATATGGCGACTCTACATAGCAGAGTACCAAGTTTCACACACATACTGCTTAAACTGTTAAACTCGACTTCGACAAATATCTTAAAACTTCTTGGTGCACATAGGTTTCTTTTCATAAAGTAAAATCATAAAGATCGAAATTGCCAAACAACAGGAGCATATGCGAAATTCCTAAAATGCCATTGGTGGAACATATGGACTCGGTCTTCCATCCAATTAGCAAAGTCTAAAATCTTCACGTTGCCTCCTCTACCGACACTTGAAGAGGATTATGCCAGTCTATCCTTCTCGGGATAGTTTATCCACTAGTACTGCACAATTTTTGATTGAAGGAGAAAGAACAAAAGTGAGCACATTGACTTTACTGCCAAATGGTGTAGAGCATGTTTGCCCAAGCTTGAAAAGTGTACTTTTAAGTAAAAGAGTAAGATTTAAAACATGTAACTTTTATATTGATCAATATTAGAAATAAGCAACCTTTTTTACTTAGAATTAAGAAGAAAAAAGTAACATATTAAAACATATTTGGAAGAAAAAAAGTTGTTTAAAAGTAACTTATACCGATTTTTAAACTAAGCCAACATGCACGTAAACGAGACATGAAGAGAGCAAAACTAAACGCAACAGGAATAATGAAGGTAATTTAAACAATTTCTCATGCTACTGACCTCAACAAAAGTAAAATTCTTTTCAGCACTTGATGAACGGTACAGTAAGGGGCGAGCCCTCGCGCACCGGTGCAGGTTTCCCGCTCAATCCCTGCCCCGGAGTTTGAAAGGTTGATTGATTGCTATTCAGAATCGTCATAAAGCTCTCCATCATCAGATAGATCGTCAAAAGCTCGAACATCCACCTGGTAACGAAGGATTCCTCCAATTCCTCCAAAACCTCTGCAAAACTGAGATCCCTCTTGTGATTTGTTGGTGATAAACTCGAGGGTACAACCAAACTGTCTGTACTCCTCAGCAAACCACTCAAGCAGTGGCTTCTTATCCTGAACCTCCAATTCTGCATTTGTCTCCGGATCCCGGAAATTACTCTGATCAGCCTCCTGTTCCTTGTTAAAGTGTTTAATGATAATTTCACCAGTAGAGCTATTCTTTAGCTCATACCTAACCGTATCCAGATTTTCCCACACAATGAGTGTTTCAACAGCGCCCATTTCCAGAACTTTCAATGTGTCATCAACACCAAAAACATACTTGCCTGTGTCCTGGCTGATCTCTTCAAAGTATTTGCCTATTAAGCGCTTCTCTTGTATAAATTTCACATTGGATAAGATCTCAGCAGACAGTTCAATTGCCTGGTTGAAGCCATTTTCCCCTCCATATGAAACATCCACTACATTCAAAATCTTTGCCTGAAGACGAGGATCAAACATATCAGACTGACTGAGCTCAGTCTTGAAATCAGCCGATCCAGCAAGTATGAGTCCTGACACATTGGGCTGGCTGGTGGCAGGATTGATGTAATACTGAGTCGCAAGTTCTGCGGTCTTCCTCACATAGTTGTGGCGCTTTTCCATTCGCAGACGTGCAAACCGCAAAGCCGACTGCCCTCCTCTTCCATGTTTCTTAGGAAGGTCGACAGAGAATTTGTGAAGAACCTCCCTTGCATTGCCACTCAATGTCCCAAATAGGGTCCCATTTCCATCCATAACAATAAAACCAAACTTGTCGTCAGATTCTAAAAGTTCATTCAATGCTTCAGTGTGGAACTTGTTGTCACAGAGATAGAGGGATGCATTTATGGGCTTGAAGGGTTCGAAGTCAATCGTGACTTTCTTTTCCTTCCCATCTTCAGTTATAATGGTTCCAATGTAAAACACAAGCCCATTTGGAGGAACCTTGTTGTACAATTTCAGTCTCTGCTGAGCAGATGTAATTGCACCTAAAACAGATTGACGATTCACTCTGCTTTTGATGTTAGATGCAGTCCCATATTCATCTCCAAGCATCTTTGCAACACGTGATATTTGATCACGTGGAGGCATGATAAGGGAAATCATACTGGTACCATTGCCTCGAGCAGCTTCCAATGACTTAATGAGCTTCTTGATTTTCCATATCTCAATGTTCTTATCAGTTTCATGACCATCCGCCATCGTTGTAAGATAGAAAAAGGAAGCTGCTAATGAAATTCTAATGAGAACATGCATGTTAAAATACAATATAATGTGCACACACATTAAACATAAATTGGGGAATGATACATGGCAAAGTAACAACTGACAAGAAGCTAAAATGGGTAACAACACAAACATTAAAGATCGAACAGCTGCCTGTACAGCAACATATACAGCCACCACCAAGGGGTTGACTCTGCGTGCAGATGTGAGAAAGACAAAAAAAGACAGCAAGAAAACAAGCTCCTTTTTCACATGTGAGAAGAAAGAGCATTGAGGGATGAACCAAAAAATCATCGCCATAATAATCTTGAACTACATAAATTGATCCCATCTATATTCTCCCTTCAGCCAAAAATTGAAAAAAAAAATAAAAATGTAGTAAAATTAAAGGGAAGGCCGGGGAAAAAAAATACCAATACTGTTCAGGGGACAGAGAAACATATGATCGATCCAGTCAAATAAGAACTAAAGCCATTAAAGGTAAATATCTGCGATGCGTTTTCCAGTAGCAAATGATTTCAGGCATATCCCCTGGAAGTCATGATAATGGGCCGTTAACTAATTAATAGAGCCATCCAAGTAGTGTCATGTTTTGGATTTCCAATAACTGCCTTATCAGAACAGAGGATTCCCAAACTCTGAGAATCTATGAGAAGTCATGAGGTGCAAAGCGCAGTGATGCAATGCGCAACACAATTCTGTGGAGATGTGAAGATAAAAACACAGCAGATATCATGCAATTACAGGAATGTAGCATAACAGGTACACATTCTAGACAAAGAGAGAGAGTTTGATAGATGTTAAAGTGCTAAAATTTTTGCTATTGAGACTCGAAAGCTAGCAATCAAATATAATATTTTTTATACCTATGTTTCAACAACATGCACGTAGATAAGTAAAAGTTTGTATTCATGAACTAATTCATCTCCATATCTTTGAGGTCATGTACTATTGAGAGCCCTTATTTGGACTAGCCCTTATATCCTTATTGGGACTAGCCCTTGTATCCTGTTGTTAGCCCTTGTATGACTAAGCACCCAGTTTGAAATCCATTTAGTAAAATTCTCCCCATTAATTGACTGCCTATCTAGAAACCTAAAAAGGATTGAAATATCACAGACAATAAATAATACAAGAACAGAAAACATTGGAGTATGAGAAACAAGGCAATGATATTTGGGAAGACCACCAAAACTAACAAATGAAAAACCTTAATCATCATTGACAAAATCAATACAGGCAACTATAGTAAATTCTCAAAATTCGAGTCATGAAATTTTGCTTGCCAATCTACACTCAAATGGATATCTACGTGCCACCAAATTCATTCAAAGTCCACGAGTATGAATAACAATTCAGATAATTCCACATATCCACATAAAAAATCACCTCAAGGCAAAAGATTCAACAAGTCCATTATTGTTATTTTCAGGGATTATGCTTTAGAATCAAACATCTGAAGAAATTTTCGAAAAAGACTCTGCTCTGCTTAAATTAGGGCAGCCTTAAACTTAAAAGTGTATTCTTCTGATTAAAAGCACAATACCCTTGTGTGGAGTTGATTTCTTAAGAAGTGATTTTTTGGGAGAATGTGTGGTTTAAAATGAGCATGGGAAAAAAATTATTTTGAAAAATCAATTAAGGGCCAAAAGTTTTCTGATGATCAGCTACACTTTGGTTTCATCATGCCCAAGGGCGGACCCAGTTAAGGCCTAGTGCAGGCAGATGCCTATCTGCCTGCACTAGGCTATGGGCCGCCCCAATTTTTTTGAGCAACACAATACAAAAAAAAAAAAAAAAAACAAATGGCCCAAATTGTATGATACCCTGCATCAACAAAGAATTAACCACGCCCCTCACTCCTCGCTCCTCAGCCTCTGCATCCGATTCCACGCCGCGGACGCCGGCCACTGCAAATCTGCATCCACCGTCCACCCACCTCGCACCGTCGCAAACTCGCACGTTCCCTGAACCATAGAACCAGGCCCAGACGCATCTGCTACCGTGTACAGAGTCGGTGAGTTTTCTATAATTTCAATTTGTATTCATCTGGCAATTGGCATCTGCTATAGTGCTATTAGTATTAGTTGTAGAGTGTACGTAGTGTACAGTATATGCAAATTGCAATGGGTAATTGGATTTGGGTATTGTTGCTGTTGGGTAATTGAATTTGGGTAGTGCTATTGAGTATTGACTGTTGTTGTTGCTGCTGTTGCGGTGTTGCCTTGCCTGCAATGCCTGGTAGCCGGTTTAGTTGGGGAAAATTTTGAAACCAAATGTTGGAGGAAAATTTTGAAACCAAGTTTGGGAAAATTTTGTTGTTGTTGCATGTTGGCTTGTTGTTCGATTTGAAATAAAAGTTGTTTTTTTTTTTTTACAGTCTTTGGTTTGATGCTGGGGCAAAGATAATAATTACTTATTTTTCTTTACTTTTTGGGGGTCCTGTTGGGCCAAAATATCCCTAACTATTCCATTTCCAGAAATTTGTAAACCCAAAATCCTAAAAGCTTCTGCTTGAATTCACAGAGCATGTTCAGACTACTTATTAAAGAAAATATAACCAGAGATCATGTAAAATCTGCACAATTGACTAAATTCAATGAACAAAAAGACAACAATAACAAAAAAAAAGTTAAAATACATGCATAATATAGAAATCAATGCATGAACACATAATTTAGAGGAAGAAAATTGAAATAAAAATAAAAAATTTAAAAGGCTAACTTGAGTAACCTCTGCAGAACAGTGTTGGCTTTTCAGATTTCTGCTTATAAGCAAAGTTAACACTCCAACAAATTTATTAACTAAATTCACTAAGATTAGGATCTTCTTTAAATTTGTGGTTTGTTGACAATGAAATCCAAACTTACTAATTCTCCAATTTTTATTTTTTTTTAATACCGCCCGCACTGGAAAAATTTCCTGGTCCGCCCCTGATCATGCCTTACAAATTTGCCAACAGGCTCCAGTAACTATTAAGCTTCGAAACACCTAGAGAATTTTGTTGCCAACATGTTCTCCATAGATTTATATTACACACACACACAGAGGCAGTGTAATCAATTTTGTAACCAATCGTTATCTCCCGTTTCAGTGTGCCATGTCACTCGAACTAAGCATCTCGTGTTTGGATCATTTTGATCTCTAGGCACCTCTGACGAGGCGCACTAGTGTAATCAGTTTTGTAACCAATTGTCTCAGCAAACAAGATGTGAAAAAATCCCAAAATAGTTCCTGAAATTGTAATCCATCCCCGATTCACCGCTCATAAAAAACAAATAAAAAGCTACCGAGGAGAAACAATTACTAAATCAAATAAATAAACCACAGATAACACATCGTATATATGAAAATCGCACAAGCCAAAAATCAGTAAAAAAATTAAAAAAAAAAAAAAGGACGGAACTATTTGTATGATTAAGAATTTAAGAGAAAGTGAGAAATACCTTAAACGAGGAGATAGAGCGAAAGAGGCGAATAATGTGAGCGGTATAGAGAGAGATGGATTGTAAAGGGTATAGGTACAATTGCAAGGCGTGCAATCTGTTGCCACAATTATACAACACGATATTTTTATATTTTTCATTAATTATTATTAATAGCCAAAGAAACATTGTACTATTCCCCGTTCGGTAGGGATTAAAATTGAAAATATGATCGTTATTGGGTCTCACTTGTCGAATAAAAATTAACAATAATGACTAATTTTTCAATTTTAATTTGATTTTAATCCCTACCAAACGACCCCTGTCATTCTAATTCCTTAAGGAAAAATTGTATAAATGGTCAATTTTGGCCATGTTTGCACCAGGATCTCTTAAAATTCATTTTATTTTTTATTTAAACCATTTTTAATTATATATTCTTTTTACCACATCATCATCTCGATAGACTCTATCAAATTGCATTGAAATTTTGTTAAGACACAATTTATTTTACTTCTTTGACAATTTTTTAATGCAATATGTTACGCTTCCTCTTTCAAAACTCTAAGGCTCGGTTTGATTGGCGATATTTTCTCTGGAAGTAGGAAAATATTTTCCTACTTCCACTTTTTGACTGTTTGATATACTAAATTTTCCACGGAAAATGTTTTCCTCCCTTTTTTTAGGTACAACCCTTTAATGCACGAATGGTGGAAAATGTTTTCTCACCTTTTAGGTGGGAAAACATTTTCCAACTTTTTTTTTTTTTTTTTAGCAATGGCAACCAATTCTATCAACCATTGTAAAAAAGATTTTCATTTTTCTTGACAATTTCTATGCAAAACAAAGTCAAACGAATATGGTAATTTTTTCTAATTGTTTTAAATTTTTTTTTTTTTTTACTTTTTGGTAATTGGAACAAATTCTTAACCCAATAGTAGAAAATATTATCATTTTAATGGACAATTTCCATAAAAAAAGGAAGTCAAACGGATTTCAAACTTTCAACATTTTTTATGGAAAATTATACCAATCAAACACATTTAATTACAATTCCCCGTAAAACAAGTTCTAGACAAATATTTTCCCTGGAATTCGTTTTCTTTCCACCCTATTTTCCATGGTACAATCAAACGGACCCTAATAATTGATTAAGTGGAAGCAAACAAGTCATCTCATGCCAACATTCCACGTCATTGGCCTACTTGCCCTAAGCAAGGCCATCAAGTAGAGGTAGTCGAAGTAATGTAACTCGAGGATCATGCTATACGTACATAATTATTTACAAAAAGTTTTACCTAAAGGCCCAGTGACGGCCCCCTATTGGAGGGGCGGCTGCCGCCACTGGGCATTTAGGTAAATGATTTGGTAAAACATTATGTACACTTAGATTTATCGTTAACTCAATCAAAGCACTGTGCAGAGATCGATCTTCCATGGCCGAGGCAATGTGTTACGATCTACTATAACTCATTTTCAAAGTAACTAACGTTTAAACATATTAGATATTTTCAAGAGACTCTCAAAATAGAAAATATTTTTTATTTTAAAAATCTAATGTTTAAAAATAAACTTCAAAAAACTCTTTATTTTAATTTTTTTAAAATAGAGAGTGGGTTTGACTCTCCAAATTTACTATGTATTCTTAGTATACAATAATTACGTTTAATAACTCACGAATTCCAATATTATACTTATTAAACTATTCATTAACAGACATATAAAATATTGTGGTAAATAAAATATGAGGACAAATTAATAATTAATTATTGAGAAAAGCAAATAAAAAAGCCAAAATGGAGAGCATTATTGAAGTGTATAAAAATTTCGACTCTCTAAATTTAAAGATGTTTTCTATAATACATAGGATACTCTTTATATGTCTCTCATAGATATTCTTAAGGCATCTTACAGTTTCGTCTCTTTCAAGAGATTTTTCGGATAAGACTTTCTGAACGCTTCATTGACGTGACACGGCAAATGCCTCTCAGTTAATTAGTTGTCTACTTTTACCTAAATATATCATGTGTACAATTTGCATATATCATGTGTACAATTATCTAGATAATCATGTAATTGAATGAGTTATCACCTAGCTAATTGTGTGTTTGAATGCATTTTATTCATATGAATTCGAACCAAAAATATAAACAGGTCGTGTTTGGAATGGAATTAAATTATCTTAAAAAAAGAAAGTTGGACAATGAATTATTGATTTGGATTCGGAATTTCAACACAAATATCCCATATTTTTTTTAAATCATTTTATGTAATTAGTAGATAAATTAGATTAAAAATACTAAATTTCTTTTGTTACTTACATTCGAGTTCGATTACGGATTGAAACAATTTGATTGAAAGCGTATTTTACATGGGACGATACTCTCAACTCACTAAATTTATTACTTATCAACGATTTCATACGTTCACTAAATTTATTATTTGTGAACGATTTCATATGTTCACGAACTTGAATAATTGTTTATCCTCAAACGGGTATGACAATTTTATGGTTGTACGTATATAAATGGATTGTACAATCTAACTCTACATGTTGAAGATTAGGGGTGAGCATGGATTGGATTGGGTTGGATCAGTTTTTGCCTCAACCCAACATGATCAGTTTGATCATAATTTAACTAACATCAACTCGTGTAAATGTCGAAATCCAACTCAAATCAATACAACTCAATCAAGTATTGGTCAGGTTGGGTTGTATTGGTCGATTTAGGACAACTTATCAACAAAGATTAAAGTAGGCAGATCGAGTTGGGCGTATTTATAACGACTCATGACTTATATAATATCAGGTCTCTATAATTGCGGTGACCAAAAAATCTGAATTATTTTGGCACTTCATGCTCGGGAATGTTATATGGACAAATTGATATTAAATTATATGAAGTTAAGAAATGTTTTTGGCAATTAAAATATTTTTGTATTGAATGTGTATTTGCTTATACTATTTTTCATAAAATGCACTCTATTCAAGTCTTATAATATTATTCCAAGAGTTTCCATGTCTTGTGTCATATTCAAGACTTCCCGTGTATCGTGTTTGCTTATATTGAACCTAGTTAATTAGTAGTATATAATTTGTGTATGATTTCCTCAAAATTTTCAATTATTGCATAAAATTTTCCCAACAAGAACTGATATTTTAATCTAAGTTTTTCTGAATATTGTGACTTTTGGAGGTTGTGTGAAGAAATATAGTAACTCAATTTCGTCCAAACAACATTATAACACTTATAAAATTCATAAATATAATCGAGTTGGATTGGACAAGTTTATTCGATTATCATAAATTAACCCATAACTCGACCCGATCCGACCCTACCCAACTTGCCTACACAACCAATCCACCTAACCCGTATTAAAAAAAAAGACCCAAATCAGTCGAATTGGGTCGATTTGGGCGGGTTCGGCCGGATTTTGCTCAAGCCTATTAAAGACAACTTAATCTGAGGCCATGTTTACTTGGTTTAGGGACTAAATTTCAAAAAAGTAAAAGAGAAAATTACCTAGAAACCTACTTTTAAAGTTTCATTTTCAAAAAATAGATGGATTAATTTTTATTTCACAAATCAGGTGGTAATTAAGTTTTAATAATTTTAATTCATAATTAGATAATAATAATAATATAAAATTAAATTAATATATACACTCCCTACCCCCAATCACCCCAATCCCCAAATCGAAATTTCCATCAAACCCTAACACATTTATTCTCTCTCTCCCTATTCTCTTTTATCTCTATCCATCTACCGGTAATGATGGACGTTGCGGGGAGAGGACTGGCACCGCTGCAAGACCTCTGCCAGGAGGGTGGGAGGCGATCTGATATCGTTGCTCACAAGAAGGTAGGTCACGGTTTCAACGTCACACGGTAGGAAGGTGGGTTGTTTTGACATTGTTAAATCTTTTTGGGGTTTCTGACGAAAGACGAGCGTCGTCGCGACCTCGCCCAGGGGGTAGGTGGCGTTCTGACATCGCCACTCGCGAGAAGGTAGGTAGAGATTTCAACATCACATGACAAGAATGTGGGTTGTTTAGACATGATCGGATTTTTTATGGTTTCTGGCGATGGCTCTATTGCTGTGGTGATGGTCTTAGGGTGATTTTTGTGATTGTTGGTTGGTGGTGGTTTCCAAAGGGTGGTGATGGTACTTGCGGTGATGACGACTGAGATGGTGGTGGTGGCGATGGTTGGTTAGGGCACTGTGATGATAACTAAGATTGGTGGTGGTGGTGCGACAGTAGTGGTGGTGCCGCGTTGTGCTTTGGTGACGGGGTAAGGATTTGTATTTGTCTACTCCAAGTCCAATATTCATAATGTTCACCTTCAACAATTGGTACTAAACTTGGTGAATATGTGAACAAGGAGGCTGCTGAATTTGTTGTCATATCTTCTCTGTTTCTGTTGAAAGAAATAAAAAGCTGCTGCTTAATATAATGGACTGTAATTTAGAAATTCTGTAATTTAATTCATCTCTTGTGGTTGTGAATAAAGTTTGATTGTTGTTGAAATTCTATTCTAAATAATTTCAGGTGCACAGTTTCAACAGGCTTTAGTTTACTACAAGGATTAAATTTCATCTCTTGTGGTTGTGAATAAAGTTTGATTGTTGCTGAAATTCTATTCTAAACAATCTCAGGTGCACAATTTCAACATGCTTTAATTTGGTACAAGGATTAAATTTGTTGATGTTATTCCTAGCTACATTTGAAAATACTAATCCCAATTAATATGTATACTTTATAAAGTGGTAAGAATATTTTCGTGACAAATGTTGCAGTCGGTCTGGAAATCAACTTAAATTCTTACATAACACATGGATCAGTTACTAGATCCTGATACCAGATAGTTAAGTTCTGCAAGTGACACTTTTTTGTCAAATTTTGTGTTCATTGTGACTGATTGTGATTGGTTATGACCAATTTTGTGTTAATTGTGATCGATTTGTGACCAATTTTGTGTTAATTGTGACCGATTGTGACTTGATCATATACGGTCACAATTAAGATTCAATTGGTCACAGACAGTCACGCTGAACACAAATTTGGTAACATTGAATACAAACTTGGTCACAATTAGTCACATTGCAAAAAAAAAAATCCAATAATTTTTTAGGAAGTGGAGGCAGGGGTGGGGTGTTGGTAGGTGGATCCATAGGGGTAGGGTGTGATTTCCAATTTTTAATTTTCTGGAAATTTTTAAGTCACCGGGCGGCTGCCGAAATGATTGCGGGAAAATTCGCTGGAGCAGTCGTCGGACCGACGCCAAAGTGGTGTCGGAGTTGTCTGAGAGATGGAGGGAAGGTGGTGTAGTGGGGTGATGAGGTGGGTGAGGTATCTGGGGTGTAAATAATTAATATATATTATATTATAATTTAATATTTAATAAATATATTTACCACCTGATTTTTGAAATAATTAGACAAATTTGTTAGTTTTGAAAAATAATTCTTATAGATAGGTTTTGTGTATTGTTCCTAGAGTAAAATACAATAAAACGAGCCAAAATACTATGTGGCCTTTACTCGAGAGGGCTGCGACTTTGCATCAATATAGAGCCCAAATGTCATTCGCCTTGAAAATTTACAAAATGCAAAATCCCAAAGAAAGAACATATATTACTAGTAAAGTTCCGAAAAACTCATATTTCATTTTAATTTATTTTTGAAAAGAAAATAAATTCAGAAGTCTAAAATTAGTTGATTGGTCGAAATAAATTAAGGCATTCGTAACTAAATTTTGACCCAAAAGACTTTTTGGCGTGGGAGAAATTATATGGACAAAATTGAAAGTCAAATGGAAGTTGTTAAAAAGATTTAGGACCTGATTGGACAAAATTGAAAGTAGAGACCAATGACTAAAATGCTTATTCTGGAAATATGGTGGCCCATTTCGGTCAACTGGACAGCCCACTTCAGCTGGCCGTGTGGTCCCCAGTCGTTGGAATTTTTCACTTGGTTTTGTTTGGTGTAATTAGCTTTGACACCATGGAATATATTACGTGAGTTGGCAGCTTTTTGTACATTAATTTTAACAATATTTTATCCAATCAATGATCAAATTTTCTACCAAAAGAAAGGATGCCATCCAAAATGTCAAGAAGGAATGTTAAAATAGACTAATCCTTTTGCGATTCAATATTCATTTCAAAGTATGCAACAAGATCTTTGAAATGGTACAAGAGTCGAGCATTTTTCAGCTCGTCTTTGGCCCCAAATTTGAGGCAAAAATGGCACATTAAAACTGAAAATTAACCTTACAACGATTATTATTATTGAAATTGCCTTGTGGCACACATTACAACAAAGCCAGAGTCTAGATGTAGGTCCTAGCTCATGATTGCATCGCCATCCAAGAGGATCGTTCCACCTATTCCTCGTTTCACTAGATGGTCATATCACAAAAATCTCGAGCAACGCTTCGGTATAACGAAAAATTTGATATCTGCTTCGCCATAATACCTTAGAGCTAAGAAGAGATCGACAATACTTATGTCTTGGCGCTCAACGTGATTGTTTTACCTTTTCCTCCCTTTACGTGATGATCATATTACAAAAGTCTCAACAACATAGTTATGCTAAAAACTCATAGTGGATTTATCTCATTTAACATGTACGAGCCAACTCTTTTAACTTGAAAACCCAATGAGCGAGGGATGGACATATCACAACTCGCTTCAATCAACTCATTAAGGAATATTTTGTGGCCACGATAGGGGAATTAAGCTTAAGAACATATAGTGGACTTACCACCTTTGACCTGCACGAGCCAAATCTATTTGATTCTATGGCCTCTAGTTGAAACAATATCTTGATTTAAGCTCTATGGGATTTAAACAATATCTCCAATCAAGAACACTTCAGGAATTGAAAGAATGTCTCAAATCGAGAATATTTTTGATAATTGAAAGAATATCTCCGATCAACAAATAAAACCTAAGTTTAAGGTCCCTTCGACATAAATGTCACAGAACAAAAGAGAAGGCAAATTCTTTATGCCTCAGGAAGATTCCCTCCAAGCTTTAATTATTTCCATAATTTGTGTGTTATATTTTACAGTGCTATATTAAATTGCCACATGCTACATGGTATAAATGTAACATTATGATATTGTAATAAACTAGAAGAGGGTCATGTATTATCATCTTATGCAATTGCCAATCGCCATTGTTGGTTGTCCACCGGGCATGTAGATTCTTGTTGACATTGATAATAGTCATAAAATGATATTGGTAAGTGGTAACTGCCAAGAGCTAGCAAATGTCGTGATAATTAAGGTTATTTTTCAAGTAATTACGATCAATAGTTGGTTAATTGACAACTACTGGCTTAGATAACTGAAGCTTTGGTTGTTAACATTTATAAATGGTGCTCAATGTTGACATGTGGAATAATAATCACTTATTGATGGTGATGGATCGGTGAAGGTGGGTTATTATTGCTAGTGAATAAGGCTGGCGAGTAGAGCTTAGCGGTAGTTGGTTGTTGTTCACGAAAATATATTTCGAATTAAAATCACCGCAAGTGTATGGTTCATGACAAGTAATAAAGTGGACTTTTTAAATCCGAATATCGTTCCCACAAGAATTGATTAGTTCTTATTCTAATTATTTTGACCTTAACCGAAACAAATAAAGGAAAGTGTTTGTGTTGATGAAATTAGAAGTGAATTAATGATAAATATACAAGTATGAGTGAATTAATTAACTAAGAATATGATTTAAGTTATGTTCTAATATGTGATGAATGTGTTAGGATCACAAATTCCTAAGTAATAATCTTTTTAACCTTAATTTTATACATTGACACACGATTGCAATATTGACAAATCAACGTTCCTAAATTATTCAACAGTCTCTCTCGAGCAATGTTAAATCTATTCTCATATATAACCCAACTATATTTCTAAGATGGATGCGAACATACAAGAATGCATGAATTTTTATGAACACTTTAAGATTTACACAAGGCATAGCGGTATATTTATATCCCCCATCGGACTCTATGATGATTTATATATGTCGAATTTATTTCTCTTCTCTCGAATGCATGAAATAAATCACTAAACTCATACAATTATTGTACACTATAATTATGGAGAAAATAAAATCATATAAATTACTCAAATATTTCAAAACATGTTTTTGATGTCAAGAATGTAAAATTAAGAATTAAAAATCATAATACAAAGTTCATCATCCCTAATACAAATTAATCTAGCCTAGTATGGTGGAGAGAAGAAAATCAGAAAAATAGATGAAGAACGACATCACTCCGATTAATCTTCAGTTGAATCTTTGTGTTCTTAAAGTTGATCTTCACGTTCTTGCCTCTTTTCTCTCTAAGAATCTTGATAAAAACTCTCCTCCTCACTTTTGGACGGCTCTAGGGTTTTAAAATACCCCACAAGATTCGTTTCCATTAGAATTGTAATCAAATTAGGAAACCAGAGTTTTTTTTCCTGAAATGGCCTGGGCAGGCGCCCAGTACAAAATAGGGCGCTCGCCCAGACATAACTTTTTGCTTCTATTGGTTGTTTTGAAGGTTGGGCAACCGTCCACAAATATAACTGGGCAACCTTAGGTTGTCCAAGTCGCCACTTTTCTTTTCCGTATTTTTCTTCATTCTTTCTTCCATCTTGGTCCTCCACATCAAATTACTTCAATTTTAGTACTTCAACTCTTACCTAAATGTTTGTTGGTCCCCAAACTTCCATCAATTTGCCAATTTATCCTTCTTTCTTTTCCAATTGCTTCGAAACAGGTCCAAAACTGAAATAAGATAAAAATAACTTAAGTTAAGTAACATACCATAATAAAATGATACAAAAGCTTAGTAAAATGGCCCCGAATAAGTGCACAAAATTGCACTTATCAGTTGTTGTATGATTAGAGATAGACGGTTGATGTATTAACAACCGGCAATTGGCTATGCAAATTGACGACTAATTGATGTCGTTAATGCTTAGGAGCCGGTGACCGATGCTAAACAATTGTCGACGCAATAATTAAGGTTGATTGTTGTTGTTGATCCAATAGCTAACGACAACTAGTGTTCTTGAATGATCTGACTATGATATGAAGAACAATCGCCATGGATGGATGCTCCACCAGCGATTCCTATCCTAGGTAACAAGCACCAATTGCTATAGGTCAATTCAAAAATTGGTGGGCATCATTGATGATCCAAAAATCCTCAGAGTTCATCATTTTTTATTTTTTATTTCGTTATTTATTATTATTATTATTATTATTTGATACTCGGGTGTCCACATTCGACGACTAATCTTGGAGTTTACGTCTTTGCCCCTCAAGTGCAAACCAAGTAAATCGCGGGATGTGCTCAAAACTGGCCAGGGTCCAAGAGCCCTCTTACTGATCTGCCAAACTGTAGAGCGAGTTAATATATGTTGCATCCAGGGGCGGAGCCAGCTCGTCGAAGTAGGGGGTCCCAGAGTTGAAGGGATGGAGGTCCACGGGGGTTCGTGGGAAGTGCCCCCGAATTTTTTTTCTTTTTTGAAACATTATCTATTAAAATGAAAGAAGTTGATACTTTATCGTGGAGAAATGAAATAAAGAAACATAAATTAATGTACATTAGTTGAATACTTAAGATGGTAGTGCTTTCATGGATACATGTCGGTAATCGACAATTATTTTTTGGACGCTTACAATTCTACTGGTTCAAACTTCAAAATTAGAAGTTAAGACTTATGCATATATGCATAATACATTTGAATTTTATAGCAGAAAAATCTAAAATTTTAGCATTCTCGGTCAATTAATAAAATGTAAACGAGTTTAAAGTATTGTCTTCCCCTGCAATAAAAGGTCTCACACAGACACCCTAATACTTAGAGAACCTGAAATCTCATTATTCCAAGAAAAATGCACAATACGAAATTCATGAAAGGCCTTTTTAAATATATATTGGTAAATAAAAAAACAATTAAAAAAAATTTAAAAATAAAAAAAAAATTCGGGGGGTTCGGGTCCCCCCTAGGACCCCCTCCCCTCCGCCCCTAGTTGCACCTTGCCTTCCGGGTAAAAAATTATTCCTTCTAGAAGAGAGTCTGCCTTCCAAGAGCCTCACGAAGCGAACCCGCAACCTTCGATCTACCAGCAACTAAGAGTCTTGTCATTTGTCAGTTGGGATGTACTCGGAGGCTATTATTATTATTAATTTTGGGTAATAGTCAAATAGAGAAAGACATTGAAGAGTTAGGAAATGTACCAATAATTAGTCACGGGGAGAAAAGTGGCAGTTTGGAAGACCTAGACTTTGAAATATATTGGTTTTGCCTGTTTGTCTGTTACGTAAACCCCTAAATAATTTGTAACTCCCTTACGACAAATAAACATGTTTCTTGTTCGTTTAACCACAACTATCTTTTATTTAAACGATATTATTTCGTAATACGTCATGTACGAATATAAGTTAAATAGTTTACGTAGTTCTTTCTCTTTATTTTCTATTTAAATAATTACGAAATCTTTTCCGATCAAATTTGTAATAAAAAAATAAAACGAATTTACGATATGAGTAACCCCAATCAAAT
Source organism: Fraxinus excelsior (assembly GCA_019097785.1). Lineage (NCBI taxonomy): Eukaryota > Viridiplantae > Streptophyta > Magnoliopsida > Lamiales > Oleaceae > Fraxinus > Fraxinus excelsior. The sequence goes on from CM032623.1 coordinate 44,958,980, forward strand.
ATATAATATTAAATGTTGAGATCTACAATATTAATAATTCTGATTTTCCAAAAATTAACGCCACAAAATAATTTGTTCAATAAATAAATTGTCGTGTAAATTTCAATAAAAGAATTAAAGGATATGAGATATAAATTAAACAAATAAGGAAAAAGAAAACAAGAATGGACTCGAGCCTTACTCCTAAAATGGCTTCAATGAAAGACTCCAACTTTGACTCTTCTATATGGTTTATTATTTTTTGTGCAATAGCATATTTTTATGGTCAGCTTTTGTTTGTTTTTATCAACTTTAGGGTCAAATTCATACGGCTTGATGTGTTTTCAAATTAAATCAAAAGGACATCATCGATCAAAACTAGAAGACCAACTGGCTATATAAAAATTTCAATCAAGACAACTTTGACAATAAATTAAATTTAGAGTCGTGCTATTCGTGCCGAAAATCGTTGACATACATGTTGACTGACACTCACAACGGGGGTGGGGGCCACTTTTTTGTTTTTGAAAGTTTTTAATCACGCGGGCCCTGCTGCATCTGAGAGGTTGTCAAATTCGTTGTTATCTATTTTCGGTACAACTGGAAAAAACCCTTAAATTTATGTTTTAATAAATTTGAGGCTTGAAAATTATTAAAAAGATTAGTCACATTACGTTTGGAGTGCAATGTTTGATATGATTATTAAATAGTATCTGATTTTATAATAAATATAATTTTAAATTCCTTTCCCTCTTAGTTTTGTTAATTGATATTCCATCATCTTCACCAGATCCTTAAAGATAAAATTGTACAATGTAATGAATACTTTTTTACTTTTTACTTTTTTTAATATCATTGAGTAATTATGATCTGTACCAAACATATTAATAGTGTTTATAAAGAGAAAAATTAAATGCAAAAGGCGATGTTTACGCGCACAATTATTTTATCGGGACTGTGTCATTAAAAATGAATTTGAAAAAAAAAAAAAAGTAATTTTGATAAAATGAGGGTAAAATTGATTGAAACATTAGAATAATTTTGGTGCCAAATAAAAGTGGCTAAGTGAAAAAACAAGGTGAAAAATAGGGGAAAGCAAATGTTATTATATAAGAATAATTCATATTTGTTGATAATAAGGTAAGTTAAATAAGTTCATATTAGAAAATTTAGAATTTTTTCTATATTCTTAAAAAAGAAAGTGATTTATAATTTGAGATATACGAAAAAAGAAAACAAGCTTATTTTTATGTGACTGATGAAATATATATTTTTCACCTTTTTTCGTATATCTCAAGTTATAGATCATTTTTTTTTTTTTTGAGAATATAGTTGTTTTCAAATTTTTCTAATATGATCATATGTAATGTGTCTTATTATCAACAAATATGAATTATTCATATATTAAACCATAATGTTTGCTCTCCCCTATTTTTCACCTTTTTTTTTTTTTTTTTTTGTGGGTATAGCCACTTCTATTTGGCACCAAAAATATTCTAATGTTTTATGTTTCAATCGATTTTGTCCTCATTCTCTCAAAAATTACTTTTTTTCTCAAATTCATTTTCAATCTCATAGTATCAATAAATAATTTTACGTGTGAACTCGTCATTTTTTCTTACTTTCTAACAACATATTTTATAAATTAAAAAAAAAAAAACTTTTTAGCATAATGCTCGCTCCAATGCTTTCCTCGAACACAAAAAACAAGGAATGAAATCTATTAGACTGTATCTTCTATTTTGTTTAGGTTATTAAAAATTGTTTTACAAACACGCTTATATTCTGAACGATATTCAACTCCACTAATAGGCGTCAATTAAGTGTCTTTAAATAATTGAATATGATTCATATATCTTCATTAAGATATACACGTAATGAATTCACATATTTCTATATAAAAAGTGGCTATTAAACGAAATATGTTGGTTTAACGGAAAAACTAACGAAATTTCTTGATTTAACGGAAAAACTAATGGAATCTCTTGCTTTTAACCACCACCCCCTACTTTCAAAATTATAATTAAATAATAATAATAATAATAAATTAGCTTTTGATAATTCTTTCAAACTAAAATATCTTGGAGCTAACTTATCCGAATCGACTTTTTCTCGAATCTGATTTATGTATCTAATTACGATTTATCCAACGAGACCAATATTCATATATTTACGATAACTCTATCAATATCTAAATATTTGACACAAATAAAATATAATTTGCTAAATGTATCATTTAGTCCCTAACTTTCAAAATATTAAAATATAGTATATAAAAATTGAATTATATTTTATGAAAATTTTCGGGGTATTACATTCTCACCCCCTTAAAATATTTTCGTCCTCGAAAATTTACCCGTCACTTACCAATACTAAGTCTAACACATGATATACATATATTATCGTAATACATATCATACTTTAGCGATAAAATGAATTACATTATTACTTAAAAAAGAGTAAAGACTTAAGCCATGCAAAAAGTTTAAGCCTCCGTTTGTTTCTCATTAAAAACCCATAAAAATGAAAAATATGACCGTTATCCATCACATTAATCTATTTTTGAATTTCTATCTCTTGTGTGGGGTTCAATAACGACTATATTTTTCATTCGCATTCTACATTAATGAGAATCAAATGGAGCCTAAGTAAACTCATCTTCTGACCCCTTAACATACCTTGAGATTTCTATTTGTGATTTTAGGTTAGAAATGACAGAGAGAAACATTTTATTTAATTATTTATCAATTACATAAACATTATATCATTAATTATTTAATTAATCAAAAAAATTACATCTTTATTAATAACAAATTAATTCTTAAACAAAACTATTAAATATAAACTAAGCAAACGTGCATTGCCCGTTGCTTACACCTAGTACTGATGATAAACATCAATGTGATTGAATAACATTACTCAATAAAAAGTTAATTCATTTAATTAATTGAAAAATTGGACACTATTGTCTTTGAAAATTCGAAAAAGGGAAAATTCAATGAAGTGGGGACAGCAATTATTGTGTTACGCGTTACCACGCGCTTGGTGTTAAACGTTAAGCCCGAGGACACGGGCACACGTTCTTACAATTTTCCAAACATACCACATCAAATCTTTGGACGGTCCACCCCGCGTCTCCCTGCAGACTTACGTTTAAATTAAATTATACATACATACATGCATGCATACAGTATTTCATTGATGCATACATCTTACAGAAAAAAATTCCCAATTATTCAAAACTGAAATTATTGAAATTTCTCATGAATAAATTTCTTATTGTTTTCATTAATTAAATGTGAACAAACCATTTTACCCTTCTGAAAAGGGGTCGAACGCTGATTTTTTTATTTTTTTTTATCAATCGACAGATTTTTGGATGTTAATTTTGGGATGTTAGTGTGAAAGATTAGAAAGCTTAGGATCTAAAAACATATTTTTTTGAAGACTTGTGACCTTCTGCAAATCTCCCTATATAACATCCAGCCATCCTTAGAAAATGATTCCTAATTCCAGCAGCATTCTCCGTATACAGCCTACCTCATCGCCACCCCAACCCTTCACACAAACACCCACCTCTTTCATCTAAGATACAAACAGCAAATTACAAATACACGCGCACACACAGTTGATGAATTCTGGTATATAGAACACTGATAATATACCAGGAACTTTTATCTTCAGCTGTGTAGAAAAGACAAGAAAAAGATGAAGAATAAAAACTATGGAAAAGTTTCTGCAAAATGGATTCCCATTTTTTCCATCTTTTTCTTCTTGCTTGGGATGATTTTCACCAACAAGTATGGCCGAGGAATCTTCTGGGTTTTGATTAATTTTAATTTTTTATAATTTACTGCGAAATTTAACATTTATAACCTTATTACTGATCTGGGTTTTACAGATTCTGGGCTCCATTAGACACCAACAGTCAGTTCATATCTCAGCATAGACATGAACAAGAGTTGCAGATCGTCTCCGAGGATTGCGCGACAAACAAAAAGGTTTGTCTTTATAAGTGAAAAATGAAAATTTAAGTTCAAGATTGGATATTTTTGAGTTCTCTTTTGGTATTTTTTGTTCTTATACAAAATTGAAATTTTGTTTTGTTTTCAGGTCTTCAATTTTGTTTTTGGGGGTTGGGGTTTTGGGAGGAGGGGGAGGCGGCGCATTGATGAAGAATTCTATTATTTTTATTTTTTTTCTAAAACATAATTTTGGATGATTTCTATATAATTGGACTGACCAGTAACAAAATTGATAGTTTGGGTAGCTGAAGGCTAAAAAATGAACAGGGGCTCAACTTGATGATGTTGTATAACAAATTAGATGATTCAGTCTTTTGTTGTTTGTACTAGAAAGCTGGAGAAAAAGATAAGGATGTAATGAATGAGGTGTACAAAACCCACACATCAATTCAGTGAGTTTCGAATTTCCTAACTTCATTTTTTATATACATTATGTGTAAATTTGTTGTGAGTGTAAATACAATACAATATTATCGGGACTATGTTCAGATCATTGGACAAGTCAATTTCGATGCTTCAAATGGAGTTGGCAGCCAGTAGGAGTGTTCAGGAGAAGGGGACGACCAAGGGGTCATCTGTAACATCTAAAGAGGGGCCTCCAAGGAAGAAGGCATTTATGGTAATTGGAATTAATACGGCTTTCAGTAGTAGGAAGAGACGGGATTCGGTTAGAGAGACTTGGATGCCTCAAGGTGATACCACGTTCTTTGTTTTGGTGTAGGTCTCCAATGAAGTAGATTCTTCTTCTTATATATGAAATATAACTATCTATTTGTGTGATTTGATCAGGGGAACAGCTTCTCAGATTGGAGAAGGAGAAGGGGATAATCGTCCGCTTCATGATTGGACATAGGTAGGCTACTTTTTCCCATACATTTTCAAAACGTATTTTGTTTTACTAGTTTCCTTGAAGTTGTATACTTGATCTACATTTGGTGGCATATTTGAGTTATATGGCTCTGAATATCCTCGAGTTCTCAAGGAAGTTTTAATTGCATTTTACCTGTCGTGATAAAGTCTAAATCTTGTGCATTAAGATGCAGCATTAATAAACTTCATAAATTAACCAACACCAGTAGTTGCCTCCTTCTATCAGCTTCTAGTAGGAACTGGGGAATGCGAAGAAATGGAACTAGAGTTCCTCTGCAGAGTTGTAGATGAAATGTAAATGATTCAAAGCTCAACAATTCGAAGACGTTTGTGAGTAGGGAGAGATTTGATGCATTTTATGGGCTTGTCCGAGATGTACCCTATTTAGACATAAAATGTAACAAGCCCCTGTAATATTTGTTTTGATCAGCTCCCATCCCCTTCCTCTGCCCTGCTCCCTTCCGACTATTCCATTTCCCTAACCCTCTTTTTTCTCATTTTATTTTTGTTCTTTTCAACTGGGTGTGTGCTTTACTTGGGTGCTCCTGAACAGCTGCTTGACTTGGGAGTCGAGAAAGACAAAATATGGGGTGGGACGGTCGAGGGAAGAAATGAGGGGGAAGAGGGAGGCTGGGAAATTGGGAAAGGTTGGGGCAGCATTGGTGGCATGGGTTGGGTTTACAGTTCGGTGAAGGAGATGATAAATTGGAGGAGGAGGCCTTTTCCTTTTCAAAATAAGGTTATATCAGTTTTTTGATGTCTATAATACAGGTTTTAAACAAGAACTTAGACATCGGGTCATTTCACTATGACCATGAAAATTTGCCTTCATAAGAAAAATTCACATTTCGAGACATCCACTTCTCAATTTGAGGATCTGTTGTATGCTTTTACCATTGATGGCAGTATCGATGGCTTTTTGATATATAGAAGTTTTTCCTTAACCCTTTTGATTAATTTTTGAAGAATAAGGACCTTAAATCATTCCCATCTCTTGAAGGATTACAAACAATGATAATACAATTGCTGGCTGCTACTTCTCGTAGTTGATATTAGGGCTGGTGTGAGTCAGTTCTGGGGCCCAACCCTACGCCGAAATCGTCCTAGTCAATTTGGGGAAGTGAGGTCCAAACCGACCCAATATTGCTGCAGAAACTGAACCAACCCAAACTAATTCGATTTGTATTATAGGTTTGGTCTTGGGTCCAAGTTAATTAAGAAAATAAATATCGAATTTGTGCAAAACTCGATATTTGATGCTGGATAACAAACACATTTTGTTGGTTCGGTGGATTGAATTGGGTTGGATGTTTAACCCACAAGTCGACCCGATTCAATTCGGTTTGGGTTACGCAATAACCGACCTAAATTGCGAAGTTTGTGAAAACCGATCAGAATCGGGTCAGTTGTTGGTTAGGCTGGTTTTTTTCCGAGCCTTAGTCAATATGCAAAAATTCTTCTTTTTACACGTCTTATATAACATAATATGTGTTGGAATTGAGTGACGTTTGCTGGTGGGTTATGTGAAACTGACCTGTAAATGAATTTGTTGGTTAAAACAGCGCAACATCCAACAGCATATTGGATCGAGCTCTTGATTCTGAAGAAGCTCAACACAAGGACTTCCTCCGGCTGGTAAAAGAATGCAACCGACTTTTCATTTTTATAATTATTTTGGGAAATACAAGCGAAGCCACATATTTTTCTCTAACTGTGTTATACATAGGATCATGTTGAAGGATATCATGAACTGTCTGCAAAAACAAAAACTTTCTTTGCCACTGCTGTTGAAAAATGGGATGCTGATTTCTATATTAAAGTTGATGATGATGTCCATGTCAATTTGGGTACACGCTGCATCTTTCTCTCTATTACTCCTTTTGTAAATTTCAAAAATTTAGAGCATGACTGGCTAAGTTTTAAGTTAATATGCTTTCAATCTATTCCCTTTTTGGACTTGTAAAAGATTAGTTATTTTGAACTTATTTACTTGAGTAAACTTTTTAAGCTAGATAAACACGCTCTTGATCCTCATGCTTGAACTTTATCATGGACGTTTCTACTACAGGTACACTTGCTGCAACTCTTGCCCGACATCGATCTAAACCACGAGTTTACATTGGGTGTATGAAATCTGGACCTGTTCTTTCTTCAAAGTAATCCTAGAGCTTTCACAGTGATATTGTGTTCATATTACTTACGGTAATGTAAAGCTTTTAGATATTTACTTCTTTTTTGTGATGTAGGGATGTAAAATACCATGAACCAGAATTTTGGAAATTCGGAGAAGAAGGAAACAAATACTTCCGTCATGCAACTGGGCAGATATATGCCATTTCGAAAGATTTGGCTACATACATCTCAATCAACCAGTAAGGATCATTTTTATTTTTATTTTGGTTAAGCTGGATTTCATCCTCCACACACAATTTTAGTCACTCAACTTCATTTTGTTTCAAGTTGTTCTTAGAAACTTAATCTTTGTTACAATTTGGCCACTCAGTTCACATCTGTTTGCTTGACTAGCAAAAGGTGTCATGGCAATCTAGTTATTTTGATAACTAGGATGCCAACTAGACTGCCACATAAGCTTTTCCATTAGTTAAACTCCATGGATGAAATGACCAAATTGTAACAACATTGAAGTTGAGCGACCAACTTGAAACAAAATTTAAGTTCAACAACAGTTTAAAACAAAGTAAAGTTGAGTGAACATCATCCAGATTTTCTAAAAAATCAGTGACAACTAGTGTTCTTTACCCCTATCTATAAATGCCAGTATGAATATTCTTGTATCATGAGAACAAGAATTTGCATGTGATGGTTCTTCAATAATTATGGGTATCTTAATTTTGATATAGGCCCATATTGCACAAGTATGCCAATGAAGATGTGACGCTTGGTGCATGGTTCATCGGTCTTGAAGTCGAGCACATAGATGAACGCAATATGTGCTGTGGAACTCCTCCAGGTATGGTTCTCCAATTAGGTAGTTGTGCAAATGTCATGAACTCAAAACTTGGATACTGAATATGAAGTGAAATTCATGTATTTGAATACAACATAGATTCTATTCAGAACCTTGACGACTATATGTTTGGCTAAGCTTAAAAGTTACTCTTAAGTAACTCATTTTTCCGAACATGTCTGAACTTATTTAGATATTAATTTTTTTTATTTATTTATTTTTGTGGGGTGGGGTGGGGTTTAGTTCAAAAACATAATTTTTTAACAGCAAATCGTTATACCATGTACCTTGGAGCTGCTCTCTTATACATATTGTTGGTGTATCTATATGCTCATCGAGTGTCTTGTCTTTCCTTCTTTTTCGAGGTCTTATACTTTTTGCCCCCACTTTTTTTTAATTACGCAGATTGTGAATGGAAGGCACAAGCAGGCAATGTATGCATTGCTTCCTTTGACTGGAGTTGCAGCGGAATTTGCAAGTCAGTAGAGAAGATCAAATTTGTACACGAAAGGTGTGGTGAAGGAGATGAAGCTCTTTGGAATGCTTTACTATAAACAAATATATTCGGACAGGAAAACCCCGAAACTCCACATTTTCAGCTGCTGGGTTAGTCGAGGCAGTCTCTAGTTGAGTAGTCAATACAAATAGTTTCATGTGGCTTTGAGATATACGATCAAAGTAAATTGTTATCTGAGTTAGAGCACAGATGGTAATTTATTTTGATTTTACGGATTCTTGGATAGAAGATTGTGGAGCCACGACGTATTATGCGCATATTCTTTTACAGTAGAATAGAGGGGATGTTATTTTTTTGGATATGATGCTTGATTGTGAGAAGAAGACTTACATATATTGGTGATGTGCAATTCCATTTAGAAGGGGATAGTTTCACATTTGTACATACAATCTAAAAAGTTTTTTTTTTTTTTTCTCTCAAAATTTGATAGACTTGTTTACCTTAATAGCACCAAATGTGTCGCATAGACTTTTGAAGCAATGCGTACGCCTGAGGTTAGTCAAGATGAGTTTTCATGCTTTTGTCTAAAGGAGTGGTATAAGCCACGTTTGACTCCCTTTAAAATAAAATAATTTATTTTTCATACTTATTTTCAATTATACATTAACACAATAAAATATTTTGCACGTAAATTTAATTTTTTTTCCCTTTTTTTAACCACACAATTTTTCAAAATAAATAAATAAATTAAATCAATATTCAAAACATCATTTTTATACAATAATGGCCATCGAAAACCCATTTGTCACAACCTTTGGAAAGCATTGCAATGCTCTCAGCACTTATTTTCATGTTACGGGGGGCTCTTAGTTATCGAGAAAATTTCGCTCGAGATCTCACTCGACTTATAGAGTTGTTTCATGTTAGTTATTGAATTTCGACTTATGTTTTTTTTTTTTTTTCCGATTTGGCCATTTTGTATTTATGCGCGATTAAAAGCTCGAGCAACTAGATAAAGTATTGAGTGGCGCAATATAGCTTACGTTTTAAAATCCGACCTATCATTTAATCGAAAAACTAAAGGGTCGAGGGTTGAAAGTTCATTCTAATTAATTAACTATTATATGTATGCACATAGTTAAAAATCTTAATTAAAAATTAAATTTCATCAGTATAAACAATTATTTATACATATTTATGATTTCTAAAACATAAAATCAATTTTTATCCATAATTGAACAACCAAATTGGAATATCTATGAAGGATGTAGTCTGATCTGTTGCACAATAATTATCAATTAATGGAGGTTATTAATTTGTAGAACATCTAATCAAAAAATTTATAGCACTAGAACTTATTAATCAACTTCCAATTCATCATTCAATGTCTGTTTAGAGCATGTTTGATTCTCATTAATTGGAGAAAAAAAATTATGAGTTTTGAATATTATTTTTAGGAGAACGCGTGGTTAAAAAGTAGGTAAAAATTCTTGGTATACGGGTAAAATATTTTATTTGAATAGTGATTGATGGAGAATGTATGGTGAAAAAGTGATGAAAAATTTTAGATTTGTGTGTAATATTATTTTATTTGGAGAATGCGTTGTTGAAAAAGAGTATTGTAGAAAAATGAATGGAAAAAAATGAGAAAGAATGGGGCTCAAATATGGACAAAATAGTTTACTCGTAAATCCAAAAATTTTCCACTTTTGATCGCATATCCTCCAAATAATAATAAAAAAAAATCATCTTTCAAAGTATGATTTTCCTATATGGTGTTTGGTAGAGATTAAAATTGAAAAATTAGCCGTTATTATTGATTTTTATTAGACGAGTGAGACCAATATTGACTATATTTTTAATTTTAATCCGATTTTGAGTCTTACCAAACAGGCTCCTAATGTTGTCAAGCCGGGCTCAGTGACCACTGACTATAATTAGAGTGACAGCTGGCCGATTAATCGGCAGTGTTTCGCAACACACCCAATTTTACAAATCGCATCCGTTGATTGGATAGCCGGCGGAGGATAATGGAAAATTCCGACGCCTTTGGATCGTCGACTGCCACTCCAACGTGGCAGTACTTCCTTGAACGCATGCGCCACCCCTCCGCCGCCGATTTCGTCAAAGCCATTAAAAGGTAATTATTGCTATTATCATTCGATTCATAGAAAAAAAATCATCTATGTTAGTAAATGAGGTCCTTATTGCTAATTACGAATTTGAATCTTTCACTTTTTATGAACGTCCAAAAAGCTAATATAGCAATTTTGTTCATATTGTGAGGTACATGTACATTATTGCTAAAAGTAATTGTTGGTGTTGTATAGTAAGTCCATATCTTGTTCAAGAGTAAGTTCAATTATAAATGTATGCATCAACTATTCTATTAAAAAAAATGATTTTGGTGATTTTTTCTTGGAATTGAATGTGCCCAGGAATTTAAAGCTTGACTGCTTCCATTTACTCTTTATCTTCTACAATATAGGATAGCTTAAGTTTGTACGATTGCAGTTTTGTGATGCAATAATTCTTACCACCTTGGACATATAATTATTAATTTTGAGTTATTTCAGTGCATAATCACTTTGTTCACTTGCAAACTATTAAAAGAAATTATTTTGTCCAAGTCGTTTCCATTTAAGCATGAACTGAAGCTTTGTGTGTTATTACTCAAATCACTTTTTCTTTTGGAATTTATTGCGTGATTTACTAATTATTTGGCAATTAGGTACTTTTATTTATTTTTTTGTTACTCTAAAACACACTATGAGTATTTGATTTGGATTATTTGCAGTTTTATAGTGTCCTTTTTGAATAATACACCGGATGCCGAAAGGGACAGCACAGCTATGCAGGAGTTCCTTGGGAATATGGAAGCGGCATTTGGGTCACACTCCCTTTGGGCTGGATGTTCAGAGGAGGAGCTAGAGAGTGCTGGTGAAGTGAGTTTCAGTAGTTTTTCAGTTATTGGTTCTTTTACATTCACAACTCACTATAAACATATCAAAACGATATTTGGAATGGTATGGAATGAACATTAGTGTTCGACCTCTAACATTTCGATTTCATGTTACTGTTTTAAGTGTATTTTGTTATATAACTAATTTGCAACAATCTGTTGAAAACAGAAATTATAAAAGATTAAGAATTTTAAGAATTCCTTATTGAGATTGGGTATCTTCTACTCCTTGACCTGGTTTTTGTTTGGTTTGGTTAAATTAACTTTAAATGGTCTCTCAGCGGTTACAATTGCACATACAAATGATGGGAATTCTGACATAGTTTAGTTTCATGGACTAGGCTTGGAAGAGCTCATACATAGTTTAGGCTTTCAGTGAATCCCATCAATTCTAAACTTCTTTTACATACATTAATCATATGCAGTGTTACCATTGGGGGTACCTTGATTATCTACTCTTTATACATTATTACTCACTTGCGCGAGCACTCATGCACACTCTTAAAGCATGTTCATTTATCTATCTAGATGACATATCTATTGTAAAAGAATGTTGTCTTTCAATTTCCATGATTTGATGATCATGACCATAATCTGCAATCGGTCTCAAGTTTATTCATCGTTGCAGTTGTGGCAAATATGTTGAAGTTCTGTTGTGCAATGATTTGAAGATTTGGTGAATTTAGAATGTTACCATAACTACGATTTTGGACACAGTTCCAATATTCCACGAAATTTTGTCTTTATTTTTAAATCTAGCTTGAGCAATTGTCGAGGCATTTTCCTATCTCTTTTTCTGATTATGGGAAACTCGCTTCTATTTAGAATATGATCTAGATGCAGGCTATAAATTGGCTTGAATGACTTGGGTAGGCCTGGGCTTGGATCATTGAAAGCTTATCTAAGTTTGGCTCATGTAAAATAACCCAAATGTGAACACATTTTAAAATTTGAATTGAGTTGAGTAGAGTTGTTAAACTACTAAGTATTAACTATCCAGTGCAGTGTAAATTTATCCAGTTGCTCAATCTCGGCCCAACAATAGCTTGCTGAGCTTGGCTGAACAATAAAAGAATCAAGTTTGAACGTGTTTGAAAGCTTGTTTCTTATACAAAGCAGGGTTAGCATCCCTCACTCCATGGGGTGATTTGTTTATATAGATTTGTGTATATACTACTTCGTCAAGTTATTAAAAAGGTGTTATTTACAAAAATAAAAACTCTACATTTGCCTTTTCATATCTTTTGCTAACACTCAGATGTTCCTCCAATTTAGCAACTGGAGTCTGGAGATATTTTTTCAGTCTGCACATATTTTAGATCTTTATTAGGTCATGTGGAAAGTTTATTCCCCTAGAAGATGGTTTGGAAAGTGGTAAGAGGTCAGATGACAGGTGTTAACGGTGGATAATCTTCGTACAAGGGCTTTTATGTTACAGAGTGGTGTTACATGTGCAAAAGAGATGGGGAAACGATTGATCACTTGTTCCTTCATTGCGATGCTGCTCGTTTACTGTGGAATGATATTCTGGCGTCGCAACACATAAATTGGGTATTGCCGAGACGTATGAAAGACATGTTAAAGGCATGTAGGAGAAATTTTCGAATGTGTGGAGGGAAAGAAATAGTCGTTGTTTAGAAAATTTAACACGCACAACAAAGCAGATTAGGGAATTGTTTTATTTGACATTGTATACTTGATTTAATGCTGCGGCTACTAGGCATATAGACGGGCTGCCTAATTTCATGTTACTTTTTGATTTAAAGCGATAATACACTTCATGTGTATTACGCATTGATTAATAAAATATTGATCACCTTTCAAAAAATATTTATACTTCTTTCAATTACAGGGACTGGAAAAATATATCTTGACAAAGTTATTTACACGCGTATTTGCTGCAATTCCGGAAGATGTGGAAGCTGACAAGCAACTTCATGAAAAGATGGCTTTGATTCAACAATTCGTTCGGCCAGAAAACTTGGATATCAAGCCAACCTTTCAAAATGAAACATCGTGGTTGGTGAGTAAAAGAATCAACTTAAAGTGATTTTTCCTACTGTGTTGACTACTTCCCCAGTTGAGTTTCTTGTTGGGAATTAAACTTGTAATGGCCACAATAGCCGGCTGTGTGCTGTGTTTGGGTTGTTACATATTCCTGAACTAATGTTCACGATGCAAAAATTAACATCCTTGCATCATTTTCATTGTGCACCCGCACCATGGTATGAAATTGCCAAGAGTCTGGTGAGGATGCGTAATTTTTTTGGGTGTAGGTTGAATAACTGAAGATACATATCCATATTCACTTTTTCTCTACTTTCTCCTGTAATAGTGGTCCATTAATATTTATAAGCCCAAGCGACAGTTAGGAAGAGACCCATAGTTCTTAGCCAGTATTTTCCTAAACCCATAGCATAATGTCGTCTTGTAAATTTTTCGAGTTCTATCATGACCAAATGGATTGCCCTCTGATTTACTTCTCTTCTTGAAGATCTATGAATTGACTAGCAACGTCATCAAAAGAAGGAATGTAAGCAATTAAATTGGTTTTCGGTGATTGAATATCAACCCTATCTTTTAGCTGAAACATCATGGCAGATTATATCACTGGAATTACTTTGTGAGACGTCCTTTCAGTTCAATTTTCTACTTTCAAGCAACATCGTGACAAATAAGTAGATGTTACCCATTGATTAGTACAGACATACACCAAGCCCATCAATAGTGAGATGTTGGCACATGATTTATTGCCTTGAGAACTAGAAAAGAAAAGAAAGTTTAAACTATTACCAGATGAATTTGAATGTGATTATGATTAATTTCTCTTGGATGTCAGCGATATGCTGTCAAATTTATCTTTTGTGCACTAGCTCATCTAAACTCGTTGATTTTGCAGGAGAAGTATCCAATAAGTTCAAAGTTCTCTATTTGCTGATATGTGTACATCTTGTGGCTTTTAGTTGATATGTTGACAGATATGTTAGTAAAACTGTTTTACGAGGTTAAATGGTTGAAAGCTTGTTAGATACCATATATTAGGCTGGTTTTCCATGAGATCTAGATGGTATATCCTCCCCATGCTCCGGGTGGAAAATAATCATATTGAAAGGTTTGAGAAAAAATAATATGCAATGAGAGAAAGCTTGGGTAATGGACACATCTCCTTGTAGGAAGATAGAATTCTTTAATCTTAAAACTCTTTAACAGGAATGATAAACCTTACTCAGCTAGATGCCTAAGTTCTAAGTCTAACCTCATTCTTGTTCTTCCACTGGCAGCTTGCACAGAAAGAGCTGCAAAAGATTAATATGTACAAGGCACCAAGAGATAAACTTGTCTGCATTCTCAATTGTTGCAAGGTCATCAATAACCTACTGATCAATGCCTCCATTGCAGCCAATGAAGATCATCCAGGAGCCGATGAATTTCTACCTGTTCTCATATATGTCACCATAAAGGTAATTCTGCTTCCTTGCTGTATTGGATAATTACCCTTTTGTGGTCTCATTTGCTGTTCAGTTTCATGATTCCAATCTGGTTGCATTTCTGTTATCAAACCTTAACATTTCTGCAATGTCTGGTGACAATGCAATGATGTGGTAACACAGTAATGCATCTTTTTCCTTTTATCTGCTAAGACTTTTTGCTTAGGTAATTTTTCATCAATACATGTTCGACTGGTGATATAATTTGTAAATATTTTGAAACCATTGTTATGGGGGACCAGCAAAAGCAAAGAAACCAAGATCCGATTTTACGTCTAAATACCACACCAACAATTCCATGAAGAAAAAGTTCAACAAGAAAATAAGAGAGTACAGGCACAGGTATTGTCTGGTTTGGCAAAATCTTCCAAAAAGAGAGTATTTGATTAACTCAAGAACTTTGGACAACCCACACACTCCCATCCTATTGAGAGACTCTCCCAAATCACTTGCGTCCTAGGCATGCCTTATGTGTTACTACTCCCTTTACCCCATGTTGATGTCCACCACCCAGAGTAATGACCAATGAAAAAAAGGTACTTCAAAGTAACTTTTACTTATTTTAAGCTTAGCCAAACATGCTAGAAGTTGGACTTTTGTTGGGCATACGGCTGATATTCAGTTTTGTCGCCATTATTGTCAATATGATATGACTAAAGCATTCTCACCAAAGATCTCTATTTGCTAGAGTATAACTACTAAAAACCAATGCAACACGGCATGAATTCTGGAATAGAGCAACTTGAAGGATGTGCTATATTACTCATTTCTGCTCACTATATTTGTCAGGTTGGTGACAACGGTTTTGTCATATGCTCAAGTTTTATAACATAAAATTAACAAATATCAAGTTTGGCTTGTGACAATTGGTTCTAGTGTTGCTTGTGGAGACATTAGATTTCGTCTTAGAACTTTAAGAGGATTTGTTTGATTGGAAGCTGGTTGCAGATGGTTTTTCTATATGCATGTGAATATTTCATTTACTTGACCATAATATGTGCATTGATGCTCACAGTTGCACACAATTTGTTTTGTTTTGGTTAATATCTGCCCCCCTGACATTGATCATTTGATAACTTGCAATGAATTCGTTGGCTTGAACAGGCAAACCCTCCACAACTGCATTCCAACTTATTGTATATACAACGGTACAGGCGACAAAATCGTTTGGTAGCAGAATCAGCCTACTATTTCACAAACATGCTTTCCGTGGAGTCTTTTATTATTAATATCACTGCACAAGCCCTTTCAATGGATGAAAGAGAGTTTGAAACAAATATGGAATCTGCTCGAGTACTCCTTTATGACCTTTCTGAAAGTTCAGATGTACTGAGCCAAACTGATCAAAGAGTTGGACACGCTCCCAGGACACAGGTGGTGGAACCCAAACAACCTTTGAGTTGGAAGCACCAGGACTCAACAGTGTCAGGTCAGTTCTCAGTCAACGCATCTGAAATGAAATCCAAGAACGGGGAATCAAACTTAAAAGATCACTTGTCTTTGAATAAAACTCCATCGATCTCGGATCTTGAAAATAAAGGTGCTACCATGCTTTTAAAGGAAGACGAAGTAAACCATGTCTTTAGGGATTTCCCGTACTTGTATTCGCAAGCTGGTGATCTTACAGTTTCCGATGTAGAAGACCTGCTAAACAATTACAAGCAACTTGTATTCAAGTATGTGTGTCTTGCCAGAGGATTGGGTGTTGGAACTCCGTCTACTCCAGTGGCAGATACCCAAGGTCAAAAGGATGATCAGACTGAAATTGTGAAGGAATCAGAAAACATTGGTGAAGGGACATCAAATGATGAAATGCACAAGGACCTTTCTAAATTATCTTCTGTTTTAGTTGAAGCATCACATTTTGAGTCGGAAAATTATGAATCTGAGTTGTCAGAAGAAAATTCTGAGTCGAAACTGCTAGAAGCAGCAGCTGTTCAAACTCAAGGTGAGGTCGATCAGAATCCTCTTACGTGATTATCTTGATAAATCATGTAAAATAATATCGACATATTTGGAAAGATACACTGAACAAAGAAGAAAAAGAAGTTAAAATCCTATTTGTTATAATGTCTAGTTCAATACAGCACTGCATATCAAACATGCCCAATAATGCTTCGACCGGGGCTCTCTACTGTACTATTAGTCTAATTTTAATACGTTCACAAGAGGATGTATTTTTATATCAATTCTTTGCAGGAAGTAGGATAAAAAGCTCTGTAAGCGTTGTAATCAGTGCAAGGTTAAGAAAAATTGAGCGACCTTGAGGGATGACAGGAATGTTACTGCTGGTGGGACTTTTTTCTATATTTTGGCTTCCATTTGTATCCAAATTCTACTGGTTTTTGTTTATCAAAATTCCTTATTGCTTCTGCCTATGCATTGTTGTAATTGCTTATAAATTGCCTTTCGAAAACAAAATTGAGTAGAAAAATGAAAGATTTTCAATGAAGCTTGTAGAACTTGATTAGGTAAATTTAACACTGGTATAGAATGATAAACCAATTTTTTTATACGTCTTTTCTTCACGATTTTCTAAAATTTTCAAGATTCCAGTCTTTCATTATGAACGCTTGATTACTCTGTACATATTTCTATTTACGATCCATAGAGACCTCTTTTGAGCATAGCCTCGTGTCTGAAATAAACATTTCGCGAGGTCTATGAAGATCGCCATGCCTAGCTTCCACAAAAATGACTTGCTTGTATTTCTCTAAAGAAACACAAATAGGAGAAAGCAAAATTCATAGGTTGAAATATGCACACCTTCCTCGAACCAAAAAAGCACCTACCAACTCGGGTTTCCAGAACGAACGTACAAATACAGAACACGTATATAATATAAAATAAATTATTAAAAATCTGAATACATGTGCACTCATCTTACAAAGCACTCGTCTCATTTTCGGTTGCTTTCTCAAAGAACCTATGGTACATTTTACTGGAAAGATAACAAACAATATACTGCACGAGAGAAATAAAAAGCTAAAATCTTGTTCATTTCTGTCCAACTTTATGCATACCAATCATGCAGTATTGGTATGACTAGCTTGGTCCACAAGATGAGGGAATTGCCTGAAATCTGGTTTGTTCAGAATCATAATTATTATACATACCAATCCAACATCAAATGATAAATTCAGCCTCGCAGTAGAAACTCTGTAATACTGCAAAATTCTCCATACATCGCTACCTTTATAGTAATCAACATCCATATAACTAGTTAAAGACATCCTAGACCTAGAACTAACATCAGAAGATTCGTTCATCTGATAGATTTTCTATTTACACAGAGCAGTTCAAGTCGCGAGTCAAGGGTGACAAAGCCATAAAAAGACCTCAATAATATGGAATTAATTCTGCTCTTTATAAGGAGTCCATATCAATTTACAAACATCAACATCAAGACCACCTCGGCCTGCAGCTTTCAGATGACGGTCCAGCACCTTAGGATCGGCACAAATTACATGCTGCCCCTTACGGTACTGGATCAACTCTAAGCTCTGAAGGGTTGTCAGAATATCCTCTGCCTTGATTGCCGTCATGTCACTGAGCTCCTGCAAACAGAAATTAACAAGGAACGTGCTGGTAACATAACCAAAAACAAGATGGAAATGGAAGCAAGATATGACAATACCAATTAACCAAACGTTCAATGCAAGATGTAACAAAACCAATAAACCAAATTTTCAATGCAAGCACAGAAATAATAACTGTTTCTCACAAAATTAGGAGCACGTTTGTGTAACTTAAAGATAACTAAACTAACATTTAGTTTCCAAGAATGTTTGGATGTCAATAATATTTTCTTATTTCTAAGTAACAATGTTGTTTTGGAGAATAACTCAACTTCTTGTCAAAATAAGTAACTCGCATGTTTTCAACTTATAAATAATTTTTATCCTAAAAGAAAATTATTTATTTATGAGTATATTTATTTGAAAGTAAACCTTTTAAGCTTGGGCAAACATGTAAGCTTGGGAAAACATGCTCTAGAACAAAAAGGGGAAGAATGAGTGAGGTTTGATGAACCAATTAGGGTGGAAAGGAGGAAAAATATTTTAGTAGTCTGAATTTGGGGGAGAGAGCTAATAGCATTCAGCTTCTCTGTTTGTGGACTTAAATTGAAAATAGAAGCTTATAGTTTGGCAGAATAAAGTTCCCACCCAGTCAAGCTCTTCCACTCATTAGATTAATGAAGCTGGCTTTTTACAACCCTCCAACAAAAACATAATACTTTTCTTGGAAACTCATAGAAAAGATAATGAAATGTCATTTTTCATACATTTTATTCTCTCGTCGTCTCTCCCCCTCCCAGTTTCTACTTTCTATAATTCTTTTCCCAAATATAAAAATGAATATGATATACATTGTTTCTCCAACATTTTCTTCCCTGATATTTGGTCATATGCAATATCATTTTCATTTTTTTACACAACCATCAAAAGATTTAGCTTTGACCATATGCATATTTCTAAATAAATACTCCGCCTTCCAAATAAGCTCAATAGTTCTAAAAACAACTATCCATAGAACGACGAACATAGCCTAATCACCAATAAATTGATAAAAGTCCTTTTTAACCACCCTGTTGAGTTATTTGCTAGATCTACAGAAACAACTAACCATTCAACATATATTAAAGGGGTAGAATGGTGTTAGCTTTATATAGACAACTAACCTACAATGGTAATTGGTATACTTTCAGTACCCAGCTGAACTAAATAGTTAACAACATATACCATCAAGGTGATTAAAAGACTTGATACAAAGAATTTGCTCAAAATCCCTTCTATTTTCTTATTTCTTTTCCTCTTATGCTTTTGCCCTTTTCCTATATTCGCCCCAAAGACTTCAACATATTTTGACCATGCATTTTGGTGAAGAGAGAAAACATTAGCATTTCATGAAATATAAGAACTACGTGTAATTCTTTTTTAATCTTTTAAATGGTAACTGAAAGAGGTAATCTTTGGGTTTATCTAAATTTTCCCCCACTAGACTCGAGAAAAATTTCAACAAATTTATGCTAATAAAGAGTGCCATGTACAATATGAAGTAATAAAAAGAAATGTATATAGTATCTCATCTTCTGCTTGCTAAAACACGTTA
Organism: Fraxinus excelsior; assembly: GCA_019097785.1. NCBI lineage: Eukaryota > Viridiplantae > Streptophyta > Magnoliopsida > Lamiales > Oleaceae > Fraxinus > Fraxinus excelsior. The sequence continues at coordinate 44,978,841 of CM032623.1, forward strand.
CAATTTGAAAGTTTGACTACGTATCCAGGACAAACCTTAATAGAGATGTTGCCCTTGTGCTTTTTCAGAATATCTAGAAGTACACGTGTCCAGTATCCCCGGTAGCTTAAAAGACCAAGGTCAGAAAGGGGTCTTTCTGGTGTTCCAACTTTACCTTCCTTCTTCGAAAGCTCATATGCTGTACAAGGAAATCAACAATGACATACTTAGCATAATACCACCACATATTTAGCCCTTGTTTGAGCCCCATTTTTGGGCAAAAAATACATTTTTGAATAGTGTTTTGTTGGAGATTGTGTGGTTAAAAAGTAAGGAAAACTTTTCGATTTACGTGTAATATTATTTTATAGGAGAACGTGTAGTTAAAAATGAGGGGGGGGGGGGGGGGGGGGGGGGGGAGGAGGAATAATTTTTTGAAAAAAATGGGGGACAAACATAGTTTTAAAGAATAGGCATCAACTAGTGTGTTCTTCTAGATCACAACCATAAATTTTACATGTAATCTAAAATTCTTTTAACTTATTTTGTTTGCACCAAACGTTACCCCTTAAAATTGCCTAAACAAGGAAGTTCTATCACAAAGGTGGCTCGCTTAAAATAATTGGCCATATTGCCTGATAGTGGGTCATTGTTTACAAAACTATTTGAGGCTTACGCTTCGAATCCAGCCTTACGTGAGGTTTCCATAAAATGCCTAGAATCCCTCTTAAGTGGAATTTGTAAGGCTTATGCCTCAAGACGACTAAAGTGTCTGCCCTGTTGTCTTGCATCTTCTGGACATTGTACTGGTCTCAACTTTTTGGGCTATTCTCTTATATTTCATAGATTTATGTATGTAACGGTACCTGATAAGCATTTTTAAACAGTGGATTGGTTTAATCTATCTTTGCCCAACATATATTGTGAGATATCTAATCATTTAATTTAGTTCTTAACGAACTCTTAATCTGGATTTAAATAACCTCGTCTGAAACAGATTGTTTAATCTCAGTTAGATAGCCTTTTTGTTTGCAATACACTGATCGACCCATACAATGTTCAACTGATGGAGAAGCAGTGATATTTTACATTCTAAAATAAATCTGGATGCTATAGTCCTTGTAGGAAATGGATAAACAGAATTCAGTTTACTTTTTATCCAATAAGGTGTTTGTACTTCTTATCTAAAACATAAGGAGCTAACACTTTACCATGATATTAGATAAATATTATAGTCTTCTTGCGTGAACAAAGAAATATCTCAATATTTTTTTCACAATATAAATTAGTTGGGACTCATCCTCGCCAAACTTGAATTGGTTAAAAACTTGGTTTAACAAAATCTTATCATCTCTAGATAAATTATGTGTAGTAATATAAAAGTATAAAACCTAGTCAACCCTAGTTCTGCAGTTTCAAGTTTTCAAACAGCCTAAAGGATGTAAAGATCTTTAAGAATATAATTAGCAATATTCTTTTTCTTAGAGGAGCTCTGAAAAGGAATTTATATCATCTTAAGATACTAACAAGAGGACAATAAATGTCTTGTACACAAGTCATTGATTGATCAGATTTAGATCAGGAACCAACCCAAACTTTTTTCAGTTTTGATTACTCATTACCGTAACCATGTATAAGTAAGGCCCTAGTTCTTGGAGTTTCAGTGTAGATTATGTACTCTTGGGTGAATATGTGGCATGAAGAGCACAAAAAGAAAGTTAAATGAAGTAGCTTACAAAATGCAATTAGGAATTTTCCATAGCCTTTTCTCTGATAAGGAGGAAGAGTAAGAATACAGGCTAAATTATAGGACTCCTCAGAATGCTTTTCCTGCATCAGAGAAATAACAAGTAAAAAACATTTGATCTTGTCAGATCTGTTCGCAAAACCCATTGCCATTCAAATCTGAAACACCAAGAGCAATTGATTCTCACAAATCATATTACTGACGGACATTGTCAAGACGATTAACCCACCTATGTCATAATTAAACATGTCGTAATTAAACACGTTGGCATGAAGTTGGTTGGTCCTCACCTCTTAGTTAAGTTTGACACGTAGGAAAAGTTACGGGAAAATCATATTGATTAACAATAAGATCAAGCTTACGCTGAAACAAATTTATATGGAACTGCTTCTGTATGAAACTAATTTTGGCATACAAGCTGATCCATGATGTATGAAGTAAATGTCATTTTTTACGTGGCATGGAATTTAAAATATCCATAAATGGCAGTGAGCTACACGAACCAAGGAAAATATGACTCCAATAGAATGAAGAAAATGCTTGGAAATGTGGTAAAATTCACAGCAAGTCCTAAAGGTTTAACATTACCTTGGAGAAGTAGCCAACCATGTGACATCCTCGATCATCACATTCGCACAGTATATAAAATAGAAATAGGTCAACATCATAGTACAGGGTCTTGTGGTCAAGAAACAATTTAGCCAGATAGCAAAGATTCTGGCCATAAACCTTGTTCTTTTTGCCATCAACCTGTTTCAGTGCATGTAAAATTAGACAACCTTATTTTTGTTGAAGACTACTTCAACTTAGAAATTCAAATGGGTGGCAGAAAGAAATACTGCACTAGAAAATCAGATGAAGCACAATATGCTAGTGTCAAAAATACTATTTCCAAAATCAAATACGAAAATATTGCAAGATCAAAATTTTCATGAAGTCAAATAATTCAAATTTGAATATGGCAAGTTAACTGTAGAAATAAATGAATGCAAAAGAGCATTTAAAACCATAAGGGTTCTTTTTTCATGTATGATCATCAGCTCTTTTACATTATGATTAAGTTGAACGAGGGATGTAAATTTACCTCAAACATTGACAAAGTCCCGCTTCGGTATATCTCGTCACCGGGAGGATGCTTGAGATCACATTTCTTCTACAAATACAAAAAATAAAAAAATAAAATAGTGAACAGTTGTAATAATACATCTCAAGGTTAATTTTACCAATGATGATCTTAAGCATGTTAATGATGACAACGACAATGATCACCGTGGTGTAAAAGATACAATGGGTATGACAACAGTAGAAACGTGGAACAAACATCAGAAAACTCAGATATTTTGTTTCACGTAGATAAAAAATAAAAAAAATTTGAACACCACCGGCTAAGAGATGCTATTACAGAACTTTCTTCCATCACAAGTGTGGTATCAACAGTCAAGTTTCAGGTAAAAACTTGGTACACAAGAAGAATTGAAGATGAAATCTCACCATATGCCTCTGAAGCTGTTCTTTGCGCTTCATGAAATTGAGGCAAAATTCACAAAAGAACAGCTTGGTACAGTCACTGTATTCTGGTGGAAAGGGGGAGAAGTACCATGTCTCAATCTCATATCTTCCAAGTTCTATCGTTGCAATATTTTTAACTTTTGTAAATTCTTCATGTTCACGCAAGCTTGCAGCATCAAGCTCCTCGTGGCCCTGCGTGATTTGATATGACAGATATTTGTAATCCAAATGAAGACGAGAAAAACATGAAAAGGGGGAGAACAAGTAGATCCGTAATATAACCTCTAACGAAAATTCCCAGATTCAATAGACTAATTAAATCTCATTTCAAAATCATCCATAACAGGATGACTACAAAAATTTGCGCTCGCATACACAAGTTGTTGATGACCAGGGATTGATATTTACATAGTAACCAACAAATACTCATAATAATAGTACCAAATAATAAAGTACCGGGGAAAAAGAACAATAATGAAATACTGACAAGAAACACTGGGAATAGTGAAAAGCATATTAAAACTGCAAGTACCTCTACATGCGTCTCATCAATCTTCCGCTTTTGGTGGCGCGTCATCTTCAAGCTTGTTACCTGAAACTTTCAATAGTGAGAAACAGAGACATAATGAATAAATGTTAATGATAAACAGGAGAAAGAAAACAGAAACTTGAAAACAAGGAATGGCATATCAATGATGGAAAAATCAGCAACACTGTAAATCTCCTTGGAGAAAAAATGATGAAGATGACAAAATATCAAAGTGTGGACTTCAATGCATGTAATATAAGTTGAGCAAAGTCATTAGCATCTGCAAGCAAGAACTTAGAAAAATTGAAGGGAAACGAGTAGATGATGCAAAAGTTACCTTGTCTTCGACCTTTTCGTCCACAACAGTTTCTACAGAGTCAAGATCAAGTTGTTCAAGTTTTACCCATTCATCAAGTCTCCTGTTGACTGCCCAAAGATAAAGCAAGTACATATGACAAAAACAACCAGTCAATGATGTAACAAGAGAATGAAAATTTTCATAAATAATGGTGGTGGGCTTTATTTCACTCAAGTAATCTATCATTAGATAATACAGTAAAGCAGTTAACACATGCTTATACGATTCCTACACTCTGCATAGGCAGTCTTGTTTATTCATCATTGCCATGTGAACATAAAACTTAGTTAATCAGTGCATCATAGGATTAACATTACATACTATGCTTGATGGGCAACTATTCCTGCCATTCATTGGCACTCATTGATCCACAATTGTAAATACGTAACAGGAGCGTACAACTTTTGTTGGTCAATAAATTATAGAATGGGCAAAATAGATATTTAGTACATCAGCAACTTAAAAAACCTTCCATTACCCAAAGTAAAATGTTAAAAGAATTTCATTCAAGATGAATACATTTATTACAGTAAAATGTAATACCAATCAATGTCTAAAAAGGCGTAATTGGGTACTTGGGCTTTTAACTTTCATGAGGTGAGGCACAGGACACGAGATTTTTTGAAACGTAAATCTCACCATAATAAACCAAAAAAAATATCATAACGACAAAATGTTATTAAAATGCAAAATAACATCACAATAAAAAAATCTTTAAAATTTATACTCCATCCGTCCTTAAAGATAGGTTTGTTTCCAATTTCATACAGATGAAGAAAATATAATTAATATAATTGGAATACACTTACATTAAATAATGATGTAAATATGAGTAATTCTTGATATCAAGACATTAAATATGGGTATATTAGAAAACTAATAAATTAACTATATTCTTAACAAGGAAAGTAACTTGTAATATGGGACTCACGAAAAAGGAAAGCAAGTTCATCTTATGGACGAAGAGAGTAGTAAACAATTTAAAGTGTGCAAGCATACAAAATTCGTTAACAAAAAATGTTATTTTAGCTGGTGGAACATTGAATTATTCCCAAAATGGGTCTACGAGAAATTCAATTTTTTTATGTTATATAAGATAGTGGACTCTTCCCTAAATGGAACGGAATTTTTAAGTTTTGTGGCCGCCCACAACTAAAGCAAAGTAAATAACTAATCAAGAAGTGCATGCCTCATGCGTTGCTACGAGGCGTGTACCTCACGCGTGCCTTCAAAAATTGCCCCTGAGGTTTTTTTTACTCACCTTACTCTAAGGTGGGCCTGAATCGGGTTCTTTTAAACACGGATTGCATAACAAAATTAGAACGATTGACCAAATTCATTAATGATATTTAAAAAGAAAATCATAAGAAAGAGAGCATTTAAAGCGAGTAATACTAAACGGACCATAAACTAGAGCCAGGAGACAGATCCGAATTAAAAAAGCTTTGCACCTCGAAACTGCCCCCATGAGTGCCACTAGTGAGGTTTATGCCTAAAGGAGGCTAAGATGTAAGTTCGCTAGTGTTTTCTTTTTTTAGCATTTTATTACTGGTCTGAAAATTTTTAGCTATTTTGTTATAGCTTATACACTTTACAGCTACTTGTAATTTTTTAAGCATTTAAATGGATGGTGGACTAGAAGGGAAAGGGCACTGCAAGATTGCAAGTCGCGGATGGCAAGGAAAAATGAGAGTTTTTTTATAATGATGGACAGTGGGAATCAATTACAGATTGAATTCTTATTAGTAGAATATATGAGATTTCAGATTGTATATACTTCTAGTAATAGATTACAGTTTTGTTATGTCATTACTAATTTGGAAACTTATTATTTATTTCTTTATCAATATACCTTATATATGTTTTCTAAATTAGACTATTAATTCAGTTATTTTATTATAGATTTTCAAGACTGAATATAGTATATAATATGCATGTTTGTGTACTATATTCTTTTGAACGAGTTCATTGGTTTTTCTCGAGGCTTATACCTTCTCTCACAACAATAAAACTTCTCAATACCCGATTTAACCTTTTTAAACATTGAAAGAGAGCAATTTAAAAAGGTAAGCTTGACCCAAAGATATTGCTATACACGCAGTAGCAGAAGGAGAAAATGAAGTGAATAGGCAATCTTTATCGTCATCAACCAGTTCGAAAAAAGTTTAATCTAATTAATAAGAAAATCTGCCACTGGTGCTACATCTGTAACTTCTGATGGGTTTGGACTTAGTACGAGATGCTCTGCTGGAAGAGGAAAAGACATACATTCAAACCCATAAAATCTGAAGGCAATTTATTTCCTCATCGACCAATTCAAAATCATAAACATGGCATGGAACTTTAACGCCTCTATAGATTGAATTTACAATTCATGTCAGAATAATAATACTAAAACAAAACAGTTAAAAGTCCGTTCCCAAAAAAATACACAATTGATTTTATCCTAATTTTTAATTCTATTGTGCACACACGCAAAAAAAAAAAAAAAACAGATCAAATAAATTGCTCAAAAAGAGTTCTTTCACATTGAATTCCACACACCAAGTTAACGAAACATCTCAAATTAATTTTCAGAAAAAAAAATCATAAAAATTACAAAACTCGCCGGAACCCTAATTTCAAATTAACGAAGTTATATAACCAAAGAGAAGCAATTCGTGCTCACATTCATTATAGTGAACATAGTACTCGTAATCGTTGCCTCCGCCGCCGGGGAGTTTGCGACGCTCGATGACCTTGACGGGATGGTACTTCCCGTCCCGCCATCTGCACAAGACGCGTGTCCCCACTTCCAGGGGCAGCATAGTCATTCTCCTCCTTCTAGAAGCGTCGATCTCCATCTGAGTCCCGTTGGACTCAGCCGCGTATAAAACGCCGGCGCCGTCGGCCGCGGCTTGGCCATTTACGCTGGTGGGGTTTGCCCCCTTCTCTGTGGTGGTCAGGGTGTCTAATGAAACCATTTTTTCGCTACCAAAATTAGCGAGCAATGATTTTGATTTATATATATTGGTTAAAGTGCGACTTTAGTGACATATACATTCCCACGCTGTCAACGTCACTCGCAAGCCAGGGATGTAAAAAAACCCGCGACTCGACCCCGACCCGACCCGACCCGACGCAACGTGCCCCGCCCCAATGGGTTGATGGGGCGGGGATCACCGCCCCGTCTCGGGTCACGGGGCGGGGAGGGGTGCCCCGCCCCGAAACTGCCCCATGAATAATTTTACAAAAAAAAGAAAAAAAATAGAGAAAGAAAGTAGTGGAAATTACACAATTCCCTGTTTCTCAAGATTTAGATTCTAAAATCAGATCTTAAATTTTAATTTTCAAAAACCAGATAATTTTTAGTTATCTACATTATAATTATATATACATAATTAAACATTTAAATATTAATAATAATATTTTAAAACTAGTACCCAAGCCCTAATTTTATCTCAGTCATTCCTCTCTCGACATTTTCCTCATCTTCTTCCTCACCGTCTTCTTTGTGCACTCCTCACCGTCTTCTCTCTCATCACTCTCTTCTTTCCGACGCACCCATTTTCCCTCGGAGATCTATTGCGCAGCCGCTACGATTGCTTCGTCTTTGCAGCGATCTGCAAAGCACCCATGGTGGCGGCGACGATTGAATGTTGGTGGCACTGGTGTATTGTTGTGTTGTGGGGCACTGTTGATGGTGGCAGCGGTGCGTCTACATAGAGTGGTGTGAGGTGGTAGTGTGCGTTGGGGGTGCGCTATCTAAGGGAAAATCGTTGGAGCTTTTGGGGTACTTGGCTGTGGTTTGAAATGGTGGCGATGTTTGTAGTTGGTGGTGGTGCCGGCGGTCGCGGTGGTGGTTTGGTGCTTGTGCCTGTGGCCACGGAGACGATCATATATCGTGGTTGTTGGTGCAATCTGGTGGAGGTGGTGTGGTGGCGATGCATGTGGTGGTGTTGACGGTGATGGGGTGGAAGTGGTGGTGGCGGTGTCGTGGTGGCGGATGGCGGTGGCGGATTTGGTGGTTGTGATTCGTTGGTGTGATTGGTGGCGGTTTTGTATCTTTTTTTGGTAGATCTGGCGGTGGTCGTGGTAGTGTTGTGGGTACGGTGTGTTGTGTGCGGTGGTGGAGGTTGTGATGTTGGTGGCCGTGGTGGTGATGGTGGTGACGTGGGTAGTTGTTGGAGCAGGATGCAGCGGTTATGTATGTGGTGATGGAGCTGCTGGCGGCGATGGTGAGGTGGTGGCGCGATTGGGCAGTGTTATGGCGGGGTCAATGGCAGTGGTAGTTCTTTTTGGTGTCTGTGACGTGGCTATTGTGACCTAGCTATTGAACTGTGACTTTAAAATTGATAATTTGTAACTAAAAAAGAACCTATGACCAACAAGTTAGAAAACGCGTGACCTGTGACATATAATTTTTTTGATCCGTGACCAATAAAATAATTTATGACCTATAAAATTTTAGATTTGTGACATGTGACCTGTGCTGTGATCATTTGAAAATAACCCGTGACTATTAACAAAAATGTGAGACGTGAGCCTTATCATGTTATCAATCATTATAAACAAAGAACTATGCGTTGTGACTTGTGACTTGAGATGTCGTCGGAATATTCTCCGGAGATGAAACAACTGCCAGAATTGGAGCATTCGCCGGAATGGTCGCCGGACGACTATCGGAACGGCAGGGGTGGTGGAGGTGGGTGGGTTAATTATATTATATATATTTTTATTTATTTATATATATATGTGTGTGTGTGTGTGTGTGTGTGTGTGTATGTCAAAAAATCTGATTTTTTAAATGTGAAAGATGTTTTGTTATTTTTGAAATAGGGTAAACTTAAAGTAGCATTTATAAATTTTTCCCAAGAAAGTATCCACTATCCATTTTCAATGGCCTAGTAACTTCAACTAAACCCATGATTTCTGTGGCCCAATGGCCCGAACCAATTTCACTTTCCCTGATTCCCTAATCCCTCAACTCTCAATTTTTCAAAATACATTGCACAATTGCAGAGTCCATAGCAGCCAGCAAGTGGGGTTTTCAGGGCTCGATGAAAATTGGAAAAAGCCCAAAACTATCCATCGCCGGAGAAAATATCAAACACCAGCCACTAACTGGAAAAAATATCAAACACCATTCTCCTAGGTAAGTTACTAAGTTTGCATTTTTTTTCGGCTTGTGAATTTTGTTTACTGTGAAGAAGAGCTTTTTGACGTTGGTGGTGGTTTTGACTTCTAATTGTTTCTTGAATGGCCATTCTTGTTTCTTGATCTGTCGTGGACTTCCATTTGTTGTTTATATAAATAAATATAAAAAATTTGATGTTTATCGGAAATTTTTACTTGTATTTGATTTTTTATGATTATCTATTTACGTGCTTTGACGTGAATATACAAGCTATTTTTTTTCTTGGGCAAAGACATTAGCTATTTTTTATGATTATATATCTACTAGCAAATGTTTAATTTTGGATATTGTTTATTTCTAGTACTTATTTTGGATATTGATGTACTTAGTTTGAGCATTGTTTGTTTTGAATTTTAAAATTTTGAATATGTATTTCAACTGGAAAAAAAAAACATAAACGGGGTATGAAACGGGGCAAGCTCGCGCCGCGCCTCGCCTCGGACGAGGCGGGGCGGGGCGCCCCATTGCCATCCCTACAAGCCAACTTCAACCTACTCCCTCTGCAACATCTAACCAAATAGAAAATTGTTCCCAATTTTTCTTTTTTATTGAGCAACTCTTCATTTAGATATCCAGCTCATATTTGTTACACATTAAAATTTTTATTCTCATTCTTCTACTCATTTTTAACCACACATTTTTCAATAAAATAATATTTTTCATCACATCAATAACTTTTCTTTATTTTTCAACCACATATTCTTCATCGATCTACTATTCCAGAATACATTCTTACAAAATAATGTGGTTCAAACAGACCATCGGAAAGTAATAACGTATTTTTGTTACCTAAAGAGATTTCTATAAGATAGTTTGGATGAGCATATTTCCCTACTATATTAAAAGAGCGAATTCGTCGGTTACTATTCATTTGTGAAGTATTTTGCATTCCCAGTTTATCCTCCACCAATCCATGTGTTTTTTCCATTTTATCCCTACCCGTCAGTTACTATTCATTTGTGAAGTATTTTCCTTCCCTATTTTATCCTCCATGATTTACTATTTATATTTGTGAAGCCACTGACATCCACGTGTCTCTTCAAAAGAAAAGGGTAGCATGGATTTTTTCATTTCCTACAATTGTTGACTGTGTTGAAGAAAAGAACAAAAAAGTCATTTAATTATAAATAAAAAAAATCTCAAACCAACATAGTAATATATATATATATATATATAAAAACAAAAACCTACAAACCATTGATATTTTATCCTAATTTTCTTCTTCCACCATTTGTTGGGACACATTACAAAATTAGAAATTTGTTAAAAAATACGTAATGATTATTAATTACTAAGAAAAAAATTATTTCACTATTTTGATATTTTATTAAGATAGAAAAAAATAATTCATTTATTTACAATAAAAAAGGCAAAAAAACATAGTGAAATCGGCGTTTAAAAAAAAAAAGGAATACCTCCGCGCGCGGAGGTTACGCGGAGGAATTTACCTCCGTTCCTCGGCGCGCGGAGGAACGGAACCTCCGTTTTTTTTTTTCCACATATATAGCCGTGACTTTTTTATTTCTTTTTTTTAATAATTCTATTTATTTACATTTCACACAATTTATAAATACAATTGCACTTATTAATAATTTAATTTAAAAACATTAAAAAATATTCAATTTCATACATACATGAAAATTAAAATTCTTTTTGGGGGTGTTGTCCCCGAGCCCCCACGAGGGGCACTGCCCCCTCAACCCTCGCGACCTGACCGGGCAGGTCGATTCTCGTTGGGGGCGTTGCCCCTGAACCCCCACGAGAGGGCGTTGCCTCCTCGACCCCCGCGATGTCTACCTTTTTCTCAATTCTACTAAATTGCCTCTAAATAAATCACTCCAACCTTTATCTCGTGTACCAAGTTTATAATTTTTTTTTTTTACATTTACAATTAAGAAAATATATATTTTTTCTTATTAATTAATAATCACTACACATTTGTCAACAAAAATTAAAGTACATAATATTCATAATAAAAACAATAATTATTAATGTGCCTATTTTTTAAGTTATGACAACTAAATTGTAAGAATATCAGAATGTTCAACAATACTAGCTCTATTTATTGTCTCTTTAATGGAAACATATACTCATGTATCTATTTTTTTTTCACGCCGTGGCGGTTTCATTATATTTTTTTGCCTTTTTTTTTTTAAAAAAAATTTACATTTACAACTTGAAATGAATTATTTTTTTTCTACCTTATAGCGAAATAATTGTTTTCATTTATTTTTTTTTAAATATTTAATTTTACACTTAAGCTAGTCGATTTTTTACTAAAAAATTATTTTTACACTTACCCATATTTACTTTACATCTCTATCCTGTCAAAATGCAAACAACAGCTTTTACCTCACAAACATCAAAGTGAAATTTGCTACGTCAATTCTTCTCCACTGCCTTCGAAGATTTTTTTTGCAAAAAATATCTTAATTGAGCTTACAAAATCACCATTTTCCAAGTTTTTTCTATAAAAATATCTTAGTTGAGTTTACAAAATAACTCCTCATTTTGAGCTCCCAAAATCAATTGAAATTGCCCAAAAAAAAAAAAAGGTTTCTTATAATCTTTCGTACAAAATTGCTACACCTTCTTTTGCTTCAGCTTAAAACAATTCGATGTTCGAATTCCACAAGACTGCAAGGATATTTACATTTCTATTGCGTTCAAGAAATTAGTTCAAATAAAAAATGGCCTCCTGCGTTGTTAGAGCTGGTAGAAAATAGATCTTCCACGAGCTGGTAGAAAATTGTGAGATAAGTTATATTTGTGCTTGTAACATCCTAAGATACGTGCATTCCTTCACTTATTTTCTTTAAATAATACTAACTTTTTAACAAGGACGACCCTTTATTCGTGTATTTTTTCTAAATAATATTGTGTTAGTTATATAATTATGTCGTTTTGATTATGTATTATTTATTCAATGCCTCACACACCAGCCATGGTTCTTTGTTTTTCTTTTTTCTATTGTAAAGATTTCATAATTTAGTCTTTAAAAATTCTGGCTCAATTAAGTTCATTTCCTAATTTCATCTATTATATATACACTAACATAACATCCAAAAATATGATAGCCCATCAGGGACGAATCCAGGGCTCAAGTTCAGCTAGGGCGGACCGCGAACATTGAACGCTTACTGTCAACGATCAACTTCCGTGATAACAGTGTTGTTTATTAATATTTAATTAAATGATATTCAAAAAATCGTCTGGACTAGAATTAGAAGAACTAAATACACCACTAGAACTAGAACTAGGGACCAACTTCCATTTCGGATGAAAAAATCATTATATAATCTATAAAATGTTCTAATTTATTGTTCAATCAAACATGCAATATATATTAACAAAATATCAATATTCAATTTACAATTAAAGTTAATTAAACAACCATTATTATATTAACAAAGTTGAAATTATTTATTTGCTTATATCAATTTTATGTGCTTATGTGATTTCACTTTTCCGCAATCGATTTTTTTGTGAAAGAAAAGTGGAACTTTCTATTAATTAAATAAGTTTTGTTGAAAGTCTCCTCATGACACTAAGGCCAATTTTTTTACAAATTCATTCGTCATTAATTGACCAAACTCTCAAATAAATTGATTGGAGAAAAAAAATAATCAAGAAGAGGGACAAGTCACCGATTATAATGTTTCTATTTGCATTAAAAGCGGTAAAATGAACATATATTATTTTGTTTCGTTGAGTGTCACAAATTAGTGCTCGCCATGATGGTAAACCTATAAATATACTTTAGCAAATGTCATAGGTTCAAATCCACTTTGCACTTATTTTTGGTAAAAATTGTTTCCAAAAATTACAATATATTGGGCATTGGAAGGTTTCGAACCTGAGACCTCTGATTTAAAAAAGAAAGCGCTAGCCAACTGAGCTACCAAGGATAATTATAAATAAGATGAAGTATCAGATATATAATATAAATATTTTATCTATTCTCAAAAAAAAAAATTTCTTCTCGGCGAATCCAGCTAGGGCGGCCGCCCTAACTGGCCACCCCTTAGATCCGCCACTACAGCCCATACATTGCATGGGCCAAAACTAATATTTAAGAAAAGGATAAATTTTTGGGAATTCATATTGTTTACGTCTATTATTTCATAATCTCAAGTCTCAATACGCCAATTTCGTGACAAATGTCACCTACCAACCTTACAACCACGACCTTCGCTTAAGACAATTTGCAATGATAGGGGTTAGGTAGCATACAATAGGGATGGAGCAGGGTGGGACTTAAAAGGCAAAAGAGATGGCATGTGAAAGCGACTTCAATGTTATAAAAGTTGACGTATTTCGAATTGCTCGTTGACACACGATCGTCTTCCCCGCTGCCACCTTCGTTGGATGCCCCTCTTTCACTTGAAGGAGGATACGACACTTGACCCAACTTTTAGATATTAGAAGTTAGTGGTTGAATTAGGAGGTGCGGTTCACATGTTCGAACATGTATTTAAAAATTAAAATATTCAAAACATAGATAGAATTTTGTACTACTTTTTAACATTTTTTTGCTGCACTTATTGGATTGGAAAGTTAGGTTGTTGCCTATAGTTTCAGATAGAGATGAAAAATTGAAAATTACACGATCAATTGCTTTTTCTAATTCCATCAATTTAATGCCAACAACTTCTTAACGGCCGAAATGCACATTCCTGACTAGTTATTTTGTAATATATTTTTGTATTAGTTTCGGATATCATCTGAGAGGCAATGGGCAGATGGTTAAGCCAGGAGGAAATTGGGAGGCTGTATAGAGTACAAACAACGATGATGCAGATGTCAATAGACGTGGGTCATTAGTTGGAGATTACGAGGTTAACATGTCGAAACATTAATTTCTTCGAAAGTATGGTGAAAACATGAAGAGGGAAGACCTCGTAACTATCAAGGCAATGCACAACAATAGCATTGGGTTTTATTCTTTTCTAGTTCTTGAGGATTTGCTCTTACACGTCTTTTTTGGTTGACTAGAGAAGGTCATACTTGGTTCTTAATTCACTGTCTGGTTGGTTAAGCACACATCCAAACATATTTTCAGTTGAAGAAATGAGTGTATGTAGATGTCACGGGTCATGTACAATCTCACCACCAAGGACGAGGAACAAATTTTTTTTGATGGAAATTCCCTAAATATTTGAAAATAGTGAATTGATTAAAATAAAAATGTAAAAATCAAGGATTTATATATATAGCCCCTATCCGGAATTGATTTTATCATATTTTGATAAAAATCACTGTGCTTGTTATATCTTTTATTCCATTATTTCTGCATCGTTCCCTGTAACGCCCCAAATTTCATAAACACAAGACGCTACTTAAATCGAAATATCCTGTAAATAACTTTCCTCAATAAATGCCAAAATGCGTAAATATTTATTTTCTTTCAAAACTATAGCAAATAAACACTAAATGCGGAAATATCATTTGAATAATTTACTCATTCAAGAGTCAATACCAAATAAAATAAGTAAAGTGCCACAATTTGCAAAAATACTAAAATTTGAGATTTAAGACAAAATAGAAACCGGCCATTAAAATACTAGTTTCAAAAATTTATAATTTAAATTGTCTATTATTTAATCATGATTGCCCCGCTCGTTGTCTTGCCTTGCCGAGCTCGTTAACCTGAAAGGGTAGGAAAATATTGGGGTGAGCATAACGGATTATACTTAGTGGAAAAAACAACAATCAGTCCAGGTTAAATCTAAACATGAAATCAAATTATGAATATAATACCAATACAATATACTGTAGAAATATGTACTGTGGGACATCCCTAAGGACCCAATTACGATCTTGGACCTATTTACGATCCCTGACAACATGTTATAGCGCTTATTAATTTTGCACTGTGGGACAACCCCAATGACCCACTTTCGATCCCGGACCTATTTACGGCCCTTTGCAACCTTTTCATATGTATAGGCATAATATTACAATCAAAATCACATATCAAGAGTTAACATAGACAAAATAACCACAATTGCTTAAATGTAAATCTCACCTCAAAATCTTGAAATTTTCTTGAAATTGAACGAATGTGATGTTACCGTGCTTCAAACTTTTCCCGCGGCCTTGTCTAGCAAGAACAAAATTAATATAATTTAGGATACTAAGTCCTAATTAATGTTTTAAAACATTTAGGGACTTGATAGAACTTTTTTTGAAAGTAAAGAAATGATTAATTTGATAATTCTTTAAATTTTTAGAGTTTAATTAACAAAATTGGAATGTTTAGGGCCAATATGATAAAATTAGAAAGTAAATTATAATTAATTTGAAGAGTAATCAAACTTTAGGGATGAAGAAAGAGTAAAAATCAAATAGGGGACTAACTTAAACTTTTTGCCAAACTTTAGAATTTAAAAAGTGAAATTTCCATATTTATAACCAAACCCCCCATTCTCAAACCCATCATCATGCAGAGAAGGCTTCTGGTTTCTAAATCAACTTGATTCCAAAAAATGGGTTTTACATATTAATGGTTTCCAACCAAAATTGAGGCCGGAGGAGGAAGTCCAATAGCAAGAGCAACATATGGAGAGCAAGAATCGGAGTTGCGGGTTACTATAAAACTTGACTTACGGCATTAAACTCGAAAATTTCATTTTTTTTTTGTTTATGAATATATATTGAGAAGAAATAGAGATAATGAAATTCTTGAACGCTGAAAAGTAATTTCGAGTTACCTGCACAGATTTTGCCGAGTGATTTACTGGTTCGAAATTGCAACTTGGAATTGGAAGAAACTGGTGCATTGTGTTAATGTAAATTAGAAGATGATGATGATGAAATCGAAGTAAAATAATTGTTCAAAAGTGAAGAGATTTACCTTGAAATGTCCAGATTCTTGTAGAGTTTCAGTCGTGAGGGTGAAATAATTTGGAGATGAAATTGATTGGATTTTAGGTTTTGACATAATTGAACCCTACAACCTTAAGCTCCAAAATTTTGACAATTGATTTGGGCTGATAATGGACTTAAACTTGGGCCAAAAAGGAATATTGGATCAAGAGAAATTTTAAAATAGATGTTGGGTGTAAAATTTGACCCGATAAGGAAAATTTGAATTTTGAAGATTAAAAATCGTTTTTGAATTCTTATATTAAATGTTTTTGCTAGACAATTCGACGGACGTAAAATAAATTCTAAAATTTGACGGAAAAGTCGTAGCGACATAATTTAAGTTATAAAAAAATTTAAAAAAAACACACCAACACACACACATGCTTGTATAAAATTTGCATTTTTAAATTCGGCTCGCTACATAGTCCCTTAAAGATCAATATTGTATAGGGTTTGGTGCACCTTGTTGTAAATTACCGTGTGAGTCATCATTGAGTTCGTACAAGCTCAATAGTCGGTGAGTCCTATTGAGGTCCCCATAAAGTTTCAATAGTGTCGGGTCGTGGTTGAGTTCTGAAAAGCTCAACGTTTGTTAAATGATTGGTATCCTTGTTTGTAAGTTACTACTATAGTGTATTTGGCCTTACTTGTGACGAAGAGTTTTGGTAACGGGGACGTTCATCATTACATTGGATCGAACCGCATTAAATTGGTTTGCTATCTTTAAATTAATTGCACTTATGACTTTAAATTTGCTCTTTACATTGTGTTATATCAAACTTGAATTAAGATAATCGTATTTGCATTTTACTTGTTGTATTACACATAGCATTTGTATCTTGTGCTGTTGCAATAGTTTTGAGCACTAGTCTTCAAAAACCAATTCCACTCCCTATTGGTTAGTTATTCTTGAGCTAACAATTGATAAAAATATTGAATAATTTTTGCAGTTTTGGCTGCTTCGCTAGTGCCTTTAGGTGCTACCATGTAGGTTTCGATGGCAATGTTGGAAGCTCAAGAGTCGACTCTTCTCTGCATCCAATCCGTGAACTTTTGGTGAGGAGCGAGAAATTAGAGATATATCAATTCTTGGATGTGGAGAAAACCGCGGAGATCCCAACCCCACTATTTTTTCTTCTTCTCTAATTTGAAATTGAAGAGAATTGAGAGTTTTATTCGAGAAAATTTATAGTTATTGGACGGAGCAGGAGAGAGCAAAATCATCGATGTCTGGAGAAGGAAGAACGAGGAGGGTTTGGAATTTTTCTTAAAATTTTCTTTAACTCAAAAATTGTGTTCACTAATACCATGGCCAAGTATTTTTATGTTGATGGGACGTTAAAAAGTTGATTAGCCGTGTTTTTAACGGTGAGTAAATTGCCATGTCAACTTTCCATCCGTCATGTCAACGAAAATGGTAATGGATTTTTTGGGTGATGGATGAAGTGAAAATGGGAGAAGTTAAGTGAGTAGTGTGAAAATAATAAAATTTTAGTGAGCAGCAGTCCATGACCATAGTATAAGTTGAGTGTTTTTGAAACAATTAACTCCTTGAAGTTGTGTAGTTAAAAATATTGAAAAAATAATAATCTTACGTATAAATTTATTATATTGAAAAATATATGGATTAAAAATTAAAAAAAAAAAAAATCCTATTTTTTTTAAAAAATTAATAATGTTTTTTTTTTTTTTTTTTTTTTCCATTGGAAGCCTGCGACTCACCCACAATGTGAGAGGCCGGTCAAAAAAAGGGCTAGGTAGGGTCATCGAAGATCTAATTTCTTTGATTTATGCAGAATAAATAACCACAACAAAAATCTGAAGTTTTTTGAAAAAAAAAATGAATTTTTTAAGAGACATTGCATTTATGCATCATAGTGTAGCAAATTTGTTGATTGCAATCTAAAAACGTTTTGTGAAAGAACTTATTAGTCCATTTGGACTAAAGTTCATAATAAAATAAGTAAGAGCGTGACTTAGTAATTCATGTAATGCTTAGTTACAAATATTAATGAAATAGGAAAAAAATGAAATGTAAATCGCTAGCCATGAATGCTTTGATCAAGTAATGAACGAGAACTTGTCTAAAAATTAATAATTTCCTTTATTTTACAGTAAGAAATAACGAGACATTGACGCTTGTGTTTTGCCCTAACCTTGGCTTTTTTTTTGAATAAATCTCCATGTACATACTTCATGTACATAATCGGATTAGCATAAGTTCATGTGGACAGAAATACCGGGCGTTGGATGTGAAGGTGGAAAGTCAAAACTTGTAAGACTACAGATGGATGCGCACCAAAATGTTCATTATTAATATATTAATGTAAATTTTTTTTTTTTTTTTTTTTTTTTTGATCCTTTTTTTTTTGGTGGTAAAGATTGGCTTAAATAAGTAAACTGTTTGAATGTACGAATACATGCATACCAATATTGAATATATATTCATTTTTAAGAAACTCGGCCCACGTTTGGTATCGATTAATTTGCAGATATTTAATTTACAATCCAAATTAACATAATAATTTGACATTAGGCTGGCCATGGATAATGAATTTGGAATGTAGTAGGCCTAGGGTTTCCAGGGAGAAAATTAAAGTGGTTTTCATAATAATCACAATCAACTTTTAATTTAAAATGAAAAGATCAATAAAAATTAATTAACTAAACCATTATATAGTCAACTCCTTATAGACTTTCTTGCTAAAATATTAATTAAATTGCAAGAGGATATCATGGAAGTGTTGGATGGGCATAGAATAAGTAAAGCAGCATATTCTTTTTTAAGTACAGGTACTTCACAGGGACATAAATTAATATTCAATGGATTTGATGATGATGCAGTTCATTAAATTTAACATTTTTTGCCTTTTAGTTTAATATTATCATAATATTTGGAATCTAAGCTGGACATAAAATAAGAAAAAAAAGGTATGGCTTCTAATCAGAAAAATCATATTTAATTCGATAAGCCAATCAAATTTGGGAGAAATGCAATCATGTCAGTAAGATTTAATTAGGTAAAACCAACTAAAAAACGATTCGAATTAGATAGTTGAAAAAAGGATGATCATGATAAGGTCGAGTTGGATTAGTTTTGTTAATTCTAAAAATAATTTTAAAATTAAATAGGCTCATATCTCGACTAATTTCTGTATTTTTATGCGCGAAATTCGAAATTCATTATACAATATGATCTTGGTGAGAATTTGTAGGCTATTAAGAAATCTAACATTCTTGTGCAAGATAATGTTATATTCTATAAATTATATAAAAGGGAGAAATAAAATTGTACAATTGGTATTCTGGTGTAATTATTTGCATAATAAGTCTATTAAATAATGGTGATACATGATTATGTTTTTGGGGGCAAGAAGGTTTAATTAATTTAAAAGATTTTGCTGGTGTCTATATCTTTCTATATATAAAAAGTGTCTATTTAACGGAATTTGTTGGTTTAACGGAAAAACTAACGGAATATCTTGATTTAACGGAAAAACTAACGGAATTTCTTGTTTTTAACGGAATTTTTTTTTAGTTTTTTCACCACCCCCAACTTTCAAAATTATAATTAAATAATAATAATAATAATAAATGAGCTTTTGATAATTCTTTCAAACTAAAATATCTTGGAGCTAACTTATCCGAATCGACTTTTTCTCGAATCTGATTTATATATCTAATTACGATTTATCCAACGAGACCAATATTCATATATTTACGATAACTCCATCAATATCTAAATATTTGACACAAATAAAAAATAATTTGATAAATGTATCATTTAGTCCCTAACTTTCAAAATATTAAAATATAGTATATAAAAATTGAATTATATTTTATGAAAAATTTTGGGGTATTACATTCTCACCCCCTTAAAATATTTTCGTCCTCGAAAATTTACCCGTCACTTACTAATAATAAGTCTAACACATGATATACATATATTATCGTAATACATATAATACTTTAGCGATAAAATGAATTGTATTATTACTTAAAAAAGAGTAAAGACTTAAGCCATGCAAAAAGTTTAAGCATCCGTATGTTTCTCATTAAAAACTCATAAAAATGAAAAATATGACCGTTATCCATCACATCAATCTATCAATTTTGAATTTCTATCTCTTGTGTGGGGTCCAATAATGACTATATTTTTCATTCTCATTCTACATTAATGAGAATCAAATGGAGCCCAAGTAAACTCATCTTCTTACCTCTTAACATACCTTGAGTTTTATGTTTGTGATTTTGGGTTGAAAATGACAGCGAGAAGCACTTTATTTAATTATTTATCAATTATATAAACATTACATCATTAATTATTTAATTAACCAAAAAAATTACATCTTTATTAATAACAAATTAATTCTTAAACAAAACTATTAAATATAAGCTAAGCAAACGTGCATTGCACGTTGCTTACACCTAGTCGTATTATAAATTGTAATAGCTGCATGAATCATCAATTATAGTATTATTAAAAATAATTAATTACAGCACTAATCCGAACTAAGCAGCCCAAATCTATTATGCAGGCTTATCTTTAAGTTTTTAATATTTAATTAATATATTTATTACTTTTTAATATTCCTTTGAAAGACTTGCTCATACCTATCATCCTACTCATGGATCAATCTGAACCGAAGTATTTTGTCAATGCCCTCATTTCTGTAAGGAAGAAAAATATGCAACATATATAAGAGTATGTCAAGAGACTCTATTTTTAAAGATTATATTATATCATTTGAGGAGTATCTATAAATTTAAAAAGTTAAGATTTTGAAGTATTTCAACAAACTCCTTTACATTTAATACTTAATTTTACTACTCTAAAAAATATTTATTATTTTTTCTCTATCTTTTATTTTAACTCTCTTTTCTCTAGATTATTTTATTATTTCCCGATATAGAAATTTGAATACATTTAGCCCCTGTTTGATACATATTAAAATTTTCATTCTCAATCTTCAACTAATTTTTAAAATAGAGAGCATTCCATGTTTAAAGAGTCTCTTAGATATGCTCTAACATATACCAATTTCTCGTCCAAAAATACCAAAGACACCATAAAACAATAGAAATAACTTTTGAAAAGTCAAAACTACTTTTAAACTTATATAATTTTCAGAAAGTGTTTTGTCTTTAGAAACTTCTTCATGAATATCTTCTACAAGAAACATGAGCAAAAATAGAAGTCTTGCCAAATAATCAGTGTTCTAAAAAGCGTAAAGCGTGGCAAGGTGTGGAAGCCAAGTTTCAAGCTTTCGAGCCTAGGGGTAAAAAAACATTTTTTATTTTAAATGTTTAATCATTATAAAAAAAATCAATAATTCAAATAATACATATCAAATATCTAAAATTATAAAATATTGTATTTACTTAATAAATCCTACATAAAAGTAATTTTCAAAATCATAATTACATAACGTAGATAACTTGTAACTTAAATATTATCTAATATAACTCTTTATCGAACTCCAATTCAATATTTTCTTCTTCATCTAATTCGTCATCCGTGTCGTCCGATACAAAATCATCATTATCGGGCTCCCTTATTTTCATTTTGATCATTTCTTGTACCTCTTGTTGGTTGTAAGATATCATTCTCCAAAAGTTCTAATGTTATACATATATGATACCCAAATCAGTGTGGTGTGCGGAGATATTAAGAGGTTTTGTGTCGTTCGTCTTCTCAGTTCTCTGAAGTTTTTGAAGTTTGAAGGGATAGTGGACTACTAAGTCCGGATGGTGATTTTTATTAAAAAAAATAAAAAAATAAAATTGGGCCCCCTTAAAATCTGGGCATGAGACGGGGGGGGGGGGGGGGGGGGGGGGGTGGGGGGTGGGGGGGGGGGGGGGGGGGGTGGGGGGGGGGGGGCGCCCAACATTATCATTAACTGCTTAATTTTTGCTTAAACTCAAAGCGAAAAGTTTTCATCATGATTCCCGCCTAGGCGCCGCTTAAGCAATGTCTAGGCGAGCTTTTTAGAACACTACAAACAATCCTACATACTCTAAGAGGCGAAACGAGAATGCAATTAATACACTTTGAAACCTTTATGTGTAATGGAACTGACATTTTAAGTTTTCCAAAATAGATGCGTAATAGATAATGCAATTAATGCACTTTGAAACCTTTATGTGTAATGGAACTGGCATTTTAAGTTTGCCAAAATAGATGCGTAGTAGATGATGAACATAGACAAGCATATACATTATAAGTTGAATAAATCGTAAAAAATAACATAGGATAATGTCCTCTAATAACGAGCACTCCAAAGTCCAAATGCCATTTCGATACATTATTTTGCTCGGAAACTGCTTTATTAGAATGGGCCATGCTACCCCCGGTGTACAAATAGCATCTCCCTATTAGAGTAATCAATGGTTCCTTTTTATCCCAGTATATGGAGGAGTTGGCAAATTGATAGCAGTGTTCTTCACCTTTGTCACCATGTTAATACTGATGGTGATTCCTTGTGATCCAATTCCACTATCCTTAAGACCCTGGAATAAAATCATGTTTCAAATGCTAAGAGGCCATTAAGATAATAGATTTCGAGGTTCTGACGAATGAAGATTTTTTTTTCCTGGAATGGAAAATGATCAGGACCACGTGCTGGAGCTGAGTTAATCTGAACCGTCCCAATCTCCATAGCATCGCTTATTAGCATTGCATTGTTGATATCTTTTGTGAAGACGCAGCCTTGCAGTGAATTAAAACCATAAAGTATTATTTTACGGTATCTAGGAAAGACAAAACACAATCGATATAAATTCTAGGTAAAGATGTTTCATGTTTGTGTCACAAACAAGATAGCCACTTCCAAGAAAAACTTCAAACGAAAATTTTCCTATTACCGCACCTGGAGTCCAAAGTTACTGGCAAGACTGGTCCAAATGGCTCCTCCCATGCTATTCTCATGTCTGGCCGCACATTATCTAACAAAAGTGGCCATATAAAGTTGACATCTCTCTTGTACTCTTGGCAAAATGTTGCTCCTTTCTGTTTAGCATCATTAACCAGCCTCTCCATAAAGTTTACAGATGATTCTGAAATAACTGGAGTGATATCAAGGTTATCCTCAGGTGGATCGACTGTCAAGTTTGCCACCTTGACTTTCACTTTCTCGACAAGAGCATCCGCAACATATTCCATTACCAAGACAACTTTAACAACTGTGCATCTTTGACCACTGTTATAGATGTGGACACAAATTATGACGGTCACTCCAAGATTGATGATAAATTTTGTGTAGCATATTTTGCTTTTTCTATACTTTAGTTCCATGCACAAATCCGTGCTTGTGATCAAAGGTGTGAAGTGTTGAATTCAGAATCAAACCAGAGAAATGCAAAAAAATGGAAGAAAGAAGAAAGAAAACTGAAGCAGAATTGAAGAATTCAAAATTCTATTGAATTGAACTTGATTGATTGATTGATTTACAAGAACTAGAGCTCTATTATACAGAAGAAGCTCAACCAATTGAATAACAAAAACAACAGAAATTAACTAACTTCTCTAACTAACTTGAACTAAATTAACTAACTCTTCCAACTAACTTTAACTAACTTCTAATTGTAGCAACTAACTTTGCTTTTTCTTCCTCTCTTTAACTCCATGCAGTCGATTTGTGAGGTGATGCTCCAAGACAAAGTAGTGAATTTGTTTCTTACTAAAACTGACAATCTCAAAGAGCGAAAAGAATAACCCCTTCTTCGGCACAATAAGAAACCAGATCTCCATACCTCACTACCTTAGTTAAGACAACAATATCAGGATAATGTCATATAAAATATCGCAAGACTAATATGCATTTTAACTTAGTAAAAGTTAATAGCTACCTCAGTAACAAAATCCTATGCTAGTTTTGCAATTTCCTTCACCAAACACTCTCCAATTGGGGCTTTGTGCTCTTTGAGTATTGTTGGAAAATAAACCAAATTAGTAATAATTAATTGAGTAAGTTGAAGAGTCTCTTGTGTCCATCATTTGCTAAACTTTATTTTAGTGTCTACATGTATTCCAATAACTGATGGAGTAAGTTAAATAGTCAAGAGTCTCCTTGGAAATGTAACAAACACATTAATTGATTGAGGAAGCTAAATAGTCGATTGTGTCCTATAAATTATAATGTAATATGCAGTAATTTTCTAAGGCAATAAAGTTGAGTATTTCTGATAATATACTTCCCAAGTTTGCTTACCTTCAAAGTGGTATCAGAGCTAGAAAACATTAAAAAAATTGTTCTTAGAATACAACATCAGTAACATCTTGAAAAAAATTATGGCAAATTCAAGTAATCTGGTGT
Source organism: Fraxinus excelsior (assembly GCA_019097785.1). Lineage (NCBI taxonomy): Eukaryota > Viridiplantae > Streptophyta > Magnoliopsida > Lamiales > Oleaceae > Fraxinus > Fraxinus excelsior. The sequence continues at coordinate 45,003,324 of CM032623.1, forward strand.
CTCTTATTCCTCATTTCAATGGGGAAGATTATGACTATTGGAGTCGCAATATGAAAGTGTTACTGAAATCTATGAAACTTTGGAATATTATTGATGAAGGTTTTGAAGAGCCGGAGACATGACATGGAATGAATCAAGCACAAAGAAATGTCTTGAATGAAAGGCGAGAAAAAGATAGTAAAGCCATTTGTCAGATTTACTAGGCAATTGAAAGACTAGTGTTTGAATGAATTGCAAAGGCTAAAACTTCAAAGGAAGCTTGGGAAATTTTGTAGACAGCACAACTTTGAGAAGAGAGAGTAAAAAAGGTACCCTTACAGTCCTTGAGATTAGAGTTTGAGAAATTGGAAATGAAAGAAGATGAAAGTATTTTTGATTACTTCACAAAGGTTACCACAATTATAAATCAAATGGCATTTAATGGTGAACGTTTAGAATATCAGAAAGTTGTTGAAAAAGTTCTTCGAAGTCTACCATCAAGGTTTGATTTCATTGTTGCCACAATTGAAGAATTTAAAGGCTTGGAAACAGTTTCATTAGTTGATTTACTTGCATCTTTAAAATCTCATGAACTACGAGTAAAGCACATGAGTCCTTCACTCCATGATCAAGCACTCAAATCTCAAATTTCGAGAGGCTTTACTTCTAATATTTTAGAGGAAGAGGACGATTTGGAGGTTGAGGAAAAAGCCACCATTTTCGTGGAAGAGCAAGAGGATTTCAAAGCATTGGAGAGCTCAAAGAAGAAGTAAAGGATGATCACACAAGCAATTTTCGAAGAGGTCGAGGCCGAGGATATCAACAAAGAGGTAGAAAAGAATTCCCCGAATGCTATTACTGTCATAAGACTAATCGTAAAAGTAGTTATTGCTAGAATAAGGAAAAAGAATATGTTGATGCTATCATTATCACAAACTTGGGCATAAAAGCAATGAGTGCTGGAACAAGAAAAATGAGCATAAAGTGGGAACTAGTTTCATTCATAAATATGATAGTGAAGAGAAGTACACTTCTAAAACTTTGTTATTAGCATGTGAAAATAATCAAAATGATGAAGTTTGGTATCTGGATAGTGGTGCTAGTAAGCATATGACTGGAAATAAAAACTTTTTTTCTAAGCTGGTGGAATCAGAATTAAGTCAAGTCAAAGTTGTTGATGCTAGAGCCTTCGTAACTAAAAGGATTGGAGATATAACAATTGAAACTAAAACACGAAAACAAGAAAAGGTGTCGCATGTTTATTATGTTCCTGGTTTGCGAAGTAATCTATTAAGTGCAGGCCACCTTTTAAGAAAAGGGTTATGAGATCAATTTACATGACAAATTGTGCATTTTGACTAGAGAAAATCAGATTGTCACAAAGATCCCATTGGCATCGAATAATCTATTTCCTATTCAGCCAAAAGTTACTAATGTTGCTTCTCATTTCACTAGCACGAATGGAGAAATTTCGAAACTATGGCATGACATGTATGGTCATTTAAATTAGGGAGCTTTGAAATTATTATCAGAAAAGAAAATGGTGGATGATCTTCCTCAGATTGATCAATTGAATGAAGTTTGTGAGGCCTACCAACTTGGAAAGCAACATAGAAGTCCATTTCCACATAAGTCATCTTGGAGAGCCAAACAACCACTACAACTTATCCATTAAGACTTACGCGGACCAATTCTAGTTTTATCTCTTGGAGGTAGCAGATATTTTATCTCTTTCATTGATGACTTTAGCAGAAAAGTTTAGACATATTTTCTTAAAGAAAAATCTGATTGCTTTCAAGCTTTCAAAGTTTTTAAAGCTGAAGTTGAGAAGTTTTCTGGATTTTTTTATTAAGACATTAAAAACTAATCGTGGGACTGAATATCTTTCCAGGGACTTTGAAAAATTGTGCAGAAATCTCGAAATAAGACATGAACTTACTGTAAGGTATTCGCCACAGCAGAATGGAGTTTGTGAAAGAAAAAATCGAACCATTATGGAAATGGCAAGATGCATGCTTAAAAGAAAGCAACTACCACAAGAACTTTAGGCAGAGGCAGTTGCTTGTGCAGTATATTTGATCAACAGGTCACCCTCAAAAAGCTTAAATAACATGACTGCATATGAAGCTTGGTATGATTTGTTATTTAATCACCAAGCTAATCATATAAAAATGTGGCACTTAGAAGTTGACAATCAGGTAATAATTTTTTCTAGGCACCTCAAGCACCATAAATTAATAGCATGTAAAACATATTTTGATATCATACATATCTAAATTCTTGTGAGCATTTAGATCGCATAAAGTATCCGATTAACCTTTCCATAACTTAATATGTTGAAGTTTTTTTTTCTTAAGCTCATCAACAATACGACTAAAGTTAATTGCTACTCCAATTAGCTTCTAAATTTAATTGCAGACTTGATGTCATTATTCAATATAAAACTTACATGAAGAATCTAGAGAAGTCTGTTACCACTGATGGCAAAAAGCTCATGTGAACTTAATCCTATAATTCAAAAGGACATGCCAATTTTGCTATCATTTGTGCTTGTTAAGTGTAACAACTCAATGTGTTAATTTATCACTTTTCTTTTTGAAAGTTGTAAATCCAGATAATAGCTATTAAGAGTCAAAGAAGCAAAGAGAGAAAACTAAAATTAAAAAGATTAATCCCCTTTTTATGTACTATTTTTGCTGACTGCATCAATAGCATTGGCTGGAGATTGGTGGCAGATTATTTCAGGCTCGCCATTTAATCAAACAGTTGAAGGTAATGTGAAGATAACAGAAGAAGCCGAAATATCACGGAGGAATGAGCACCCAAACAAGTGATAACCACTTTAGAACAAGTTGCTGCTGGAGCTCTTCAAACATATTTGAAATTATTTGGAGCACCAAATGAGCTTTGCTTGCCAATAGTGAATAAGCAATGGAGCTTTAAGAGGTTGAGTGACCGCGTGTGTTCTCTATATTACAGTGACTAGAAGTTCTCCAATGAGCCAGCTATAAAGCCATACAATTTTAGCTGGTGCTTGACCCAAGTAACAAATATAACCAGCCCACTTAAAAATCTCTAATGAGACACCATTTGTAGTAGCCCATTAGAATAACGAACAAAGTGGAAATTACATAATTCTAGGGGTTTAAAGTTTAGTATTCAAAAATCAGGGGCCAAACTTTATTTTTCAAAAATCAGGTGATATATAAAATTCTTAACCCTAATTTTTCACTCTCTCTCTCTCTCTCTCTCTCCCTCCCCTCCTTTCCCCTTCCCATCCCGCTGCTGCCGGTAGCAACTTGCTGCCGCTGCGAGCAGCAGCGACTGCAAGTAGCTGCTTGCCGCTGTTGCCGGCAGCGGCTGCCGGCCACCTTGTGGTGTGGCGAATTGGTGGTTGTTTGTTGTTGGCAGATCTGTGTGGTGGCGAATTGGTGGTTGGCTGTTTATGTTTGCTGTTGTTAGTGGCGCATCTATTGTTGGTGGTTGGCTGTTGGTGGGGGCGGCGGATATGTTGTTGTTAGGGTTCAGTTTTCGTCCTGTCGTGTGTTCTGTAGCTGGTTAGTTTGTGTTGGTCTATATGTGACCTGTGACCAAGTATTGGTGGTAGCGGCGGTAGTTTGTGACCAAATGTTTGGTAATATCTGTGACTAATTACACAACTGTGACCTAAAAATTTAATAATACGTGACTCAAAAATAATATGTGACCAACTAATTTAAAAATCTGTGACCTCAAAACAATTTGTGACATACAAATTTATTGATCTGTGACCTCGAAATAATCTGTGATAAAAAAACTTGACGATATGTGACCAGTAAATAAATCTGTAATTTATAATTATGAATATGTGACCATTAATCACAAACTGTGATTTTATTATCATTACTTAATAAATATTTTTAATTAATTAAATTGATACCTGATTTTTGAATTTTCATACTATTTACTTTACTTTTGAATTGAGGTAAAGAATACACCTTAAATATGAATTTTCTCATGAACAAATGTCCACCTTGAAGGACACAAGCCAAAAAATTGTAAGGCCCATATTTTATAAAGAAGACCCATCCAGTGGGTGGGCTGACCCACCCCAAATGTGTTGATAAATTTGGACGGCAGAAAAGGCTAGCAAAGGTACCATTTATTTTGAAAAACACGCCAATATCAGTCCTTTACACATTACAAATTAATGTGGATGGAAATGTGTCAGTGCATCGAGGGTCACAGTGATATTGCAAGATGTCGCTAGCGCTGGTAGATGCCTCGACGGCCTTCGCCTGAGGTTGTAGCCATAGAGAAAATTTCAGACTTGAGCCTTTTGCCGAACACGTTGTCTGCAAACTCATGGTATGGAAATTTCTTTACAAAAGGCAATCCTCAACAAATGATCGAAGACGGATGTTGCCATGTTAGCTTATGAGAACTTTGAATGAGGATAGCTTGTTTTCATCATGTATGCCAATAACTGTTGGATAAAATAATGGTAAAGTGCAGAAAAACTTATCAATAGATATCAATAGATCGAGTCTCGTGACAGCACGATGTCCTAAAGCGAAATTGCCCGTCGATAACTGCTGCGACCTCCGTGGACAATCACCTCCAGGATACAACGATCAAATAACCAATTGAGCAGCAATCACAAAAGGTTTTCAGAACTCTCAAGTGTACTCCAGATATATGAAAAACTAATTTGAGTATAATATTTTATTGTATATATATGAATAGACAATTTCGTTTTTGTTGTAGTTGTTTTCTCAAGTCCAGAAGTGAGTTTATATAGCCACAAAATAGAGGTAACTGCATACCCCATGATCCAGTATTAAAATACAGTTTTAATGGCCAATGGTAATGGGTTGTAAATACTGGACAGTTTAAAACAGTCATATTTTACTGGCTAGTTGACCCATTAAATATTCCGAAAATAATTAAAAAATAATAATTATTTTATTAGAATCAATAAAGCCCAAGAGCCCAAGGCCCCAAGGCCCAATCAAAGACTTTTTAACATAGTGCGTGAGGCGTGGCTCGAACCCCTGACCTCCCACACAAATTCCACATTTTTACCAGTTGGGCACTTTATCTTAATTAATTATTTCTTTCACATACTATATTTATTGTATAAATATATAACAATCCCCCACATGAAAGAAATAAGATAGATAAAAATTATATTCTGGAGTACGGTTGAAATCACGCAGGCTTAGGTGTCTATCGACTTGAACCTTAGCTTTGTATATTCTATCGAGCTTGCTAACTGTAGAGTGAACTATGTCTTGAACTCCACAATTATGATTTGCAAACTGAGACAATAAAACACACACATGATTTCTAAAACAATCATAGAGTTCTCGCGGTTGTGTTCATTTCGGCCGTGAACTTTCCCGGTTTCTTTAAGTGCTCTAGAGAATTAGCCTCAATTCTCATAGGAAGCGGCCCCACTTCCACACTCAAATAGGTGCTTCTATCAAGGATGCACTGTATTTAAACACCCCACTGAATATCAGCTATAGAAAGCATTAAGAGCATTTGCTCATCCTCTAATCAATACAGTTGGTACTACTCATCATAGGGAGGGGTTTGAAATAAATTCAATGTAGTACCCCCACAAATCACTCCAATAACTTTGTTATCCCATTGAACCTTATCCATGGGATCTCCAATCGCAAGGTTGGGTTTCCATTATAGGTGATCTAATTTGTAATAGGCTTTAGCCCCATCCCCCTCGATGTTTTCTGAACTAGCTCTCTAGCTAATCCTTTGGTTAATGGGTCAGCAATATTATCACTTGACTTCACATAGTCAATAGCTATAACCCCATCCTTAAGCAGCTGACGCACAGTATTGTGCCTCCTACGAATATGTCTAGACTTTCCATTGTAGGATGAATTTTGAGCTCTTGAAATAGCTGCTTGACTGTCACAATGGACATAGATAGCTGGAATTGGTTTGGACCACAAATGAACATCCATAAGAAAATTCCTTAACCATTCAGCCTCTTCACCTGCCTTATCCAATGCTATGAACTCTGATTCCATAGTGGATCTCGCAATGCAGGTTTGCTTAGTAGATTTCCAAGATACAGCACCACCTGCTAATGTAAAAACATATCCACTTGTAGATTTAGTTTCATTGGTATCTGAAATCCAATTAGCATCACAATATCCCTCAAGTACAGCAGGATATTTAGTATAATGTATTCCCCAGTCTAGAGTGTATCTCAAATACCTCAAGACTCGAATGAGAGCATCCCAATGTTCACTATTAGGATTACTAGTATACCTGCTAAGTCTACCGACAGCATATGCTATATCAGGTCTGGTACAGTTCATGAGATACATGAGACTACCGATCACTCTAGCATATTCTAAAGCAGAAACACTAGGACCTGAATGTTTTCTCAAATGATGACTTGCATCATAAGGTGTTTTAGCGGGAATACAATTATATTGGTTAAACTTCTTAAGCACTTTTTCTACATAATGTGATTGGGTTAAAGTAATTCCTTCGGAATGTGTTACTATTTTAATCCCTAGAATAACATCAGCAACACCCAAATCTTTCATTTCGAAGTGCTTTTTCAGAAACTGTTTAGTCTTATTAATCACATCTAAACTAGTTCCCATTATAAGCATATCATCCACATATAAGCAAATTATAACACCACTATCCCCCACAAATTTGCTATATATACATTTATCTGCTTCATTTATCACATAACCATTAGATGTCAAAGCTGTATCAAATTTCTCATGCCATTGCTTAGGGGCTTGTTTAAGGCCATAAAGAGATTTTTTAAGTCTACACACTTTATCATCAAGGCCTTCTACCACAAATCCCTCAGGTTGATCCATATAAATCTCTTCTTCTAAATCTCCATATAGAAAGGCAGTCTTGACATCCATTTGATGTATAATAAGATTATACAATGAAGCAATTGCAACTAACATCCTAATAGAGGTAATTCTAGTAACAGGTGAATATGTATCAAAGAAGTCAACTCCTTCTTTTTGTTTATAGCCTTTAGCTACAAGTCTTGCTTTAAATTTATCAATTGAACCATCAGGTTTCAATTTTTTCTTAAAAATCCATCTACACCCAATGGTTTTACATCCTCTAGGCAAGTCTACTAATTCCCAAGTGTTATTAGACATAATGGAATCATATTCACTATTTATAGCTTCCTTCCAAAATATAGAATCTTGTGAAGATATAGCTTCAACAAATGTAATAGGATCATCCTCTACTAAGTATGTTAGAAAGTCAGGACCAAAAGAAGTAGCAGTCCTAGGTCTTTTGCTTCTCCTAACTTCAGCTTCTTCTAATTCAATAGGCTCTTCTCTAACACTAGGAGGGACACTAAGAGAGCTACTTGGTCCTGCAGATTTTTCTTTAAAAGGAAATCTATTTTCAAAAAATTCTGCATCTCTAGTTTCAAAAATTGTGTTCTTTCCAATTAAAATATTTTTAGAGTCAATTACTAAAAATCTGTAGGCATTACTATGAAAAGCATAACCTATGAACACACAATCAACAGTTTTTGGACCAAGTTTAGTTCTCTTAGGTGCTGGAATAGACGCCTTAGCTAAACACCCCCACACTTTAAGATATTTATATGAAGGTATTCTACCTTTCCACAATTCATAAGGGGATTTATCATTTTTCTTACTAGGAATTCTGTTAAGAACATAACATGCAGTAAGAAGTGCTTCCCCCCACATGTTAAAAGGTAATCCAGAAGAGTTTAACATTGAAATGACCATATCCTTTAGAGTTCTATTTTTCCTTTCAGCCACACCATTAGATTGGGGAGAATATGGTGGAGTAGTCTCATGAATAATACCATTATCAACACAAAATTTATCAAGCTCACCTGAATATTCTCCTCCCCTATCAGATCTTAAAATCTTAATAGTTTTATCTAACTGATTTTCTACTTCAGTTTTATATGAAACAAATTTTGAATAACTTTCATCCTTACTCTTAAGAAGATAAATATAACAATAACGGGAGTAATCGTCAATGAAAGTTAAAAAATATTTATTTCCACCACGAGTAACATATCCTTTTAAATCACATAAATCAGAATGTATTAAACTTAAAACTGAAGTAGTCCTATCAACATGTGGAAATTGTTTTCTAGCATACTTAGATTCAATACACGTTTCACATTTTGAATTTGGGAACTTATCAGTTTTAGGAATGTTTCCCAATCTCATTAATTTTTTAATAGAATTCATGTTCACGTGTCCAAGTCTAGCATGCCATAAATCATAAGAATCCAGCAAGTAAACAGAAGAAGTAGAAGCTTTATTGATCACAGAAACATTTAATTTAAATAAACCCTCATCTGAATACCCTTTCCCAACAAAGGTACCACCCTTAGACATTACAACTTGACCACTCTCAAATACAATATTAAATCCCTTTTTGACCAAAATAGATCCAGACACTAGATTTTTTCTTATATCAGGTACATAAAGGACATCCTTCAAACTAAGGATATTTCCAGAAGTAAATCTAAGTGTCACAGTTCCTTTCCCCTTGATTTTGGAGGAGGAATCATTCCCCATGAACAGACATTCTCCATCACTATTAGGAGTGAATGAAGAAAATGCACCTCTCGTGCAACAAATGTGTTTGGTAGCTCCAGAATCTACCCACCAGTCTGTCATGTTGCTCACTAGATTAACTTCTGTCACCATAGCAGAAAAATTCCCATCTTCCACTATATGTGCCTGATGCTTCACAGTTTTTCCTTTCCTATTTCGGCAATCCTTTGCAAAGTGACCTGGTTTACCACAAACAAAACAATCACCAACAGTTTTATTTTTAAATTGAGGCTTAGACCGATTGTTCTTTCCTATGAATGGTTTCCCCTTGAATCTGCCTTTAAAATTCTGACTTTTGGTAAAATTCCCAACAGCTTTCTTACTATCCGAACCTCCTTCAATAAGATTGGCCTTTGTACCCAAGTCTGGTCTCTCCCTACGTTCTGCCATTTTATTGTCCCCCTCAATCCTAATTCTGATAATCAAATCCTCTAATGACATTTCTTTTCTTTTATGCTTCAAACTGTTTTTATACTCTTTCCAAGAAGGTGGTAGTTTTTCAATTATAGCAGATACTTGAAAACCTTCACATATTTTATAACCCTCAGCAATAATTTCATGAATTATAATCTGTAATTCTTCAACTTGACTTACCACCGTTCTAATATCATCCATTTTAAACTCTAGAAATTTTCCCACAACAAATTTCTTAGTTCCAGCATCTTCAGTAGCATATTTCTTTTCTAATGACTTCCATAATTCTTTAGCAGATTTACACGACCAGTAAACATCATATAAATCCAATGTCAAGCAATTCAGAATATAATTTCTGCACATATAATCACTACGTTCCCAAATAGCTAAATCTGATGTTTCATTATCCGTAGGCTCATCAGCAATTGCAAAAACAGGTTTATCAGATTCAATAGCATCTACAACTTTAAGAGTTGTCAAATAAAAACGCAATTTCATTTGCCATCTCTTAAAATTCTTTCCATCAAATAATTCAGGCTTTTCAGAATACTTAGGAACATATATATCTACTGCAGCCATTAAAAACGTATAATTTCGCTTTAGATTGTTGGATAAAATAATGGTAAAGTGCAGAAAAACTTATCAATAGATCGAGTCTCGTGACAGCACGATGTCCTAAAGCGAAATTGCCCGTCGATAACTGCTGCGACCTCCGTGGACAATCACCTCCAGGATACAACGATCAAATAAACCAATTGAGCAGCAATCACAAAAGGTTTTCAGAACTCTCAAGTGTACTCCAGAAATATGAAAAACTAATTTGAGTATAATATTTTACTGTATATATGAATAGACAATTTCGTTTTTGTTGTAGTAGTATTCTCAAGTCCAGAAGTGAGTTTATATAGCCAGAAAATAGAAGTAACTGCATACCCCATGATCCAGTATTAAATTACAGTTTTAATGGCCGATGGTAATGGGTTGTAAATACTGAACAGTTAAAACAGTCATATTTTACTGGCTAGTTGACCCATTAAACAATTCCGAAAATAATTAAAAATAATAATTATTTTATTAGAATCAATAAAGCCCAAGAGCCCAAGGCCCAATCAAAGACTTTTTAACATAGTGCGTGAGGCGTGGCTCGAACCCCTGACCTCCCACACAAATTTCACATTTTTACCAGTTTCACCACTCACGCCCACTTAACCCACAGTTAAGACATCCACTATCAATTGACGGTTCAAAGAAAAACCGTGAAAGGGAGGGAATTAATTAATTGAATTCAGATAAAAATTTAAATAAATTTTATCCAAAAAATTAATATTGACCCGGCCCAAGCCCAAGCCCAAACCCAGGTCCAGGTCCAGGCCCAAGCCCACGACCACGACCCGACCCGAGCTCGTGCCGGTCGGTCGGACGGACGGCGGCGGCGCGCGTGCGCGCGTGTGGCCTTCGGTTAGTCTAGACATTGTCTAAGACTCCCCCCTTTCAAATACTATTGGTACCCCTTGGGGCCAAAACCCATATCCAAACTTGATGTTTATTAAGTGGTTCAATGTTGTGTTTACAACCTATGTGGGATTGGAGCATTTTTCCAATTATTCCACATTTATTCCTCTTATTTATTGTCCAACTTTCAACCATAATTTCTCATTCATATTGAAATGGTTTTTCACAATTAACTATTCTACACTCATCTACTCGGAACGTAGAATTTAATTGAACATTTATTTCGACAATTCGAACATTGGGTCCCACTTAAAATTGTGGTCAAAGTTGACCCATTTGGGCACCATTTCCAACAGTTTTTAGGGCTCAATAAAAATTGGAAAAAGCCCTAAACTATCCATCGTCGGAGAAAATATCAAACACCAGCTACTAACCGAAAAAAATATCAAACACCATTCTCCAAGGTAAGTTACTAAGTTTGCATTTTTTTTTTCGGCTTGTGAATTTTGTTTACTGTGAAGAAAAGCTTTTTGACGTTGGTGGTGGTTTTGACTTCTAATTGTTTCTTGAATGGCCATTCCTGTTTCTTGATCTGTCGTGGACTTCCATTTGTTGTTTGTGTAAATAAATATACAAAATTTGATGTTTATCATAAATTTTTACTTGTATTTGATTTTTTATGATTATCTATTTACATGCTTTGACGTGAATATACAAGCTATTTTTTCCTTGGACAAAGACATTAGCTATTTTTTATGATTATATATCTACTAGCAAATGTTTGATTTTGGTCATTGTTTATTTCCAGTACTTATTTTGGATTATTGATGTACTTAGTTTGAGTATTGTTTGGTTTGAATTTAAAAATTTTGAATATGTATTTTAATTGGAAAAAAAAAACATAAACGGGGCAAGCTCGCTCCGTGCCCCACCTCAGACGAGGCGGGGCGCCCCATTGCCATCCCTACAAGCCAACTTCAACCTATTCCCTCTGCGGCATCTAACCAATAGAAAATTGTTCCTAATTTTTCTTTTCTATTGAGTAGCTCTTGATTTAGATATTCAACTCATATTTGTTACACATTAAAATTTTTTATTCTCATTCTTTTACTCATTTTTAACCCCACATTTTTCAATAAAATAATATTTTTCATCACATCAATAACTTTTCTTTATTTTTCAACCACACATTCTTTATCGATCTACTATTCCAGAATACATTCTTACAAAATAATGTGGTTCAAACACACCCTCAGAAAGTAATAATGTATGTTTGTTACCTAAAGAAATTTCTATAAGATAGTTTGGATGAGCATATTTCCCTACTATATTAAAAGAGCCAATCCATCGGTTGCTATTCATTTGTGAAGTATTTTGCATTCCCAGTTTAACCCCCACCAATCCATGCGTTTTTTTCCATTTTATCCCTACCCGTCAGTTACTATTCATTCGTGAAGTATTTTCCTTCCATATTTTATCTTCCATGATTTACCATTTTACTGTTTATATTTGTGAAGCCACTGACATCTACGCATCTCTTCAAATGAAAAACGGTAATATGGACTTTTTCATTTCCTCAAATTGTTGACTGTGTTGAAGAAAAGAAAAAAATCATTTAATTATCAAACAAAAAATATCTCAAACCGACATAGTAATATATATATAAACCTACAAACCATTAATATTTTATCCTAATTTTCTTCTTCCACCATTTGTTGGGACAAATTACAAAGTTAGAAATTTGTTAAAAAATACGTAGTGATTATTAATTACTAAGAAAAAAATTATTTCGCTTTTTTGATATTTTATTAAGGTAGAAAAAAATAATTCATTTATTTACAATAAAAAAAAGGCCAAAAAAACATAGTGAAACCGGCGTTAAAAAAAAAAAAAAAAGAATACCTCCGCGCGCGGAGGTTAACCTCCGTTTTTTTTTTTCACATACATAGCCGTGAATTTTTTTATTTTTTTTTCAATAATTCTATTTAATTACATTTCACACGATCTATAAATATAATTTCACTTATTAATAATTTAATTTAAAAACATTAAAAAATATTCAATTTCATACATACATGAAAATTAAAATTTCTTGCCCTTTGACCCTCGCTATCTGACCGAGCAGGGCGTTGCCCCCGAACCCCCACGAGAGGGCGTTGCCTCCTCGACTCCCGCGACGTCTACCTTTTTCTCAATTCTACTAAATTGCCTTTAAATAAATCTCCAACCTTCATCTCGTGCACCAAGTTCATAATTTTATTTTTTTACATTTACAATTAAGAAAAAATGTATTTTTTCTTATTAATTAATAATCACTACACATTTGTCAACAAAAATTAAAGTACATAATATTCACAATAAAAATAATAATTATTATTGTGCCTATTTACTGATGGTTATGGGTAAACCACAGTAAAGCAGAAAGTAAAGCCTATCGGATTAATTATTGCTAAATATCGGAGAAGTGTGCATTTCCATTTTTCTGTTTTGTAAAGTTTTAGTGTTACAAAATACTGGAAGACGTGCACAAATTTTCATTAACTTATGGTGACCAAACTTGAACCTAGGTCTCTTGCTCGACTTTTCATCTAAAAGTTTAAGTTATTAGAGATGACACCAATTTATTCATTTTAATGTAGTCTTTACCAAGGAGAGACAGTTTCTTATTTTAAGTAATGAAGTAAACTGTCAGATTTGGTTTAAATTGCTAATGTAAGCAAACCTGAATTTTAATTTTTATTTATTATGTCCTCAACACAGTTATCTTTTGAGTTTGTATAGACTAATGACCACCAATCAGTTGAATTTTTGGCACTCGGTAAGGGTGTACCATCACTCTTGTGGATTGCTTTGGTCTCACTCGGTTCAGAATAAAAAAATTAGCTTATCCACTTTGGGTTGTGAAAATTATTTACTGTGGAAAATAATGTTCCTTTTTAAAGGAGATCTCTGGATATTTTTGGTACTCAGTAAGGGTGTACCATCACTCTTGTGGATTGCTTTGGTCTCACTCGGTTCAGAATAAAAATTTAGCTTATCCACTTTGGGTTGTGAAAATTATTTATTGTGGAAAATAATGTTCCTTTTTAAAGGAGATCTCTGGATAGTCCCACATTGAAGAATTGTGGGAAAAAATTCCATGAAATCCATCCCGCATTAGGTAGTTGAATTTGTTTGAATGGTAAGAAGTAAGAACTGTAAGTTAAGTTACACATGGATATCCAAGACTGCCACAGGGAAATTTTTTATGACAATTTGATGATACCGGGCATAAAAACTATGAATGGGTTTTTGATAAAGTTTCAAAACGATAAAACTCCTGTCCTAGTCTCCTAAGTTATGTGTTGGTGAATCGCCATATAATATTTTTTACTTGTTACAGCCTTACAGGAAAGCTAGTAGCGACCTCCTGGGGTCCTTTAATCCGAGAGGTATTAAATTCTCAAGATTGTGACCTTTAGGAATTGAAGTTTTAAAGAGATTTATATGAAAAAAAGTAGGGGTTTTATTTGTTGTTTCAATCATTAGAATGAGATCTAGAGCATTTGCATGCTACATTTTTGTCAATTCACATGAGTTATTTTCTAACTTATCTTCAAGTAATGAAATTCAAGAACTCAACAACATTCACTAACCAAAGATCCATATTTGTTAATTATCGAGAATTTGTGAATTGTTATCTAATCCTTTACTTTTTTTCCTACAAAATCATATATGATTCTCTTTGATAGCCGGCCCCATTTTTTTGAAACAGAGCAATTCTTGGTTTTTTGTTGTCCATATTAGTGTTTTGAGATCCTCCAACGCATTGACCAAGAAAATGTAGAGGGTCGAAGAGTTTATCAGAGACCGAACTGGGAGTAAAAAATAATTCTTACAATTTTCATCAATATAAAAATAAAAAATGTGTCAAAATCTGGACATTAAAGTTCTATGAAGCCGAGGATATACATAACATGGCATGGATATTGTCTTGACCGAATCGCTTGCTAACCGTATACATTCTTCTAAAAAACAATGAAGTTGGAAACCTATTCCACCTTCATTCCTGTTTCAAAGAATGGTTTTAAGGCTATAGGCAAACGGTTTGTGGCTTTTTCTCTTGATTTTTAGATTACTGGGCCTTGTGGCAACATTCTGGAGACATTTTTTTTTTACAAGCAAAAATGAAATTTAGAGTGAGTGTATTCACGTGTTTCTTAGCCTCAACTGCTCCTCAATGATTTTGTATGCCCAACCAGATGGCAATTTGGTGGAAACATCTGCCCCCCACTTAAATGCTTTCACGTGTTTGTAAAATTATAACGGTATAACAGTTGTTGTATCTTTTTCGATTCACTAGTGGCATAATTTTTTTTGTGAACCGTTCCAATTTCTGAAATTGCAGGGTCAAACTTTGGCTTTTCATTGCATATGTTGTATCCTTCGTCTCCTTGGCCGCTTCCGTGGGCCTATTGATACAAGATGCACTGGTGAAATCTGGACCTTCAGCGTGGACAGGAGTTGCAGGTGTTTTTCAATGTGTCTTTGTACTAATCAGGTACTTATTTTTGGTTTCTTGGTTTATTTTTGATCGACAGAGAATAAGTTGGCCACGCTTAAAATATTTACTTACAAGTAAATTAAGTTTTAAATCATTTTAAAGTAAATTTTAGTTACTTTTAAGCTTATCAATACATGCTACTAGTATGAAATTTTTTAGTGTGTATCAGATTCTTGCTTGTGCTTTGGAGTGCTCGCCTGCTTGGTCTCTCAATCTTCCTGAATGTGACAAATTAAACGTGTAGATACGAGATCCACTTTACTGGTCTTATCACATCACATCGGGATGATCCCTAGTGGGTGCATATAGCATTACTCATCCCACTTCCTTCTGTTATCTAATTCAGTTCCGAGTGGTAAATGTCATCGAAAACTCATGTTAATTGGTCGGAAGTTTACGGTTTAGGATTCAGGCTTAGGCCCCCTTCCGCAAAAACCCCAAATAAAAAGAAAGAAAAAAGAACTCCTAGAGCTTTGACTAGTATTGAATCTATATAAACAGATAATCAGTATGTGCTAAACAATTCAATGCCATTCTCGTGCATTATAAATATTTATTCCCTGGTTGATGATTTATGCGACTTGACTTCTTTGATTTTCTTGCAGTGGGCTGATGTATTGGACTTCTCATTCAGAATAACCAAGTAGCCTCAATGGTAGACAGACTGGAAATTGAGATTGTTTGCCGCTCATCCCTGCCTTTGTTTCTGTATCTGTTATGTTAGTTCACATTCGAAGGTCTGTATGTTTTGTTAAAAAAATTCGAGTCCCTTGTACAAAACATTCATGAATGTGCCAGAACATGCCAGGGTTTCTTGTCCACAAATACAAGTGGGTAAACCTAAATGAAAGGGTTGAGAAACTAATGCTATTATTCATGAACAATTTGGAGTTGTTTTTGTTACGTGGAAGATCAGATTTACTTGTGCATCATCCCTATGGGTGAAAATGTTTATATAATTTGGAAGAAACTTCATGGTTGGTTTGAAAGTATGTGTGCATTGGGTGAGGAAAGTAGACTATAAAAGACAAATTAATGATTATAGTTTGACATAAAATTATTAATTCTGGTCGTCTAAAATTTTTATTTGATTGCAAATCACTCTACACGGTCGTTTAGTTTTAGTTTCAAGACTACCATGAGAATTACTGTGACGCTACGGGCATTTTTAGAGCCTGTTTGGTAGGGCTACTAATCAGATTAAAATTGAAAATATAGTCGTTGTTGGGTCTCACTCGTCTAATAAAAGTCAACAATAACGGTTAGTTTTTTAATTTTAATCCGATTTTAATATCTAACAAACACCCTCTTAATATGAAGTTTTCAAGACACGTTTGACTATTTGTATATGTGTACCAAAAAAATAAAAATAAAAATAAATAATAATAAATAAAATTTGTATATGTGTACCAAAAAAATAAAAATAAAAATAAATAATAATAAATAAAAGGGGAGGGGAAGAAAATACGCTTTCGTTAAATTTGTGTGCTCGCATGAAGGCAAACGTTATAGCGGGAAGATTGTTGAATGATGAAGTCATGTAGAAAATTATGAAAAAGATGAGTCTACGAAACGAAGAAGATGCTCGATGGTTAGGGGTGGGTGCTACATGTACAAAGTCATGTTACAATTTTTTTTTATAAAATACGTGTTGGCAATATCTTAACCAATGACTTAAAACACAGTTTTGAAATCAATGACGTAGATCTTGCCACATCATTTTATCAACACACTTTTGTAAACCACTTTTATACAAATAACATAATTGTACATTTAACACCACCTGTCCACGTGAATGAATAATAAATTATGCCCTTAGAATTGAAATTTTGGTAGATTTGATAAAAATTAAAAAGTGATAACATATGTGGTTAAAATTTTGTGAATTTTATAAAATATGCTATTAAAATAATTTAATTCAAATTTCAATCAATATGCCGAGAACTTTCTTATGCAGTTCGTTGTAATGACAAGGTTGAGTAGTGGCCCAATGACCATTGGTCATCTATGACCTCAGCCACAATTCACGTATGCCTTGACAGATGCTTGACGCGTAATAAATTTTATTTTTGATTATTATTTGGATTATGCTTTGCCTACCGAACTTTTTACATAATCTTTTATCGAATTAACAAATAGAGGCTTCCCTTCGGTAAAAGATAATGTAAAAAGATATATACAAATAGATTTTTCCTTATTATTTTACGCTTTTAATCTATTTTATATAAATTTTGGTTACTTTCACACTTTATTTTTGTTCCTAATTGTTTGATTATATTATTTTATGCTTTTAATTGTTTAGGAGGGTATGTTTGAGTCACATTATTTTGTAAGAATATATTTTGAAATAGTAGATTGATGAAGAATGTGTGGTTGAAAAAAAAGAAAAAATTATTGATGCGATAAAAAATATTATTTTATTGCAGAATGTGTGATTAAAAATGAGTAAAATAATGAGAATACAAATTTTAATGTGTACCAAACAGGAGCTCATTTCGAGATTACTGAAAACACGTTATTTTTGTCATTTTGAAAATTTGTTTTCAAAAATTAAAAATGAAGGGGCTGGTCTTTTTGTTTTTCAGTTTTGTGTTTTGAGTTTTGAATTCATTTTAGGTTTTGAGTGTCTATTTTGATATTGTTGAAAATGTGTCTTTTTTGACATTTTTAAAATTTGTTTTGAACACACCCACAACAATAAATTTGTCGTTTTGGATTTTTTTTTTTTAATTTTTAACTTGTTTTCAAAAACGCGTTTGCATTGTTTTGGAAAATTGAAAACAAAAAACGATTTTAAAATAATAAAGAGGTTAGACTCGAAGTTTTGGCTTGGTTTTAATCGAAAATAGCCAAAATGATTTTTTTGGCATTTTTCGTTTTCTTTGTAAAATTTAAACTCGTTTTTGGTAATTCGTTTCTGAAAATTGGTAAGTAAACGTGTTTTTAGTATTTTCGAAAATTGAAAACTAAAAATGACTTGAAAACAGCGAGGAGAATATGCCCTTATTTTCTGTTCCTAAATTAGACAAATTGTCTAAAATGAAACGAAAATTAATAATTAATTTTTAAAAAAATTATATAATCAAAATAAACCAATGTATTAAAATTTGAATCAGTTTGAAAGCTAGTCTAGTTATGTGTGAAAATTTGTAAATTAGGCATGGATTAAACAGAGCTAAGAACATCTTTAGCGTGTTACATAGATTAGAACAAAAAACTTGTGGGTTTTATCGATTGCTATATTTATATCTTTATTTACTTAAAATAAATATAAAAGTAAAACTATATCTAAGTTCGATAATAAAATATTAATTTTTCTTAGTCTCCTCATCCAATAAAGCTTTTGAATTTAAATGAAATCGTAGATTTTGTCTTTTTTTTTTTTTTTTTCTCTTTCACATCACTCGACAGAATTCATGTCAACTTACATCGAAGAACATATTTTTAAATCTAAAATTTCATCTCTACACAATTCTTTAAGTACTCTCCTAAGAAAAAAATATTAGCAATCATTTAGAAGGAATAATAGTGAATTTGAACCATATTCGGTCTACACCAAATTTAACAGTTTGCCACACGACAAATTGTCATTTGTCAATTAACAGGTAAAAAAACAAAGTTTTCCCGTCACAATGTTTTGAAAACAAATGAAATGTAAAATAAAAAAGAGAAATGCTACACTTACATTTTTGTGTGGGTACCATTGTGATGCCCACACATACGTGAGAGGATTATGTACTAAGTTGTGTATCAAGAATGTACAAGTAGCAAATTTAAACAAAAAATGTACAGCAAGCAAAATCCGCTTCTTTATTACCTTAAATCCGAGTCAACGCTTGCATTGACTAGTTGCAATTTTTTTCACACACAGTGGGAGGAATAAAGGGGTACGGAAATCCCGACCTGGCATTTCATTTTCTCTCTCCGACGCCTCCTTCTCCGCCTTTTCCGCCAATCTTCTACACCTATGCATACATTTCCTGTCTCTCGTACGAGCACACTTTTTTTCTAAAATATCATCACCTCACGGAAATCCCCATAAAAAGAAGAAATTTCAAAACTTTTGAAGCCTTTTTCTTTCAATTCATGGATTTAGATTCCAATCATGATGCATCGAATACCGAAATACTTAATTCATAGCTCAGAGCGAAGCAAAACCCGCATGAATTCCAGCTCCAGTTCCGGCGGTAGCCGCCGCCAAGCCGCCTCCAAGCAGAAGCATCAGCCGAAGCTCGATCGCCGGAACGCCAATAATAAGATCAATTACGATTTATGTCCCTCTACGCCCTCAACTTCGTCTTCATCGTATTACTCATCGGAGGACTCTTCACTGCGCACACGGTCGCTCGAATTGTACAGTGACAATAAGAGCTTTCGCATCGAGGGGATTGAGGGTGAAATTGAAATTATCTGCAATGCGTTGGGGTTTTCTGGGATAGATGATTTTGGGATATCTACAGCTGAATATGAGAGTATGAAGGTCAGATCCTCTTCTGCTCCTCTTTTAGGTAATCGGAAAATTGAGGCTGATACTCGTAATATTGATGCTGGAATTACTGATGATGCTGGTAGTAGGATAAGTAATGTAATTATTAGAGAGAAAAATATGGGTTTTAGTGAGAACCCTAGTGTTAGTGGTCGTGTTGATGAACTAGCGGCCAGGTTAGGAGATAGTGAAAGGGTAGGTGATGAAATTTCGGGTGAAATTGTAAGTAGTGTATTGAATGAATTTCGTGGAAATGGTAGTAAGGGTGTGCGGCTACCCGTTCTGGCGCCAGTGCCCGCACTGTCGTTGCCGGTGATAGAAAACACATGCTCAGCTTGGGACTTGCCATTGGAAGGTGAAAGAATTCCCGAGTTCGTGGTTAGTTTGGAGGAAGGTCAAGAAGTGGGGAGGAGTAGGAGGATTGACGAGCAAGAGGAAGACGGAGAGGAGGATAATATGAGAAGCGAGAATGTTATGATATCAGAGTCGCCTTCGTTTACAACTTCAAATGACGATGATTCTTCAAGTACTACAACAGAGCCCACGTCTACTATTTCACCCAATGGGAGATTTAGACGCATTATTATGGATTGGCAGAAAGGTGAGCTCTTAGGCCGTGGATCATTCGGAACTGTGTATGAAGGAATTGCTGAGTAAGTGCTATTTTCTGGCAAAATATAATTCAAATCTGTTAATTGATCATTTTTCTATTTCACGCATGCCTTATGGTTGCAGTTTAAATTATTTACTGGGATTGTCTATAGAAGGGATCAAGTTACTCAGGTTTTTCAATTCAATTTAGCTGTTGCAAGATTTTGATTGCTTCTAGAAAATTACTTGTGTTGATCTTTTCTTCGTATTCTTTCATTATTCATTGTCATGATCGATTTTTCCATGAGTGGTAAAAATCAAAAGCTTTGTTGAAAAATTGAGGATTAGTGTCTATAACATTCCTGTGAGATCTTTCTGCTGACAGAGTATTATATCTTAAATGCTTTCTTTTCCTTTTATTAAATTCTGTTTTCCTTTTTACTGAGTTTATAGGAATGAGGTATAGCCGTGTCACATGGTATAGTTAAATTTCTTTTACAATATCATTTGATGTTGTTGATTAAAGCTCAAAGAAACTTGTGGCTTTATCAACGAGCATAGCCTCATAGTAACGTTTTTCTCTTTGTGGTATTGGGGATGTGGAGTGTAGAGATTTTTCTTATAGGTCTCTATGTTAATGCATGTCTTTGGGCCTATGAGTGAAATGAGGGAAGTATGAGGAGGTGAATATGATCTCATATGAATAGAGATCTTAAATATTGAAGTTCCCTATCTTAAGGTGTTTGCCCTTCGGGTGAGATAAGCTAAATTTTCTTTACCAAATTTTGAAGATTTTACCTTTCATGTGTTTATCTAAGTATATAAGTGAAGAAATTCATTCTAGTCTCTCTCTCTGGAATTTTTTTGCCACTTGCTTTACTTCACTGCCTGTTATTTGTTTTTCCTTCGTAATCACTTCATTTTTTAAAAGATATCAATCTGCCAGTCCATCAACGTGTGCGTATATAATTGATCAAATATAGAAAAAGAAAAATTATTTTATCCTGAGTCTCATGAACATGAGCATTGACATGATTTTTCTAAAAAGTAGGATACACATTGAGTTAAATTCGCTTAAATTTTATATGCCATATATTATATATACTTTTTAATATAGGATGGTACATGCCAAGTCGAACATTTGCTAAAGGAATTTCCCTAAAGTATCCTTGAGCATTTGAAATTTAAATATACACAATAAAAAATTGGACACGGCATATGGTTTGTTGGACCAATGTATTAAGAGTGTTAGAGGAGTGTCGGTGTCCAAACGTGCTGCCCTAGTAGGAGTAATGCATTATAGATTTTATCCTGTTTTGTATGTGTAGCACAATGTTTTGAAGTGTGGATTTTGTTTTCAGTTTCCATGATATGAAGGATCTGAAACAGATTTTATATGTTAGTTACAATTTGCTCACCCTATCATAAAATTGCTTTGTTTCAGTGGTGGATTCTTTTTTGCTGTCAAGGAAGTATCTTTGCTTGATCAAGGGGAAGAAGGAAAGCAAAGTATCATCCAACTCGAGCAGGTCAAGCAGCCTCAAGTTTTTTATCATAGCTCAGTTATTACCATGTTTACTTTAAGCGTTCTGCCTCAAGGCTCTGAAACTATCACGAGTCAAGATTCTCAACCTTATTTTAACTCTTTCGCCGTTCCTTCATTAATTTCTTTTGATTTGTACAGGAAATTGCTCTTCTTAGCCAGTTTGAACATGAAAATATAGTCCAGTATTATGGAGCTATAAAGGTATTTAATTTTGGCTATCTGTGTTTTTTTCCTCTCTTGCTTTCTTTGGCATTGATTGGCGTTCTTTCATATGCTGAAATTTCCCCCTAATTGTACATTTTTTTTCCAATGTCAAATGGTTCTATCTTGAGATTCTTTTCTGAGTCTCAACTGCAGAAGTCTATATTGCAATATTTTTGGATTTTTGGTTCCTTAGATCATTAAATACTTGTTAACCTTTATGACATTGTTAGTTATATTTTTGCCATGAAATTAAATATGCTACACTGACATTACCCTTCTCTTAGTCTATTCTTCAATTTCTTGTTTACGCTTTAGATTCTTTTTATTTTCACTTGCAAGCTCTTGTATATTTTGTCTCTAGGAGAAATTACATTGAAATGCCAACAATTTTTTGCCTTCTTTGCAGGATGAATCAAATCTTTATATCTTTCTTGAGCTGGTTACTAAAGGCTCCCTCTTGAGCCTTTACCAGAAGTATAACCTTCAAGATTCGCAGGTCTCTGCTTATACCAGACAGATTTTACATGGTTTAAAATATCTGCATGACAGAGATGTGGTCCACAGGTGATTAAACCAAAAAATCTTGTATAATCTGTTTTGCAGTTTTTTTTTTGTGATTCATACTAACTTCAATAAATGATTTATGGAGTTCCTAACGTACTTTCCTGAATGTTGAATGAGTTGTTGATATGGCAATGAATTTACCATTTCTTAGTTTTAGAAAACTTAACAATGCTAAACTCTCCTAATTTTTCCTCTCATCTCAGAGATATCAAGTGTGCAAATATATTGGTGGATGCAAAAGGATCAGTCAAACTTGCAGATTTTGGCCTTGCAAAGGTTCAATTTGCTCCTTTTACCCCTCTTCTGGTCACAGTGCCTTTTTTGTCTTCCGCAGTTTTGGAAATAGTTTATTACAATTACTACTGTGATTATTTCTAACAATTGTAGTTAATGTGTCTTTCAGGCTACCAAGCTAAATGATGTGAAATCGTGCAAGGGAACTGCCTTCTGGATGGCTCCCGAGGTTTGTCTTGACTCTCTTTATCCAGATTTAATCAGCACAAGAAGTTAAGTACAAGGTTTCTGATTTGTATGTATGGTCTGGTTATACCATTAACTTGTACAAGAATTTCACTTGTACCATCCTTGTGTTCCTTGATGGTCCGGTTTATAAGTTGATTTTGTGAATATTTATATGCTACCATTTTTGTGATGGCATTCAAGTGAGGATGTTCATTATTACTCCCCCCGTCCCATAAAGATAGTCCTATTCCTTTTTTCACACAGATTAAGAAAATTTAGTTAATAAAGTTAAAACAATAAATTTTACTATCATTTTTCCTAATATACTCCTAGAATAATGTAATTAATATTCAAGTTAATCAAATAATGCATGCAATATTCAAGGTAATTAAACTATTTTTGGTCCTAGTCATTGTTTAATGCAAGAATCAAGGTAATTAACATTCCAAAGTCATCCAATATAAATACAAATGAATAAATGTCATAGAAGATGAAATGTTTTTTTTGGTTTTTAATTTATTGTTCCAACTACAATTGAACGTAGTTTATATTTGTTATAAAAAGCACATTAAAAACCACTGGCATGTTAGGAAACTAATATATTAACTACTCTCTTAAATAAGAAACAAGACTAATTTGGGACGACGAAAAAGGAAAACATGAATATCTTTATCGGGCCGAGGGAGTACCTTTTACTGACTCAATTTATGGGCTGGTTGGTAGGATTTTGTGAATATTACTATTTGCTACCATCTCTGTGATGGCATTCAAGTGAAGACGTTCATTATTACCTTTACTGATTATTAATTTATGGGCAGGTTGTTAGGAGCCGAGGATACGGGCATGCAGCAGATATATGGAGCCTTGGGTGCACTGTCCTAGAGATGCTAACCCGACGTTTTCCTTACTTCAATCTGGAATGTGTAAGTGAAAGCACTTTCTTTTTCTAATTTTATTTTAATTATTCAAGCGTATTCTGTAGATTGTTCATTATCCTCTTAATACACTGACAAAATGTTCTCGTTAAAACCTTTTGGAATGTTTTTTGATGAGGGACCAAAATGCTGAATGACAATCCTATGGTGCATTATGATGTTTTTCGAACAATAATAAATTTGGACATCCTAAAGATGGAGGTATATGTACACAATACACGACATCTCATTTTGATTTGATGGATTGTCATGTCATTGTATTTTTCATCGGTCCATGTTCCTTCCATGTTCCTAATATGAGAAATAACCATCTAATATGAAATGATAGAACAGATTACAGCTAACAGAAATGGGAAAGAAGGGTGAAGGAAATCTCCTCATGAATGTTGATAAAATGGTGAAAGTGTTACCCCTGGAAGTTGACAAAAGAATATTTGCACTGCTAAGAGAATGTTAAACTAAGCTTAAAAAGTTCAGTTATATTTAAGTAGGTTAAAAATAAATATTTTTTTATTGATCAAAGTTAGAAATAATATTCTTATTTTCATAGTAAGTTGAGTTATTCTCAAAGTAAGAAACATTTTCATTTAAAAGTAAGAAAAATGTAACTTGTTTGAAGATGTTTGTAAACAAAAAATAAGGAAAATGTTTCTTGTACATAATTATTTACATAGCCCCTGTTTGGTACACATTAAAATTTTCATTTTCATTCTTTTACTCATTTTTAACCACACACTCTCAATAAAATAATATTATCCATCATATCTATAACTTTTCATTCTTATTCAATACACATTCTCTATCAATCTACTATTTCAGAATACATTCTTTCAAAATAATGTGGTTTAAACACACCCATAATGTTTTACATAATGATCAGGTGTCAAATTGTTAGTGGGGAAGTTATTTGGTGGATGAGATTTTGATCTAATTAAATCTCCCCACATCATATGTTGGTAAACCGTTACGTAAATTGTTATGTACGTGTAGCACAACTCAAAAATTAATTTTAAGTAACTTTGACCCCTTTTTAAGCTTAGCCAAACTTGCTTTGAAGTGCAGATCGTCCTATTAGCACATAGATGTCTCATTCGAAACATATTCTTGGATAGGGAATTCAGTGCATATGCTGAACTTTTTCCTGGAAATCACCCGTAAATAAATATCACTGTTTTTGTCTGTAATATATCATGCAATTCTTTCTCGTTGAGCTTGATTGAATATTCTTTCTGTACAACAGATGCCCGCATTATTTAGGATAGGAAGGGGTGAGCGACCACCCATTCCCGAATCTCTTTCCAGCTATGCACGGGAGTTTATCCTCCAATGTCTACAAGTTGACCCGAATGCACGCCCTACTGCTGCCCAGCTTTTGGACCATCCATTTGTGAAGCGACCTCTTTCATCATCTTCAGGCTCAGCATCTCCTCACAATTTTGGCCGGCGGATTCAAGAAATGTTATAAGGTATAACCAAAATTAAGTGAATTTTATAGGTCTAAATTTCAGCATCATATCTACTGCTCTGTTTCTACTGTGTTAGAGAGCTTGTTTTGCAAAGTTTTAGAAGTTCACATATAAGTAAATATTTTGATTTTAAATGAAGAAATTATTTTTACCGGCTAAAGTTGAAAATAAGTCACTTATTTTGACCGTATGCAAGAGCTACATTGAGAAAAAATGAATTTGTTTACATGAAGTTAAGAAAAGGTGAGTTCGAAGATAAAACTTTTTTGGACCAAAAATACTTTCACACTTCTTTTTAGCTTATTATTAGCCAAACAAGCTCTTAAAGTAGAAAGCAATACATATAAGAGTTTTGCTATTTGTACATCGGGTGTACACCCCCCTCACAAAAGAGGGGGGCTCATATCCAATAAAAAAATTGTGGGCCCTCATATTATGAGGGGGGCTGTGACATCCCGTGTACATATAGCAAAACTCTACATATAAGCATCAAATATCTGTTCCTGGCACCTAAATGTTTGTGCTTCCTTTTTGTGATTTAACAAGACATCCATGAATAACCGACGGTTCAATTCTTTCATTGATAAGATAGTGCGAAACCCGCATCCTCTCCATTAACAAACCCTGCTACTTGTATAGGTTTTTTGACAGCTTGTCAATTTCTTTGACAGATTCTGAGGTGGCATGCACCACAGCCTTTGATTTGAAGGGCTGAGGTATATGCCACTTCTGTATCTGTCAAACTTTTTGTCAAAACATTTCTGTACAAGTAGCTTAATTCTTCCATTTATCTCAAGGCAAAAAGAAATTATAAGTAACCAAGAAGAAATGAATCCTCAGAAACAGGTAAATGTTCCCTAAGCAGAGAAGTGCACATTTGGCTAAACTTAAAATATTCACGGATGAGTAATTTACTTACAAGTATGTTTGATTTATTTATTTTGAAAGTTGGAGAGATGTTACATTACTTTCAAAGAAAGTAGTATTTTTCACTTTAAAGAAAAAGTAACTAAGCAAATTATTCAAAAGTAAATTTACCTTCTCTTTTTAAAGCTTGCTCAAACATGCTCCTAGTCATGGATGCTCGTACTCTTTCCTTCTCACTGCAGCTCCGCTCTTTTGGATTTTCAATTTTGTGGGACTATTCTCTGGATTGCAGATTTCCACTGACATTTGGATTTTATATTTTAATTATTTCAGACTGCACAGGGAATTGCTTTCAAGTTTCGTCTTCATGCTGGAGTTTATTTCAGCAGGAGTGGTTGTTGTATAGATTGTTTGACACTGTATTCTTCATTAATTCGATCGGGAAAAAATTTTAATGGTCTCTCAATTTTTATAATAATTTTTTTTATTTGTTTTTTGTTCTTTTTTGCTGCTGAAACTGCATTCATAGATTTCATGCACGCTGGCTTGGGTCGTGTCGTCATTCCTTGCAAACGCGGTAGTAAACCCACTAAATATTCCGGTTCTTGATATTTGGATCTCTGTTTAGAATAACAATGTCTAATTAAACTTGATTGTAAGTTCTAAAAATAAAGAAAATAAAGAAAGTAAAATGGAGAAACATAATGTTAAATGTACATTGTGTGATTGACATCTTTGCTTGCATTTCATTGGAGTTCAAAAAGTATTGAACGGAAAAATTAATATCGTCCAATTATGGGTTGTCACTTGGCACAATATAAAAAATAGTACAAAAAAATATGTACATGTAGAGCGATTGAACGGAAAAAGTTTGTTATTCTATATTTTATTAATTTTAAAGCTTCACTTAAATTACAGTTTCTTGTAAAAGCTTAATGGAAAGAATCTCAAAATTTGAGCTTGTCTAATATAACTATTTAAAGCTGTTTTTGGTCCCCAAAATAAAAAAGTAAAAAAAATTTAACAATCAATATTTTAAATAAAAGAACTTTTGACTTTTAAAAATTCTATGAGGCAATGGAGAAGCTCTCCAACCACTCTCTTATGCAATTTTTATTTATTGTAGAAGAGCATTATGAATAATTTATGTTAATTTTTTTAAAAGATCTTTTAGTTAGAGAAAATATTTTCAAAAAATTATTCAAATTTTGTTTTTTAAACTTTTTGAAAACTTTACCAAACATGTCCCTAAACACTTTGTCTACGTCAATGTCGTCTATGTTAATGAAAAGTAGAAATTAATTTCTACCGACGACAAAGAAGACTTTGACTTATAGAAATTTCTACAAAGACCAAAATTTATTGGTGCAAGAAAAAAAAAAAAATAATAATACCAACTTGTTCTGCCGCCTATACATACAAATCATACATGCATATTATAATATGGGAGAAGGATAATTATGAATAGCGAAAACAATATAATATCGGAGTATACATCTTCAAGTGATGAAGATGACGATCCATCAAACTTTACTATTAGGAATTGGAGCAAGGGCGAGCTCTTGGGTCATGGATCATTCGGACCTGTGTATGAAGCATTTACTGAGTAAGTGTTATATATATTGCTAAGCATGAACCATAGTTACCATTTCTCATGGCTGCCAGTATAACTGTCTTTTTATAGTGAAGCTATACAGACAGATTGATTGTTCCTAGCCTAGCAGGTTCGCACGGTTGCACTTGCTCCATGGTTGAGCATACCAATTTTGGAATTTTGAGTCAGATCAAATTGCAGTTGGTTTTTAGATTTAATTACTACAGGAAATTGATTTCCCTTTGAAGGTTTTAGATCTCCTATGAGGTTATTGAATTTCATATTTAAATCTTTACACATAAGTGTGGGATCATAACCTTGGAAGGGTTTTAATGGCATTCCAACATTCTAGCCAAAACTTCCTCCCTTAAATCTTCCTTGTTTTTAGGTGCCTCCCTTTTGAAAAAGAGTCATGCTATGTGTACAACCGAGGTTGACAACCTTTTACATAGGGGGGTTCACATTTTTATTTTTGAATTTTTTAAACATGCGGACCCCTCACGCACGTAAGAGGTTGTCAACCTCGGTTGTACAAATAGAATTTCCCTTTGAAAAATAAGAGAACGTGACTAACCCAGAAATGTGCTCAAGATAATTGCATAATTCTCCGTAGTAGGTCAATTAAGTTTCACACTTATATTAGAGCCAAGAGAGAGATCTAATCGGACTCACAAGACCAAGCTCCAATAGATGATTCTAATTGGTTTAACTCTTGACCAATTATGACATCTATTAATCCGGCTCATTATACCAAACGGTCAAAATTACACTCTCGAGTCAAGTGATAATTATGGAAGCAAATCATAATCCGATAACAATATCCTCCAATCATATTCCCGCAAGTCATCCCCCATTTGATCGTCATATGCTGGAATTGGCAAAATGATCATTTTGCCCTTCTAACATGTATAGCCCTCCGAGTCCTATATAAGATGAACAAATTACAACATAGAGTACAATGATCCCATTGTTGAACTATTGAGTCAGGTTCAAATGCCTATTGAGAATACCTTGGAGTGATGATCGTCACATCGTAATGATTAATGGATTTTACTATTGCAAGTATACGATCTCTAACTTTTTCGCCCCGATTCCTAAAATACCGATATTGATCTTCCAGTTAAAACTTTACTTATTGGTACATTAAAGAACTTGAACTAGCAATTAAATGTACATTACTCGGTCAGGATTTAAGTGACTCATACGATATTCGAGTAAAGTCTCATTTCTAGCGATTACAAATGAGTCATCTATGCGATCTTGTTCAATGTGCACCAAACACATCTTTTTTTTTTTTTCAAATCTCAATGAGAACATGCAATTTTATTAACATGAAGGGTCCAACTTTGTGTACTGATCGCGAACAATATAATTTTGATCATGTCACAAATTGTGTCTCATTATACTCGAACCATTAAGAATACAACTTGTGACATTTTGTATGTGTTGGATAGAATAATGGTAAAGTGTAGAAAAACTTATCAATAGATATCAATAGATCGAGTCTCGTGACAGCACGATGTCCTAAAGCGAAATTGCCCGTCGATAACTGCTGCGACCTCCGTGGACAATCACCTCCAGGATACAACGATCAAATAAACCAATTGAGCAGCAATCACAAAAGGTTTTCAGAACTCTCAAGTGTACTCCAGAAATATGAAAAACTAATTTGAGTATAATATTTTACTGTATATATGAATAGACAATTTCGTTTTTGTTGTAGTAGTATTCTCAAGTCCAGAAGTGAGTTTATATAGCCAGAAAATAGAAGTAACTGCATACCCCATGATCCAGTATTAAATTACAGTTTTAATGGCCAATGGTAATGGGTTGTAAATACTGAACAGTTAAAACAGTCATATTTTACTGGCTAGTTGACCCATTAAACAATTCCGAAAATAATTAAAAATAATAATTATTTTATTAGAATCAATAAAGCCCAAGGCCCCAAGGCCCAATCAAAGACTTTTTAACATAGTGCGTGAGGCGTGGCTCGAACCCCTGACCTCCCACACAAATTCCACATTTTTACCAGTTGGGCACTTTATCTTAATTAATTATTTCTTTCACATACTATATTTATTGTATAAATATATAACAATCCCCCACATGAAAGAAATAAGATAGATAAAAATTATATCCTGGAGTACGGTAGAAATCACGCAGGCTTAGGTGTCTATCGACTTGAACCTTAGCTTTGTATATTCTATCGAGCTTGCTAACTGTAGAGTGAACTATGTCTTGAACTCCACAATTATGATTTGCAAACTGAGACAATAAAACACACACATGATTTCTAAAACAATCATAGAGTTCTCGCGGTTGTGTTCATTTCGGCCGTGAACTTTCCCGGTTTCTTTAAGTGCTCTAGAGAATTAGCCTCAATTCTCATAGGAAGCGGCCCCACTTCCACACTCAAATAGGTGCTTCTATCAAGGATGCACTGTATTTAAACACCCCACTGAATATCAGCTATAGAAAGCATTAAGAGCATTTGCTCATCCTCTAATCAATACAGTTGGTACTACTCATCATAGGGAGGGGTTTGAAATAAATTCAATGTAGTACCCCCACAAATCACTCCAATAACTTTGTTATCCCATTGAACCTTATCCATGGGATCTCCAATCGCAAGGTTGGGTTTCCATTATAGGTTATCTAATTTGTAATAGGCTTTAGCCCCATCCCCTCGATGTTTTCTGAACTAGCTCTCTAGCTAATCCTTTGGTTAATGGGTCAACAATATTATCACTTGACTTCACATAGTCAATAGCTATAACCCCATCCTTAAGCAGCTGACGCACAGTATTGTGCCTCCTACGAATATGTCTAGACTTTCCATT
Source organism: Fraxinus excelsior (assembly GCA_019097785.1). Lineage (NCBI taxonomy): Eukaryota > Viridiplantae > Streptophyta > Magnoliopsida > Lamiales > Oleaceae > Fraxinus > Fraxinus excelsior. The sequence continues at coordinate 45,033,879 of CM032623.1, forward strand.
GTAGGATGAATTTTGAGCTCTTGAAATAGCTGCTTGACTGTCACAATGGACATAGATAGCTGGAATTGGTTTGGACCACAAATGAACATCCATAAGAAAATTCCTTAACCATTCAGCCTCTTCACCTGCCTTATCCAATGCTATGAACTCTGATTCCATAGTGGATCTCGCAATGCAGGTTTGCTTAGTAGATTTCCAAGATACAGCACCACCTGCTAATGTAAAAACATATCCACTTGTAGATTTAGTTTCATTGGTATCTGAAATCCAATTAGCATCACAATATCCCTCAAGTACAGCAGGATATTTAGTATAATGTATTCCCCAGTCTAGAGTGTATCTCAAATACCTCAAGACTCGAATGAGAGCATCCCAATGTTCACTATTAGGATTACTAGTATACCTGCTAAGTCTACCGACAGCATATGCTATATCAGGTCTGGTACAGTTCATGAGATACATGAGACTACCGATCACTCTAGCATATTCTAAAGCAGAAACACTAGGACCTGAATGTTTTCTCAAATGATGACTTGCATCATAAGGTGTTTTAGCGGGAATACAATTATATTGGTTAAACTTCTTAAGCACTTTTTCTACATAATGTGATTGGGTTAAAGTAATTCCTTCGGAATGTGTTACTATTTTAATCCCTAGAATAACATCAGCAACACCCAAATCTTTCATTTCGAAGTGCTTTTTCAGAAACTGTTTAGTCTTATTAATCACATCTAAACTAGTTCCCATTATAAGCATATCATCCACATATAAGCAAATTATAACACCACTATCCCCCACAAATTTGCTATATATACATTTATCTGCTTCATTTATCACATAACCATTAGATGTCAAAGCTGTATCAAATTTCTCATGCCATTGCTTAGGGGCTTGTTTAAGGCCATAAAGAGATTTTTTAAGTCTACACACTTTATCATCAAGGCCTTCTACCACAAATCCCTCAGGTTGATCCATATAAATCTCTTCTTCTAAATCTCCATATAGAAAGGCAGTCTTGACATCCATTTGATGTATAATAAGATTATACAATGAAGCAATTGCAACTAACATCCTAATAGAGGTAATTCTAGTAACAGGTGAATATGTATCAAAGAAGTCAACTCCTTCTTTTTGTTTATAGCATTTAGCTACAAGTCTTGCTTTAAATTTATCAATTGAACCATCAGGTTTCAATTTTTTCTTAAAAATCCATCTACACCCAATGGTTTTACATCCTCTAGGCAAGTCTACTAATTCCCAAGTGTTATTAGACATAATGGAATCATATTCACTATTTATAGCTTCCTTCCAAAATATAGAATCTTGTGAAGATATAGCTTCAACAAATGTAATAGGATCATCCTCTACTAAGTATGTTAGAAAGTCAGGACCAAAAGAAGTAGCAGTCCTAGGTCTTTTGCTTCTCCTAACTTCAGCTTCTTCTAATTCAATAGGCTCTTCTCTAACACTAGGAGGGACACTAAGAGAACTACTTGGTCCTGCAGATTTTTCTTTAAAAGGAAATCTATTTTCAAAAAATTCTGCATCTCTAGTTTCAAAAATTGTGTTCTTTCCAATCAAAATATTTTTAGAGTCAATTACTAAAAATCTGTAGGCATTACTATGAAAAGCATAACCTATGAACACACAATCAACAGTTTTTGGACCAAGTTTAGTTCTCTTAGGTGCTGGAATAGACGCCTTAGCTAAACACCCCCACACTTTAAGATATTTATATGAAGGTATTCTACCTTTCCACAATTCATAAGGGGATTTATCATTTTTCTTACTAGGAATTCTGTTAAGAACATAACATGCAGTAAGAAGTGCTTCCCCCCACATGTTAAAAGGTAATCCAGAAGAGTTTAGCATTGAAATGACCATATCCTTTAGAGTTCTATTTTTCCTTTCAGCTACACCATTAGATTGGGGAGAATATGGTGGAGTAGTCTCATGAATAATACCATTATCAACACAAAATTTATCAAGCTCACCTGAATATTCTCCTCCCCTATCAGATCTTAAAATCTTAATAGTTTTATCTAACTGATTTTCTACTTCAGTTTTATATGAAACAAATTTTGAATAACTTTCATCCTTACTCTTAAGAAGATAAATATAACAATAACGGGAGTAATCGTCAATGAAAGTTAAAAAATATTTATTTCCACCACGAGTAACATATCCTTTTAAATCACATAAATCAGAATGTATTAAACTTAAAACTGAAGTAGTCCTATCAACATGTGGAAATGGTTTTCTAGCATACTTAGATTCAATACACGTTTCACATTTTGAATTTGGGAACTTATCAGTTTTAGGAATGTTTCCCAATCTCATTAATTTTTTAATAGAATTCATGTTCACGTGTCCAAGTCTAGCATGCCATAAATCATAAGAATCCAGCAAGTAAACAGAAGAAGTAGAAGCTTTATTGATCACAGAAACATTTAATTTAAATAAACCCTCATCTGAATACCCTTTCCCAACAAAGGTACCACCCTTAGACATTACAACTTGACCACTCTCAAATACAATATTAAATCCCTTTTTGACCAAAATAGATCCAGACACTAGATTTTTCCTTATATCAGGTACATAAAGGACATCCTTCAAACTAAGGATATTTCCAGAAGTAAATCTAAGTGTCACAGTTCCTTTCCCCTTGATTTTGGAGGAGGAATCATTCCCCATGAACAGACATTCTCCATCACTATTAGGAGTGAATGAAGAAAATGCACCTCTCGTGCAACAAATGTGTTTGGTAGCTCCAGAATCTACCCACCAGTCTGTCATGTTGCTCACTAGATTAACTTCTGTCACCATAGCAGAAAAATTCCCATCTTCCACTATATGTGCCTGATGCTTCACAGTTTTTCCTTTCCTATTTCGGCAATCCTTTGCAAAGTGACCTGGTTTACCACAAACAAAACAATCACCAACAGTTTTATTTTTAAATTGAGGCTTAGACCGATTGTTCTTTCCTATGAATGGTTTCCCCTTGAATCTGCCTTTAAAATTCTGACTTTTGGTAAAATTCCCAACAGCTTTCTTACTATCCGAACCTCCTTCAATAAGATTGGCCTTTGTACCCAAGTCTGGTCTCTCCCTACGTTCTGCCATTTTATTGTCCTCCTCAATCCTAATTCTGATAATCAAATCCTCTAATGACATTTCTTTTCTTTTATGCTTCAAACTGTTTTTATACTCTTTCCAAGAAGGTGGTAGTTTTTCAATTATAGCAGACACTTGAAAACCTTCACATATTTTATAACCCTCAGCAATAATTTCATGAATTATAATCTGTAATTCTTCAACTTGACTTACCACCGTTCTAATATCATCCATTTTAAACTCTAGAAATTTTCCCACAACAAATTTCTTAGTTCCAGCATCTTCAGTAGCATATTTCTTTTCTAATGACTTCCATAATTCTTTAGCAGATTTACACGACCAGTAAACATCATATAAATCCAATGTCAAGCAATTCAGAATATAATTTCTGCACATATAATCACTACGTTCCCAAATAGCTAAATCTGATGTTTCATTATCCGTAGGCTCATCAGCAATTGCAAAAACAGGTTTATCAGATTCAATAGCATCTACAACTTTAAGAGTTGTCAAATAAAAACGCAATTTCATTTGCCATCTCTTAAAATTCTTTCCATCAAATAATTCAGGCTTTTCAGAATACTTAGGAACAGATATATCTACTGCAGCCATTAAAAACGTATAATTTCGCTTTAGATTGTTGGATAGAATAATGGTAAAGTGTAGAAAAACTTATCAATAGATATCAATAGATCGAGTCTCGTGACAGCACGATGTCCTAAAGCGAAATTGCCCGTCGATAACTGCTGCGACCTCCGTGGACAATCACCTCCAGGATACAACGATCAAATAAACCAATTGAGCAGCAATCACAAAAGGTTTTCAGAACTCTCAAGTGTACTCCAGAAATATGAAAAACTAATTTGAGTATAATATTTTACTGTATATATGAATAGACAATTTCGTTTTTGTTGTAGTAGTTTTCTCAAGTCCAGAAGTGAGTTTATATAGCCAGAAAATAGAGGTAACTGCATACCCCATGATCCAGTATTAAATTACAGTTTTAATGGCCAATGGTAATGGGTTGTAAATACTGGACAGTTAAAACAGTCATATTTTACTGGCTAGTTGACCCATTAAACAATTCCGAAAATAATTAAAAATAATAATTATTTTATTAGAATCAATAAAGCCCAAGAGCCAAATCAAAGACTTTTTAACATAGTGCGTGAGGCGTGGCTCGAACCCCTGACCTCCCACACAAATTCCACATTTTTACCAGTTGGGCACTTTATCTTAATTAATTATTTCTTTCACATATTATATTTATTGTATAAATATATAACAATCCCCCACATGAAAGAAATAAGATAGATAAAAATTATATTCTGGAGTACGGTAGAAATCACGCAGGCTTAGGTGTCTATCGACTTGAACCTTAGCTTTGTATATTCTATCGAGCTTGCTAACTGTAGAGTGAACTATGTCTTGAACTCCACAATTATGATTTGCAAACTGAGACAATAAAACACACACATGATTTCTAAAACAATCATAGAGTTCTCGCGGTTGTGTTCATTTCGGCCGTGAACTTTCCCGGTTTCTTTAAGTGCTCTAGAGAATTAGCCTCAATTCTCATAGGAAGCGGCCCCTAATTAATTATTTCTTTCACATACTATATTTATTGTATAAATATATAACAGTATGATCATGAAACTTAAGATTATTATTGTGAATAGTAGAATCATAATTCATAATATCGTTCACAAAATACTACTCGAAGGCCATCAGACTAACAATTGCTACGTCCATCTTTGTTTGTCCAGTTAGAGTACGTATCAGTCAAAGAGGCATTTACCCTATTTCCCTCTTAGGCGATCATGTTGGAGACATAAAGAGTCGAGGATAATTTTGAGATTAGATCCTTACGAATAGGATAAGGATTTTCTTAATCTTTACTATTGTATTTCTTTCACTTAGTTTATGATAAAATTAAAGTTCATATGGTCATCTATAGGTAAGTACTTGCACCACAGTAGAATGTGGTACAATTCAATTCAACATTTTGTTTGTTTGGGTCTCATTGTGTTGTGTTGTAGCAGCTTTAGTGCTCTGGCTATACAACCTGCTTGTTGGGAAAGCACCCATAGTCTCTTCTTATTAACGTTTCCAAATATGTATCTCTATAAGTGTTCCATAGATCATTCGAAGTGTTATTTGATGGATGTTGTGGTAGTGTTTGGAAGGAGCTGGAATCATTGATGCAAAAGGAACTTTCTTTAAATTCTTGATGCAAATCTGGTCTTGCAAATTGAGCCATAGAGGGTTACAAGGCCTCAATGCTTTTCCTAGCTGTTCAGAAAATTCTACTAGTCATCTTAATTCAAGAGATTAAGATTGTGAAATTCGCCCTATCCCTACTTGGATAAAGAAGGCCTCTGTCCCATTTTCAATAGGCTCTTCCATTGAAAATTAAGAAGTTTCATTGCTTTAGTTGAATCCTCCTCGCTCCTGCATTGTTACTGTTCAAATTAAAAAAATTGCTATTTAATAGTTTCTGAATTTTTAATATCAATATTATTCTCTTTTAGTTCGGGAAGATTATAACTTCATATTATGTGTTGCTGAGCTTCATGCAATGGTACTTAGGTTTAGTTTCCTACGGTCATTAGTCTCCGTACCTTTGAGATCGTTCTAGTGACAAATTATTGTATCTTCAAATGTGTTTTTTTTTCCTTTTACAAAATCAGAAGTTGCCTTTTACTGAGTTTATAGGACATGGGGCCATAACGTGTCACTTCCTATAGCTAAAAATTAATTCCAATCTTGTTCGACGTTGTTGATTATCACTACACGTGTGACAGAGCAGGAAGTAAGCAGAGGTTATCAGTTGAATTTGAGCTCCTAGAGATCTTAAATCTTGATAATTTTATTTTATTTTTTTGTCTCGTACTTGGAAGATTTTCCCTAATATGTGAAGAATTTCACTCTACTCTAATTATTTTCTGTTTTCCCTTCTTCATTTACTTTATAATTTTTCCTCTTGCTTCTTGATTCTTATAGATATGATTCTCTTGCTCCATCAGCATGTACGTAAGAGTTCAATTTTAGAAAAGGAAATATTATTTTTATCCGTTTTTAATGTGTTGCACAGTATTTGTAGGATTTCCCTTTTCAGTTTTCATGATTTTAAACACATCTGTAATGTGTTTGTTATGATTTGCTAAACCCTATTGATACAGGATGACATTAATAATTATTCAAAATGTTCGGTGGAGGTGAGAACCTCTTGATATCCACTCCATGTAGAGCACCACCATGAGGCCGTCTACCCCTATGATGCCGTCTACCACTAAGATGTCGTACCACTAAGATGTCGTCTACCGCTATGAGGTCGTCGACCCCCATGAGGCGTCTATCACCATGAGGCCGACTACCCCCATGAGGTCGTTTACTCCCATGAGGCGTCTACCACTCGTCTACCCCCATGATGCATCGACCTCCATGATGCGTCTACCACCATGAGGCCGTCAATCCCCATGAGGTCGTCTACCACCACGAGGCCATCTACCACTAAGAGGCCTTATACCGCTATGAGGCCATCGACCGCTGTGAGGCCTCAACCCCCATGAAGCCCTCTACGTTCATACAAATCGACTATCACTATGAGTCCAATGCTACACTCAATCACATAAATGACAATGTGCTAGACAAGAACCGTCTAACGGAAAACGTGGGTACAACCAACTACTTGAGGTGTGTGGGTCATTCTACCAGAACGTGGGGGAAGTGGGGAGGCTTACGTGGGACACGTGGCACCAGCAACCGTAAAATGCGCGTGTAGCAACATGTGCCTATAAATACCTTCAAGGTGAGAAATGTTTGTCTTCTTGAAACCCGAACTACGTGAATTCACATTATACTTCCTATTCTCACAAACCGATTACTGATTCTCACGCTGGAGGTACAATGGGGTAGAAAGCCCTGACCTCATTTTGCAGGTAGCAACCGTTGACTGAAGCAGTTGGATCACCGCACTCGGTAAGGTAAACACGGAGGACAATCTCGTAAAACATTTCACCTATCATAAATTTGCTTTGTGCCAGTGGTGGATACTTTTTTGCTGTCAAGGAAGTATCATTGCTTGATCAAGGGAATGAGGGTAGGCAAAGGATTATCCAACTTGAGCAGGTCAAGCAGCCTCAAGTTTTTGCCCATTGCGCACTTGTTATTAGCGACTGTACTTTTAAGTTGTTGCCTCCAAGGCTCTGTCACTGTCTTGAATCAATGTTCTTCCACCTTATTCTGACCATTGCGTTGTTTTTTTTTTTAATGAATTTTTGTTTGCTCAGGAAATTTCTCCTCAGTCGGTTTGAACATGAGAACATAGTCCAGTATTTTGGCGCATCAATGGTATTACTTGCTAATTGTTTTATTTATCTCTCTTTCTTGCTTTATTGCATCGATGGGTGCTCTTTTATTTGCTTAACTTTCACTTGATTGTGCATATTTTCAATCTCAAATGCTATCTTTGAGATTCTTGCCCCCCTGTTTTAGCAACTGACGGAAGACTATATTACAATACTTTGGACTCTTAGAGCATTTTCAAGAGACTATTTTTAAAGAGCATATTTTACAATTTAGAGACTATATATAAATTTAGAGAGTAAAAAATTTTAAATATTTCAACAGACTTTTTATATTTAATACTTGATTTTACTATTCTCAAAAAATATTGTTTTCGCCTATTTTTTTATTTTCATTAGCTTCCATTCAAATTATTATATTATTTTTTTCCATTGAAAATTGAAATATTTTAAATGCATTTAATTATAGAAAGTGAGTTTTGATAAATAAAAATGTTATTTTAAAGAGTTTCTGGAAGCACAATTTGAAGTGTTACTCTTCAGAGATCATATTCTATTTAAAGAGTTTCTTGAAAATGCTCTTAATTGCTTAGCTTAATAAGCACTAAATATCCAAAACATTGTGGTCTTTTAGTCGTCTTCAATTTCTTTCACTTGTATACAGTATCTTTTATTGCACTTGAGTGATATGACACACAATAATAGATGGTGTGAGATAATGGTTAGTTATAGAATTGATTCCACCACATATTATAGTGCGTCACATCACCCGGTGCTTAGCACGCGTTTTGGAGATCAATTTTTCGTGCAAGCGCTGTTCGTACAAAATCCACAAGCGTGCGGGATCGTTGATGAGTAATAGAATTGATGAGTTCAGTATATCGTCTCACAGAAAATAAGACTTAATTCTAGTGTATTCGATATATCTAAATTCGCAACAACAATAAGATATGATTGATTTGTAGTTAACTACGCTCTAAACTACAAAAACAATAAAATGATGGTTTTTAAATCAAGCGTGGGTGATTGTATTGGGTTTCGAATCCACATATTGCTATCTATTTCAATTCTTGATGTATACCATATATTGCTATCTATTTCAATTCTTAATTTATAATCTAGTTCCGTTCATGCGTTCTGGACAATCGATAAAACTATGATATATAATTCTCTTTTTCAAGACAAATTAAATCTATCATAATCATGACCCGAATCTATTCCTAACCCGAATTCGAATGATTAGAATGCATTAAAGTTCAGATTATCTATATGATTGCACATGTGATAAATATTATTCTTAACATTTATTGCACATGTGTTAATTTTGCAGCGTTCTAAACTTATTGTGAGTCTCCCAACACTACAACAAGCAATTAATTATCTAATTGGTGGACAATCAATTAAATAGTATGCAAAATTAATCAAGAAACACAAGAAATAAACTAAACTACTAGTCTTGAATTAAAACAAATAACAAATATGTCTCATATTCATCCAATACAAAAATAGATCTAGCCTAACATGTTAATATATAAGTCACAAGAAGAATAATGGAAAAATATCACCCAGATAATGAAATAAATCAAAAGATGTTGATCTTCCCGCCCAAGGTTGAATTCTTTAAAATCTTGATGTAATTGACATTAAATTCCTCGCTATGGCTTGATCCACTCTTTCAAAATATGGCAATTGACCTCTTGTTCTTGATGAATTTGATGAAACTATAGTGTATTAAGAGGTGAGAGAGGTTTTTTTTCATGTGTATCCTTCGTTCTCTATTTATAAGAGCCAGAAAATAGGTCAAAATCCTGTTCAATTTGGTTTCCAAAAGAGTTTGAATCACGAAAGGAAACTAAAGATTCTTCTGCGGAAAAGGCATGTGCGCACGCACCGTTATAAGTGTTGCCCATGCACCATAGAACCAACTGACTCTCAGGTAAGGGAAAATAAGGCCGTGCGTGCGCGCCATGAATTGTCTGCTCGCACGCATGTTTGTCTCTATACAGCTTCCGATATTTTGGCCATAACTTTCTCTACAAGTATCCGATTGAGCTGATTCACGCATTAGAAATATAATTAAAAGGTATACAGTTCTTCTTGAAATACATTTTTCCAATTCAAATGATTACTATCCAAAAAATAGGTCCCAAGTTGATGTTAAAAATCCATAGCATAACTTATTCGGCTGAAAATTGATTTGTGAGAATACTTCCAAATACCCCCAAAGTTGAACATTTGTTTTTCTTCAAACAAAATTATAACACAACTTAACCAAAAATTTTAAATACACAGGACACATAGTTAGATAATTTGCCATTTTTTCTCAAGATTGGAATACTTGTATTAAAAATATAAACTGATATAAAATTCCAATGCTAAAATTAATTTCTTGTTATTCAATGCAAAATCGACGTACATGTATGAAAATTAATGTCAATCATCATAAATTCATAAAGTGATTCAAACCCCGACCATTTGTGGCCAAATGTTTCCTTTCTTCACTCATAAGATACACACCCTCAAATTTATTTATTTTCACTATTTTCCCAAGGTGTGATCTAAGGTTGAATTTATATACTATTCCCCACACTCTCTATTTTGGTTAGATCTTACTAATTGCAATTTAAAACATCAATAAATGTGAATTCCCCTTATTTTGATTGCTTCAAATTCTAAGAATCAATTAAATTAATAATTCTTTGTCAAAAGTCTAATTCTCTCGAATAAGTGTTCGGGGCTTAATCAAGACATGTAACAATTCTTTTTTTTTTTTTCCTTTTTTTGCAGATTCCTCTCCATTAAACTTTCTAAATGGCCCATGTAACAAACTTTCAACTGATGACTCCTAAGTCAGATGACCATAGGGCACCAAGTTTTTAGAGACCCTTGCAGACCTAATTACTCGTGTCATAAAGGCTACGGACAGAAGTTTCACAAAAAGACAACATTTTCTTTTTTTAATGCAATATTAGTGCAATATCCCTTATTAAACACATATTATCAAAAATCAACCTCTAATTTAAGATTTTTACCTAATTTTCATTTTGTTGGCATTAGACAATCCATACAAAATTTAGTACAAATGGAATCCATATTTATCTCAATGTCTTCCTACAACAGCTTAATCACCCCCAAATTGTCTTAGAATTTGTTTAAGGATGTATAATTTAGTGGTTATTTGGATTTAACATCTAAGGTTCGCTAATTTTTTTTTTTTTTTTTTTTACATATTCAAGTTTTGAATCAAACTATTTCTTCATGATGAAAAACATAAACTTTGTGCGCAAAAATATCAAGTTTCACATGAATAAGTATAAATCAATCCTAACATGTAATTTTTTCATACTTTATAATCTAATACATGATTCCAAATATATGCACCATAGTAGGCAACATTATCTAACCCACACAAACACACAAAAAATAATAAATAAGCTGAAAATTGATATATTTTTTGCACTCGATCAAACACACAACCAGTTAAAACTTAATATTTTTCCACCCCCAAACTTATAAGAGAAATTGTCCTCAATGTTTGAAAATATAACATGCAATATATAAAAATTAAGGGCAGAGAAGGGAACTAAGTACTCCCTGATATATATTTGAAGGTGGTAGATGGACTGACATGAAAGTTTTGGTCACTTGATATGTTTTTTCCCTTATCCAAAGTGTTCAAGTGTCAGTTCCTTCAAAATAATAAAAATCAATCAAAATATAGAACAATTTATAGTAAGCTCGTATATAGCTTAAAGGGAAGTTAAATAAAAGAGAAGAAAATTGGGTTGCCTCCCAATAAGCGCTTGTTTATAGTAATTAGCTTGATTTTGTTGTTTTGGCTATTTATAGTAGCTTGAAAAGAGAGTTTCCAGCCTTGTATCGGCTGCACTAGCAGTTGTTTTTTAAGTCATCTTTAATCCCCCAAATTATAAGAATTTTATTGTTGTCCCGCTCAACAATTCCTTCTGCGTCTGGCTTACTTTTGTAGCTCTCCCAATGATCTACTTGTTGGCAATCTTCAAAATGGGATGGTTGTTTGATTTGATTTTTCATGGTAAAACTATGTTGTTTATCTTCCACCCTTATGACTATCTCGTTAGTATCAAAATCCAGCACAGCTCGACTTGTAGACAATAATGGCCTTCCCAGGATTATTGGCATCTAATATGCCTCTTCTATGTCTACGATGATGAAGTCAGCTGGAAAAATAAACTCCTCCGCTTTGATGAGCATATCTTCGATTATTCCGTAGGGGTGCTTCAATGTTCGGTCTGCTAGCTGAAGGATTATAGACGTAGCTTTAGGATTTCCCAATCCCAGTTTTCTGTAAAGAGGTAAGGGAATTAGATTAATACTTGCTCCTGAATTAATTAAGCAATTAATAGTATTTAGATTTCCTATAGGGCAAGGTAGATTGAAACTCCCTGGATCTTTAAGTTTGAGAGGGATCTTGCACTGGATGATCGTGCTACACTCTTCAGATAGAGTTATCGTTTCATGTTCAGGCAACTTTCTCTTTTTGGTCAACATCTCCTTCAAAAACTTGGAGTAATTTGGAGTTTGAAGAATCACGTCAATGAATGGGATGTTGACATACAGCTTTTTGAGGATTTCTAGAAATTTAGTGAACTGCCTTTCTAGTTTGGTGTTTTGCATTCTTTGAGGAGAAGGGATCGGAGATGTGAGTGTTGTGCCAAAAGTTGTTGTCTTAAGTTGTGGGCTATCTGAAATTGATTGTTGATATTTCTCTGTTGCATTTTTGGACTGCTCCACCTGTTTCTTGCTCTCAGTAGATATTTTACTGTTCTCTATCTCCTTCCTCTTTGCGATGATTTCTGGCAACTGAACACCACTCCTAGTTGTGATGGCCTGAACCTGCTTGACTGTTGGTTGCCGTCAAAGTCTTTGATGGAATGGAATGGGTAGCACATAAGCCTTAACAGAGGTGTGTGAATGATGGAAGCTCAATAGTTGCATAATTCACCCCCTCAACTGCTAATACTTGCTCATGTGGGTTCTTCTCTGTGTCACTCGGCAAGGTATCTTGTGGTCTGTTGGCTATTGCAGTTGCTATCTGTCCCACTTGTTGTTCCAAGTTTTTGATTGAAGCTTTTGATTCTGAAAATTGGTCTCAGTCTTTGTAATGTACTGAGCTAGCAATTCTTCCAATGATGGCTTCATTACTTGTTGTTGCTGTTGTGGAAATCCTGGTGGTTTATTCTGATTGTTTCCTTCTTGTCCTTGTCCCTGATTGTTAGACCATGAAAAGTTTAGATAGTTTCTCCAATCGGGATTATAAGTGTTGGCATAGGGATTATTTTGCTGTCTTTGAAAGTTCTGCGCATAGCTCACCTCCTTAGGCTGACTATCATATGTAGAGGCTAAAGGGCAACTTGTAGTAGTATGCTATGCCCCACAACCTTCGCAAACAGGTGGTGTTTGGTGTACCATGTTAACTGACCGGGATAGATTGTCCATTTTCATTGTAAGAACTTCCATTTGTGCAGTCAGCGCTGTCATTGTATCCATGTTGTGTATCCCTGTTGTTTTCTTTGGAGCTTTCCTATCGGTTGGCCACATCAACTGCTTTTCGGCTATTTTCTCATACAAATCATAAGCTTCATAGACGTCAAGTTCCATCACTGAGCCTCCCGCTGAAGCATCTACCATATTCATAAACTCTTGTTGTAGACCATAGTAGAAGAGATACTGCTGAGCTTGCTTAGGAATGTCCTGAACAAATTCTTGAACCTCTCCCATGCCTCAGGGTAGCTCTCTAAATCTTTCTGCTTGAAAGTGTGGACTTCATTCTTGATTTGGTGGACTCGAGAAGGTGAGAAGAATTTCATCGTGAATTTTTGAACCATATCAGCCCATGATTATATGCTCTCTGGAGGGAAACAAAGAACTCATTCTCTAGCAACATCCTTCAGAGTATGAGGGAATAACCGCATTTGAAAAGTGTCTGTTGATACCTCTTCGTGACTGATCACCTCACATAATATGAGAAAAACTGAAATATGTTCATGAGGGTTCTCCGTGGGTTCTCCGTGACTTTTCCAAAGAACATGATGTCTTGGTGATTTTGGAACATATTTATGTATGACATCCGGTCTAAGGTGGAAGTTAGGCTATTCGAATGGAGGGTATACCACGGCGGGTTGCACTGTTGCAGGAATTGGGTTTACATAATCCCCAACTAAAATAGGAGCTTCATTCGGGATAGCTCTCTGTTGATTTGGCTGTGGTATTTGTTCTTGAAGTTGAACCTGATTTTGTGGTTGATTATGATTTGCATCCATTCTCCTTACTTGATGTTGTACTCTTCTGTGATTCTGAATGTCTTTTCGATTTCGTGATCTAACGGAAAGAGATTTGGCTCGTCAGGATTTTACATATACCAACTTCACCTAAAAAAATCAAGACACAAGAGAATTCAGGAGTGTAATAATAGCCTAAAAACAACAAAAATTAAAAATTAAAAGTGAATCTAAAATATCAACGATCTCGTACGCTTAATCGGGTATTCGGGGCGGGGATGGGTAACGGGCGCCCCGTCCCGTTTAATTTTTTTTTTTTAGAATTCAATACTCTAAATGAAAAAAAATTATTAGTTTTAATAGAAAATAGGAACTAAAATTATTTGTCTCAATCTAATGAATAGGAGGAATAATATAAATTATCAAAAACTTAAAAAAAAAAATATATATATATATATTTTAAACGGGGCAAGGACCCCGCCCCGCCTTAAACGGGTAACGGGACAGGGACGGGGAGGGGAATTTCTCGGTGGGTCGGGGGCGGGGTGGGGCGGCCATCCCTAGAAATTATTATTTTTATTGTGTGATACAATATTATTCAAAATTTCGTAATGAACATGTATTAAGTTCTAGCTATCGCGAAAGTGATCATGAGCTACAAAAGTATATAACTCATATGACGTATGATTGCGAGGAGCATGGCAAGTAAAATTTGATTTGGGAATATTTTTTCCCTTAACCAACTATCCCTTGTTCAAGAAATTCACTAATTAAACCCTATATATTTGAATTAATTCATTGCTTAAAATTGACTCCAAAGCTTCCTCTAGCATAGTCGAGACAGTGAAGGATTATTTGGCCTTGCAATAATTGAAAGATGAGAAAAATATTGATCAATATATCACCGTAGTATTGTTACTTAGTCCCCCTTTTGTTTTGTTAGTTTTGATAAAATTGATGAATGTGTAGTTGAAAAGTTAATAAAAATTGTGGATCCCCATACATTAAAATTAATTGTTGATTTTGATTTAACTTTTTTAGCGAAACCAAACAATGGCTTATAGTATTGTCATAATAATGAAGATTGGATTCTGATATTAATTATTGTCCCTTTGTGTGTGCAAGTAGAATCATGGGACATGAAATGTCACTGCTCCTTCATTTTTCTTGTGAAGATGGCTCCACGGTTTCCTTCAGTTCTTGGATCCTGTTTGCAAGTGCTTTTCTTTGCTTTTATATAAATTTTCAAAGGTGCATTGAGTTAGATGGCATCAAGAATTAATTATATTAGAAAGTATAGTTTTAGGTTTAAATAAAGTACAAAGAAGAAGAATTTATTCTGAAAGTAGAACAAATATCCAAACCCTCACAGAATTCTTTTCGCTTAGAATTAAAAATTTGGGGCTTGGAAACAGAATCCCATTAAAAAGAAGAAAGGTCAAAAAGTAGATTTTGACCCTCTACAGTAGAAACTCTAAAAAAGGAATCCCAATGTCATCAAAATGACTATTATTTTACTTTAAATCAAACTACAATCCCATATTTTACACTACTGGGTCTGTGCACATGGAATTTTGAGTTCCACTTGGCATACATTCTTTACAGACTGACAGGATTTTTCTTCGAAAAGAAGAAAAATAAGCCTACTTTAAGTCAATTTGAAATAACTGATAAGGTAGAAAGAAGAGGTGGTCAGTAAACAAAGTGGGCAAGAACAAGAAATACCAACACATCTTTATCTCTCTCACTTTCTCTCCTTTTCATGAGGTGAACTCTCTTTTACTGTAACCAAAAGAAAAGCAAATGGCTAATATATAAAGAAAGATAGGGCCAAAGGTGCAATGCGACATACCAACGATATCGAAGAGACTGATGGTACAATGAATAAAATTGTAATTTTTCTTATTAATATTATTCATAAATAACCAAGATGTTTGGAAAATCTTAACAAAAAGAATTTCATTACCTGTACAACATTTTCTGTAAGCTGTACATTTCATTATTCAAATCCCAACTCCCATTGCGCTGAATCTTCTCTCGGGGAAATACTTAAATCTGTTCCCTATACATATCTTTCAGATCTTGGCATTCCTTGGTAACCACAAAAAATTACTACCAAAAGAAAGAACCCTAAAACCAATATTCCTCCCGCGCTGGATGTACAAACTTCAATGACTGATCCACAAAATTCAGCCATCTTCGAACAGCACAAGATAACCCCATACTGAAAAAATCCCGATCATGCTAGCTTACAATTTAGTAAGCCCAAAAAATGTTTTCCTGAGAATGGCATCTAGTTTTGGGCATGCTATAGCTCTAATATTCCAGGGTTCAAGATTCAAATAAGAATCTTCTCAGTTTATTCATCTTTCTGCTACAAAGATTCTGCCTACAAAATCTTTAAACCTTTTGGAATATAGCTTTGGATCGACTGCGGAGATTGAGATTGGATCAACCTGCAAAGATTTATAGGCACGCTCGAGTTTCTTGCTGATATCATAGTCTTGCAAAATGTCGATGATCCCAAAGTAGAGGACGACTTCATATATTTCACCCCTGCGGGAAGGGGCCAAATTGCTAATTCCATACTGATTAAAGTCGCTCCTTCGAGCAACTCGCTCTGCTCGTGCAGGCATGTTTGCCCCCAATCTGATCAGTGGTTTCCTGATAAAGAACCGTAAAGAGTCACCAAACTAAGTGGAATTCATCCAAACAATACATGACAAAGAAATACTACATTCAATGACACCATGAATATAACTTATAAGGTTAATCTACTTCCGAGAATTATCTGACGGAAAGACACCAAACTTTGAAACTCAATATTCAATCTCATTTTCTTAAATCCAGGAAATGTGGAAATAGCTTCAACCCCTGATGTTATCTAATTGCAATTACTAGTTTCCAGCAATACAAATTTTAATAATAAAAGCATTCTCCAATATTGTCCCACAAACAAATCTCATAATAAACAACTCAACAATGTTCCAGTAGATATACACTATCTTCCAATTTCTTCAACCACCACATTGACTCAATGGGAGAACAATGTTGATTTTAGGCCCACTGAATCAGAAAACAAAGGTTCTAACAAGCATGCAGTTTTTCATTAGTTTATTAGAAGCAAATAATTAGGTTTTACTAATGAAAGAGGCATTGGATCATAAAGATTTGTAACCAGTATCTCTAGTTTATTATAATAATTTCCAACAAAAACCATTACTAGATAGCCCAAAGAAATAGAACAAATGAATGAAGATAATTGCATACCGTCCAGCTAGAATCCGATCCATGTCCTGTAGTTCTGCTTCAAGGAAACGACAGCCACGCATGAACTTCTCATTTTGATACGAATCTCTTTTTCCTGAAAGCAATTCCACTCACTTGATATTCTTCCTGAACACTAATTAATATATCACATAGGAAATTGTTTTCCATTACATGATAAATTACCTGTACGCATTACAAATGGGGATAAACCCATCTTGTCCCGAGTGCTATCATCGCGAAAATGAAGGCCAACTAGGAGACTGTAATCCATGATTCTCTCTGCCTCTAGAAACTCACAATCTCTATCAATTTGTCTGTTAAGAATTTACCGAATTAACAAGATGCCCGGATGCTAAAACAGAATAAGCATAGAGTACAAGAAGGAAGCCCATACTAACTTGATTAATTCTTGGTACCAATTTCTTTGGATGCGAAACACAAAATTGAGGTCAAGGTCCTTAAGAGTTGTAGTTTCATCAATCTCTCCCTTGGCCTTATCAGTTGTGCGGCCATGGGATGACCCTTTCAAATCAAACCTTCTATGGATTCGATATTCCGAGCAGAACAAATTTCCCATCACAATGAACCTCGTCTGATTTTCAATAAGGTAACAAGATATTAGTTACATGGCAGGCAGTTGAACCACAACTGTAGAATTGAATTGTTCAACAACGACAACATACCTTGACACCACCGACTGGTTTGACACAATGGACTCCATAAAACTTGGTGACAAGGGAATTTTCATAACGGTAGACATGCTCATAGTAACTAGGAAGCATCTTAATAAGCACCTGGAGAAATAAATTACCACACTTAAATGTGCAAACATAATTGACCACAGTTCATAGTTTAGTCCAACTAAAATTCTAGATTCAACAAGAAAGCTCACATGAGGTGCAAGCAGAAGGTGCAAAACTAATATTTTGAGAACTACTAACATTGTAATTATCCTTAATCAAAATTTCGTAAAGTTAACAAGTCAATGAACAGGCAACTAACCTTGACTTCAGATTTCTTTACTGTCTTAATCATAAATCGATCATCTTGTGTTAAGTAAAAGAAGCTTCCACTCTTCCCAGGAGATGAAAACTCTCTCAGAGCATCATTTCCACAAATTGCCAGCATATAATCCGCGGGATCTACTTGAAATAGCTCCCTCAAATGCCTGATAGCCCAGTTATTAAATCATCATTTAGAATTCCAATCCAATAAGGAATCAATACTAAAGACCTTATTGTAAATCCTTATTAACCAAGTCATTTCACCGATATGCATCTATACAATAGAATATTGAAAATTAGAATTTTCATACATTCAATTACCAAAGAAAAAGAGAGAGTAACAATACCTAAAGACCACAGGACAATAATCCTTCCACCGGAACTCCACAGACTGGTGGGGTGGAGTCATCTTTGATCCTTCTGGAGGAAACCTAGTCCAAAACTTCTCATTAGGATCAAAATCGCCTGGCTTAAGATCCCGTAATATGGAAGCTTGCTTCCCTATTGAATACCTAAAGCAAAATAATGACCAAGTACGAATTAGAACAAAACCTTGAGCCTCAGATATTTGCAAAAACTAATCTTAGAAAACCATTCTAATAAACATTTAATTTATCTTACCTAATACCCACTTGGAGATTGAGCATCAGTTCATAATTTTTATGTCCCTGGGATATCATTTGCCCCGGCTTCTTCACTTCCCCACTAAAACAACAGGGGTTCCTCCTAAGCTTCCAAATCCCATCGCAATCCAAGCCAAATCCATCCCTATACAACATGGAAGCCTCAACATTGTGGATAATGTCACACGTAATGTCCCCATCCTCGCCATCTGAATCCCAAATACATATCCTCGGAAAATTCTTCTCCATCAATCCTCCATCCACAGAAGACCTTTTCTTCCCAGCACCCCCTATTACTACACTCATAGTCTGGTCCCCCACTACCATCAATGGCGACAATTGATTAAAATACTCTTTAAACCCCTCCTCATTCCCATTTTTGTTATGTGCAGGATAAAAAGTACCATTTAAGACTTGATTACCATTGCTGCTTCTACTCGAGTCTTTAGACCAGCTGCCAATGTAGCAACTCCCATCAGGCCATGTGAAAACTCCATGGCCCTTTGGAATCCCACTGTCCCAATTCCCATCAAACCTATTCCCATTGTTCCAAACCAAAACACCCCTCCCATGAATCATTCCACTCTTCCACTCCCCTTTATACTCGTTCCCATTTTTCCACAGATACCTCCCTTGCCCATCTTGCAAGTTCTTCTTCCACTGCCCCTCGTAGTAATCCCCATTGCTGTAATGCTTCACTCCATACCCATGCTTCCGATCCGCAGACCACGACCCCTTGTACATATCTCCATCGGATCCTATGTAAGTGCCCAACCCCTCCATCCGGCCCGATTTGAATTCACCTTCAAAGGTTGCCCCCGATGGCCAGGAAAACTTACCCTTCCCGGAAGCCTTACCCCTTTTCCAGTCCCCCTCATACATGCATCCGTCCTTCCACAAGTACTTTCCGGGTCCGTGTGGCGTATTGTTAACCAAAACTCCGATATACAGATCTCCGTTCTGGATGCGCTTTTCGATTATACTTTGCGCTACTCTACAGGTTGGAGATATAGTGCTTCCCGATGTTGTTCTGGTGGTATCATGGGTGACCCTTCGGCTGGTGGCTTGGGGTTTGCTTCTTGGAATAATGATAACTGATTTGGGCGTAGTGGTGGTTGTAGTATTGGGGATGAAATCTATGCATTTTTCTGTTTCTCTCTCTAATTTCCTTTCCTCGTGCTTTGCTTGCTCCGACTTGTTCTCGTCATTTTCTTCAAGCGAGGTGGGCTTTATATATAATATCGTCTCGGTCATTTTTCTTCGAGGAAATGAGGATTCTATATCTCAGCAAACGAAAATGTAAATTATGGGTTTGTTAAACTAGGCCAGAAATGTTGACAAACGGCCGGAAAATCAATCTCCGGCGACATTTCTCAGTCCTACTATAATTTCAGTTTGTGTACCTACAATTTACAGGTCGCCAGAGAATTGGAGAAAACACAATGAGATGTTCCCAGTGGATTGTGATGGAGTAAATAGTTAA
Source organism: Fraxinus excelsior (assembly GCA_019097785.1). NCBI lineage: Eukaryota > Viridiplantae > Streptophyta > Magnoliopsida > Lamiales > Oleaceae > Fraxinus > Fraxinus excelsior. The sequence continues at coordinate 45,053,940 of CM032623.1, forward strand.
GAATCATAACAAACAGAAGATATGTAGAGAGAGAAAGAGAAGAAAACAGGAAACTGAAAAGGCAAGAGAGGGAGAGAGAGAGATGTGAATGGACGAATGAACAGTGTATGAACTGTGTGAGAGAGAAAACTATCAATTTTTTGTTCTTTTTTGAGGGGAGAGATAAATGTGTGTTATTTCAAATAGGTTTGAGCATGCCTAGGGAAAGTTGCTCATCTATCAAATTTTGATAGATACAAATTTCGTCATATATTTGAGTGTCAAACTATCGTACAACATTCTTATTACTATAGCTACAATCTGGATTGACAGTTTCGTTGACATTTTATAAGGTCATCGACATTTTGATTCTTAATTTTAAAAACATTTAAAATAACTAACAACACAAATTTTGACAATACACACAATATCAACAAAAATGTCATTAAGAAACGTACAAATGGCAAAATTCATATACACATACAATAATTTGGCATACAATCTTGCTACATATACATTCAGATTTACATCATATCTTACCGAATTTACACTCGACATAATTTCACACCATTTTTCACATCTCATACATTTAATCCAACTATCATAATCTTACCACATTGCCTACCTATCAATAAGGGTGTCGAATCACATATACAATAGCTTAATTGTTTGACATATTTGCCACCTAATTTAGATATAGCCCAACTTGAAAGTCGATATACTATTGTTGTTTGTCTCTCTTCTTTGATTGTATGTATTTAGCTATATCTGTATATCTTCTTTAATAGTATTTAATTATATGTGTAGGTAATGAGTTGAAATTGAATTTATACAACGTCGTCATCGTCGTCTATCTTCTTTAATGTATACTCATTTTTGTGTCGACTATAAGCTGGCCTTCAGTCGAATAGTTGGAGGAACATTGTTAATCTAATTACACGTAGTCTAGATAGAAACCTGATTTGAAAATCGAGAAATGGTTGTTTCATGTTTTCTTATAGTTTGAGTAACGTTGTTGATCAACACACATACATACGCAATAATGCATGTTTGATGTGTAAAATTGATAGAAAATAATAAATTGGTGTCACACATTTAAAGAATAATCTTATTCAACATCGGTACTTAGCATCAATCTAAATGTCTATTGAGTGTTCTTAAATAATTGGACAAGCAAATAAATATATGATGTAAGTGTTATAAATTACAGAGAAGAATAGAAAAAAGTTGTGTTTCAAGAATAATGTTATTCAACACAATTGATACTTAGCCCATGTTTGGTATACATTAAAATTTTCATTTTCATTCTTCTACTTATTTTCAACCATATTTTTCAATAAAACTTTTTTTTTATCACATCAATAACTTTTCCTTCTTTTTCAACCACACATTCTCCATTAATCTACTATTTCAAAATACATTTTTCCAAAATAATGTGGTTCAAACACACCTTTAGTATATATCTAAATATACATCTCAAATGAGAATATATGATGTAAGCTATTAGTCGACATAGAATTTTTGTTGTTTAGGTAATGTTTCTAATCGGTGCACTTAGTGAGCTAAATGTAGAGGTAGCAAACGAACCCAACCGGCTCGGCTCGTTTGAGACGAGCTCGAGCACGAGTCCGAGCAGACCGACTCGTTAGGCGAGCCGCTCGTGGGTGGCGAGCCACGAGCCTGCTCGTTAGCTCGTCGGAATTTTTTTTTCCTCTCTAAAAAGGCTTATCTTACCTTGAAAAAAAAAATTATTTTTTTTGGGCAAGCCGAGCTCGGGCACGAACCGAGCTCGCCCAAGGCCAACAAGCCGAGCACCCACTCGGCTCGTTGGCCGGGGAGCCACGAGCTGGGCTCGTTAGGCGGCGAGCCGAGCTCGCCCAAGTATGGGTCAAGCTGGCTCGACTGGCCCATTTTTAGCTAAACAAATATTGGATAGAAATTATATCTTTCTATATATAAAAAGTGGCTATTAAACGGAATTTGTTGGTTTAACGTAAAAACTAACGGAATTTATTGATTTAACGGAAAAACTAACGAATTTCTTGTTTTAAAGGAAAATCTTTTTTTACCACCCCTTACTTTCAAAATTATAATTAAATAATAATAAAAATAAATTAGCTTTTGATAATTCATTCAAACTAAAATATCTTGGAGCTAACTTATCCGAATCGACTTTTTCTCGAATCTGATTTATGTATCTAATTACGATTTATCCAACGAGACCAATATTCATATATTTACGATAACTCCATCAATATCTAAACATTTGACACAAATAAAATATAATTTGATAAATATATCATTTAGTCCCTAACTTTCAAAATATTAAAATATAGTATATAAAAATTGAATTATATTTTATGAAAATTTTCGGAGTATTACATTCTCACCCCCTTAAAATATTTTCGTCCTCGAAAATTTACCCGTCACTTACCAATACTAAGTCTAACACATGATATACATATATTATCGTAATACATATCATACTTTGGCGATAAAATGAATTGCATTATTACTTAAAAAAGAGTAAAGACTTAAGCTATGCAAAAAGTTTAAGTAAACTCATATTCTTACCCCTTAACATACCTTGTGTTTTCTGTTTATGATTTTGGGTTGGAGATGACAGAGAGAAACACTTGATTTAATTATTTATCAATTACATAAATATTACATCATTAATTATTTAATTAACCAAAAAAATTACATCTTTATTAATAACAAATTAATTCTTAAACAAAATTATTAAATATAAACTAAGCAAACGTGCATTGCACGTTGATTGCACCTAGTATATATATAAAAGGGTTAAATTGTTATCTATTATACCGTCTAATTCTGATTGGTATTCATCACCAAACATGCCGCCGAAAAAAACAAGCCCAGGCATAACATCTATTTCTTGCAGATTTTCTTGTTTTCCTGACGAATATACCCTTTGATTGGGCATAAATTTACATACAAACAGAAATTTCCTTTTCTCTCGATTTCATCGTGACGTGACGGAATTGCCTAGACAGTGCAAAGGGCATAACATGGAAAACCAATCATTTGTGATTATAAAAAATAATTGTTTTTAATTAATTAATTAATTTTGTAATTATTGGTTTGATCCTTTAATTCTTGATGTTTTTCTTTTTTCTAAATGTTTTTGGAAACACGAGGTTTGACTGTACTTTTAATATAGAGCTTTGATACACGCTTTTAATTTTGTGAGATTATACAATCGGATTGAATAATAATTTCCCGCGATTTAATATATTAATTGTAGAATCAAAGTTTTGTTAGTATAAGAAAAAGTCGTGTTATATTGATTTATAACTAATAATACAACAATTAGATTTAAATCGACGTTTTTAAGGTAACCATTGCCATGTGATTTGCTTAGCCAATGTTTGGTTCAATTAAAAATTGATTAAAATTTAATGAAAATATACATTTATATATTTGAGAAATGGAATCAAATTCTATCGATGTTTTAGGTTGGTGGTTTACAAAAAAATTATATTATATAATGATAGCTGCTCTACAGTGTGTCTACTAAATTAGCCTGAAACTAAGATCACAGTTAAATTTGGTACAAGTTAAATAGCCAATCTAAGTCACTTTTTTCTAAAGAAAACATGAATAAATGTAATAAAAAAGAAAGATGAATGATAGGACATCATTTGGAGGACAAAGAACGATTTTAATAATAGAACTAGATAAACATGACCATACATACTGTGCTAAATTATCTCGTCTCAAAGTTTTGTTATTATTGATAGCACTTGTTGTGACACTAATCACTGGATTGAGATGTTGAAATTATTTGATAAAGTAATAAAGTATTTGATCAAGAATAAAAGAATAAAAAAAGACAAGAATATGACAGAGGAATTATGAAATTTTATTGCATCAAGAATAATGGAAAATAGAGAAAAACATTACAATGATCCTAAAAACTAGTAATCATAAATCTCACACTATTAAATTGTATAGAATAACCTAGTATTTATAAGAAATGTCTAAACTCTTCTCGGTAAAGTTGTTGATGAAGTAGGATGTCAAAATTGAATTCAAAACAAAGTAGGAGAATAAAAACACGAAAAACACACATTCGGGCCCAGAAATTCCCTACGACACCATTTTTCACGGGTAACATTTTCTTAGCACAGAAAGGGACACCGTGCGGCAGTAGTCTGCTCCGCTAGACTACCTTCCGCCTATTCCTTGGTCGCGTCGGGACGAAAGTAAATTTTGATTACAATTTTAAGAAAGCTTGCAACATGAAATTGAACATGATGGAAAATAACTTGATCATTGATTGCTAAAAAGCAGGACATTACAATAGATGAAAGCAGGAAATTACAAATGGTTAGTGTAGGGGGAAACAGTAGTAAGCTTGAAATAGTTTTGAAAGACCAATACCCCCTATAATAGACTTCGGAACAAAAACCCAAATAATTGGAGTAGACGTTATTTGGCTCTAGAATCATACTTTTTCTTTTCTATTTTCTATCTATTTTACGAATTAAATAAATATTTACAACATGGGGCTTAAGCAAAGCTGCAGCCCGTGACATTCTCCCCCATTTGATTTGGCGATGTCCTCAGAGCCATTGAGTATTCTTCTTGCTGTTGCATCCGCTCCATTTGACCAAGTATTCTTGAAGATGTTTCCTTGAAACTTGAGTAGTTTGGTAGCCAAGAATCTTTTCAGCAACATTTGTTTCTGATCGTTTCACTTTAAGCACTGGTTGCTTCAAATCTGCAGACTTCAAATACTGTTTCTGATCGGTATCTGCAGTATGGAGGAGTAACGGTTGTTGGCCAATAGAAATTTCAAAAGGACTATTGTCTGGAGAAGAGCTCTTTTGAACATTGAAATGCATCTGAGCCACATCCGAGAGTTTCACCCGAATTTCATGCGAAGCAGAGGTAAAGTGCTGAAAATAGTCTCCCAGCATTGAATTGAACTGCTCTGTCTGTCCGTCTGATATTCGGTGAATAGTAGCATTCATGCTCAAAGTGAACCAAGAAGTTTGAACAACTTGGTCCAAAATATGCCAATAAATCGAGAATCTCGATCATTGACGATAGGCGATCCCTTGTATTTGACAATAGGCTTGAAGAAGAGTTGAGCTGTCTCTTCGGCTGATACATACTTGGGCGCTGTGTTGAACGTTGTATCTTTAGATGAACAATCCATCCCGATGATGATAGTGCCAAAGTCTTCAACTCTTGGCAATCCACTGATGTAGTTCATCGATCCACTTTCAACTGATTCATTCAGGATGGAAAGGGGCTCCAGTGAGCCAGTTGTCTCTTCGATTTCCTCTGTTCGAAGAGAACATAAGTATGAGGGTTCATTTCTCTTGAAACCCTTACTGCATTGCATGGCTGAGACGCCTTCTCGCCAGCTTTCCCAACCTGTGTGGGAATAATGAATGGTTTGCTCCCCATCATTATAAGTGAGTCAGAATGCGGCAACACTGCTGTCTTTGTATCCCGCAGATATTCCAATCCGAGAATCAGCTTGAAGTCATCCATCTGAACTACCGACAAATTTGTCCTTCCTTCGAATGGACCTACTTTGATCGGCACCGATTGTGCTATTCCCGCTATTGGTTGAGCAACAGAGTTGATCGCCTTGACTTTCCCCTTACCTCTCTCCAGAGCAAGTCCGAGCCGCTCTACTTCGGAACTTGCGAGGTAATTGTGTGTGGCACCAGTGTCCACCATAGCCCTGATTGGCTTCCCATTGATCCTCACATCAATGTACATTAGGCCTTTCGCCTTGCAAGCGCGAGCCTTCGATTCTTCAATCTTCGGCTCTTTCGAGGGACCAACGTCCCTATTGGTAGTTCGGTGCAATAGTGTATTGCACGAATACGAGAGTGCACCAATTACATCCTCGTTTCCTTCGGAGTCGGTGTCACTACGGCAGCTAGCTTGTGGGGTATTTTGCTTCGAACTTGAGCCCCCAGTTGCTAGTTGACAGTATGCATTCACCATCCGTTTCTGAGGACACTCAGCCACCCGGTGAGGTCCTTCACATAGAAAGCATTTCAATCTAGGAGCGACATCAGATCTGCCCTCCGCTTTTCCATGATTCCAGTCAGAACTGGAACTGCCGTTATGGTTTCCTTGACGGCTGTTGTGATATTTCCTCGGTGAGTTACTCTGGCGGTTGCCTTGATAGGGTCCTCCCCTATTCTGAGAGTAACGCTCTCCCCCATTTGAGTTCGAGCTGGGTCTGTAAGGTCTCCTTCCACCTTGAACAGACTGACTATTTCCCGAAGGTTGATCCTCTCTCGACTTGGGTTGATAGTCGCTTGCACATTCGGCAGCTCCCATAGCCGCGCTCAAATCAGTGACCTTCTGTCTCTGAAGTTCCGTGCGCATCCACGGTTTCAAACCTTCCATGAAGGTGAATAGTTTATCCTTCTCTGACATATCTCTGATATTCAACATATGCCCCGAGAAGGCCTTCACATACTCCCTGATGGAGCTTGTGTGTCTCAGTTCCCGTAAGGCCCGACGTGCATCATATTCCACGTTCTCTGGGAAGAACTGAGATCTGATAGCTTCCTTGAGCAGATCCCAAGAATCTATTCGAATTCTGTTGGCTTGAATGTCAACATACTTCGTTCGCCACCATAGCTTTGCATCTCCACCTAGATACATGGTAGCTGTAGTGACCTTTCTTGCTTCGTCCCTGATCGACGCCGCAAGAAAGTATTGTTCCATATCGAACAAGAAGTTCTCAACTTCTTTAGCATCGCGTGCACCTCCGTAGGTACACGGTTCTGGAATTCTGAGCCTATGCACTGGCTCATGTGCGATGGCTTGCCCGTTGCCAATCGCGCGCTGAAGAACTAGTAACTGAGTTCTCAACGCTCCCATCTCATCCTGCAGATCAGGTATGATAGCGACAGCTTCAGTCATAGCTGCGCATGCCTCTTGGCATTCATCCAGTTGGATGCGTAATTCCTGATTTTCCGTCTGTGCCGCCTCGGCCTTATCCCCGAGGTTCTCCATGGCAAAACACAACCTAGTGTTCGTCACCTCAAGCGCCTCCAAACGCTGTCGGGTGTTCCTCTTTTGAACATCAACCACCTCCGTGGTGTTCGAGGAATTTGGATCAGTTTCCATAGCTTTCTTAACGAGATCTTGAGCCGCAGCTCTGATACCAACTTTCACGGGTAACCTTTTCTTAGCACAGAAAGGGACACCGTGCGGCAGTAGTCTGCTCTGCTAGACTACCTTCCGCCTATTCCTCGGTCGCGTCGGGACGAAAGTAAATTTTGATTACAATTTTAAGAAAGCTTGCAACATGAAATTGAACATGATGGAAAAACTTGATCATTGATTGCTAAAAAGCAAGACATTACAATAGACGAAAGCAGGAAATTACAAATGGCTAGTGCAGGGGGAAAACACTAGTAAGCTTGAAATAGTTTTGAAAGACCAATACCCCCTATAATAGACTTCGGAACAAAAACCCAAATAACGGGAGTAGACGTTATTTGGCTCTAGAATCATACTTTTTCTTTTCTATTTTCTATCTATTTTACGAATTAAATAAATATTTACAACACGGGGCTTAAGCAAAGCTGCAGCCCGTGACACCATTTCTTGCGGAGCCATTTCCCTGCGGCGCCATTTTCTCGACCCCTGGGTGCCCGTCCCTCGGGTTAACGCTCCAAAAAGTATCTTTTACCATCTAAAATTCTTCATTCAATTCAAACTCCTAATTATTATTGAAATTTGATCTTCATAACTTAAAAATATACTAACCCAAATATTTTAAACTTCTTCGAATAATCCAAACACCAAATTTTCAGCTTCCAATGACATTCCAAAATAGAACTTCAACTTGACATAGGATTCTAATAGTATTCTAAAGTTGAATTCTACATAACGTACACTTTAATTAGAATTCTTCAATTACTTCAACAAAAAATTCGGGTCACACCCAAATTCTAACAAGTTTAAAGTATACTGGATGGGATAATTTTAATTATTTAAATTGTATTCAATATGTCTCTCAAGATTCAAGTGTATGTTCTCGTTATCGATAGCAAATCTCATCAAAGTTCATAAATATGGTTTACATATCATACTATGTGAAAATTTCCACTCTAAATTTTCTTGACTTTATAATATTTGACTACTCATATCTCCTAAAAAAAAGTCGATATACGTTAGTGCTTGTTTATGTAAATTATTAATTTTTTCACTACTCAATTTAATTTTGAAGCAATAAAAAGGTTATGATGACATCGTGTGGATATATTTGAAAAATAAAAATACTATTCAAGAAGATTGTGTAATTAACTTAAGTTGGGCATTATCATTGAGTTGGCCAAGCTATTCTTCTCACGAGACTTGAATGACGGCTGAATAAGATGGTTTCGACATCTTCCTCCTCCTTTTGCACATGGGATTATCTTAAGTTGTTGTTCTCTTTCACAATGATAGATCTTATGCATTACTCGCCCGTCATATATACACGCACATAAATATCGTGGAGTTTTATTAGTTGTCAATCCCAATCCAGTACATACATTCTCATGTCTATTCACTATGAAAAAAAATTCAAGTTAAAAGGAAAGGAAAGGAAAGGAAAGGAAAGAAGAAAGCTAACTTTTATACATTTAAATTTTATTGGTAAAAAGAAAAATTATATGTATCAGTCTGGAATAAAAGAAAAATAAATAAATTATCCTTTCTGCCCCTAGTCATCTACCTGATGTGTACTAAAGAAATCAATCTGACAAACTACAAATATAACAACTCGAATAACAATATTATTTATTATTAATGCAATACCTAGCAAAAGTTGAGATGGCCCAGTTGGTCTAAGGCGCCAGATTAAGGTTCTGGTCCGAAAGGGCGTGGGTTCAAATCCCACTCTCAACATTTCCTTTTTTTTTTTTTTTTTTTTTGCCCTTCTCTAATCTTTAGAGAAAATCTCTCTCTCCATACAGAGCGCAAAATAAATTTATATATATATTGTCGGTTTTTATTACTTTTGTGGTAAATACAAGAAATGCCTATTTAATTCTATTTATTAATTTTTTTTTTCTGTGATTCAAGTTTACATTTTGTATACTTATGTATATATATCTCATCAAATATTTATAAAATAAATTTTCATCACAAGAATAAAACTATATCAATAACTCAATATAAGATTATTTGTTGACTCGAATTTGGTAGGATCTATATGCACAAACAGATCTCCACTCTTCTATCCTCCACGTAATTTTACTTGCCCACTTAAATACACATTAGAAGCACAAATTGAGACTTCTCCAAGCAAAGACATAGGAGGAAAGTATTTAGTAGGGTAGAAATACGAGCGGAGAAGAAATGTGAGAATAGAGTGAATGTTTGGATTTCTAGGGATGAGAAATACCAACTTGTGAATATTATCAAATGACACCGATATTTATGGACAAAAGAAAGCAACTTATACTCTCTCGATGTTTGACACGTAATCTCATCTCAATGAATCACGAGTCAAGCTCAATGATGTCACATTCTAGCCTTTGTAGGCATGTGATATTCCACACATTGTTAGATCAAAAAGGGTGGTTTTACTTTCAATCATCCTTGTAAAAATGTCACATCAATCAAATTGTGCGTGACTCAATATATCAAATTACAACTTGCAAAATGCATGAGGATTCGACCTCAATCGCATTGAATTAAAGAGGCCCACTTCACATGGTCAATGGTCAAGTATCCCCCCCATCGCCTTGGAGTGAAGAAGTGGCGAAGCAATGATGAAGTGCATCACCTCTGAGAGGCGTCTTCTAGGAAAGGCTCGAAGGTGACTCCGTAGAGGCCATGAAGCCCACTCGCATTACATCTTACTTGGCTACCATCCATGTGGCCTATCGCCATGGGATAGAGACGTAACACTAATATATTAAGTTCAATCGTTCCTTAATAAAAAGTTCACACAAATAAAAAAAAAAAAAAAAGGGACAACAGTTCAACTCGTAGCCGTCCAATTTCTGCTCTAACAAAATTTTCCCTATTTTAAATATACAATTTGTACATAATCAAACCGGTTTCAAAATTTTCGGTCAAATCAATTGGTCAGCTCGAATCTGATTTTTATAATGTTAAAAAGGATGACCAGCTTGCCATATTAAGGTTTTGCTGCTTTGTATTGACATGGACATTACTTGTAGCAATTCTCATTGCAACCAAAGACTAGGACAGGGACAAAGATTTCATTGAGCTCCACATTATGTCACGTAATTCCAGTTCAATCATAAACCAAAAAGGGACCAATGGCTCCATCCAAAGCGAAGCATGCTACTTGGCTAGGGATTAAATCCCGTGTCAAACCAGAGGCGCAAGCAGACCCCCCTCCAATAGGAGGTGCCAGGTTTGACGCGGGATTTTATCCCGGGCCAAGCAGCTTTATTGTTCATTATCAACTTTACTTTTTCACTTCTTCATGTATGAGATTGTGATCATCATTCAAATGATATCTAGTAAACTCGATCAAATTAGGCAATGACAAACTGGGACAACATTATCATCAAACAATCTTAAACTAAAAAGTTTACATAAAAATCGTCCTCCAATGCTATCATTTGGTATTTTGAACAGGATTGCATTGAATTAAAGATGAGAAATGCCTTGCAGTTGATATGTCCTATCTTATTCAATTCAACGTACCAAATAAGCAAACCACAAAGCACAGTCATGCAATGTAGCATGTATGAAAATGATGAACACATAAACGAGCTTGAATAAACAAATGTCGAACTTTTTGTAATAACGCCAAAAAACCTAGGCAACAAGGTAAGAAAGACCCGTTGATTCACAAAGAATAACTACAATTGCAGAAAAATTGAGAAAACTCAAAGAGTCTATTTTATAACTGTCTTGTGAACAATCTCTAGGTGGATATTAATATAGTGCAATCAAAATCACAGTGCTAGAAGAAAAATTGATATAAAATTATGAAAGAATAATAAGGTTTTGTTTGGTCTCCATTATTTTCAAAATACATTTCCATCAAATCACTATTTCAAAATATATTTTTTTGCAAAAAAATGAGGCTCAAACAGGCGATAAAACCACAAAACTACCCCAGTAATTCCTCAATCTAAAAATAATAATAAAACAAGCATCAACAATATCCTAGCACGTTTGGTTCTTGATAATAAACAATGATGCAACCAACATCATCCCTATTCTTGAACATTTTATCATCATTTAAATCATAGAGAATATATAGAAACTATCCACCGTGCAATGTCGAAATGAAAACAACGACGTCCTTCTCTTCCAGCACTGTGTCAAGCTGTCCGCTTAGTTCCCAGTCGCAATCATTCACAAGGACTAGAACTCCTGGCCTCCTGCATGCAAAACAAAAGATTTGAGGAAATGTCATCACTTCTGTTCACTTTGAAATGAGCAAACACTTGTAATAAAAAAACTGATGCTAACAAAATCAATCTAGATAAGATACCAATTTAGATTGATATATTATTTTTGATATGCACACTGGAGCAAACCCATAAAAATGCCAGTTTCCTCCCACTCTAGTGGGAGAGTGTTCCCCTTGTGATGATATGTACGGTAGATTGTTTGAACAATCCCAAACCCATTAATCCCAGGTTTTCTCCCACTGTAGTCGGAGTGTTCCCCAATGTTTGCTCCTTTTAGATTGGTCTAGGAAGGGATAACGTCTCTCTCTCTCCCCATTTGCCGGAGGTCAGGCTTCGGGTTTCATAAATTGCCATTTTTTTCATGGATAACAAAATGAAAAAAATAACATTTGAAGACATAAACACAATGGACGGGAGACTGGTGCAGAGGAGAAGGGAGCAGGGCATTGTAATGCAAACAACTATGTTTATGAAACCGCATGTTCCACGATCAAATACAAGTCTTAAAATTCTTTCAGGTGGGTGCAAAAAATATAAAATAACAAGATTACATTGAAAAAATTTGAAATGGAGTTAGGTGTTCATCAAATTTTTAATATGCTAATAGGTTATCGTGGATTTCATTATCAAACTGCATACATTATTATGATTACTTGAATCAAAGGTTCAAATCAATTCAGGAAAAAAAAAATTTACATGCTAGCTACGCCAAATTCTTGCATGCTACAACTTCATATTAATTTGTTAGAGAGACATGGTGGGACCAACCAAGATGTATGCAGCAGAAAGCAGAAAGATAAGGAAGCTATAGGTGCACGAATGGAAAATGCAGGAGTAGGCTTGAATTACACTGGAAAATAGTGTCAAAATGAATTGAATAGAAGAGCTTTTAGCTCGAAAAATGAATCATTGGATTGTTAAACTTCCGTGCTCATATCTTGGGCATCTTCAAATGAACAAATGCAAATTAATCCACTTACACGGAATCACCTTTCATAAACATTTCAGGCCTCTCCTTGATTAAATTGGTGTGAATCCAAGGGAGCAAGTGTTTCATCGTTAACTGGTAAAATAAAACAAAATACTCACACCGGTTCAGTTAAACGTGTAAGTGAGAACTAAAACTGTCAAGTCTTCACTTGAAACGAAATAAATTAAAAGAGATCAACCTTCTCTTCCTCAGCCTGTGGGTCGACATTGACCTTATGGATCTTTACAGAATTACAAAGAAGCTCCAGTCCTCCACTAAATTGTAATTTTAAAAGTAAAAATCAGAAAATTGGGAAGCAACAAACAAAAATCCTAGTAGATGGGAAATCAATCGATCAAATTAACGAACTCAACGAAAAGTTGCAAGGCAGGGTCAGAAACTACATAACCATCAAGCAGAATAATTAGATCGATAAGAGTTGAATTCTTATCGGAAGACACACATTTTAGTGTCCTAGTATCCTAGAGAGGCCATGTAGAGGTGGGTGAATAGTTAACACGTTGATTATGGCAAAATAATCTGCACTTTGAACTTTTCAAATATAATCAGTGTGTGCACCAAGAAAGTTCAGAAGTGAAACAGAAAGGGTTTGGATTAGGTTAATACAAATCTGTTTTCTAGAAGCCCATTGTTCTGTTGCTTAACAAATGTTTGAAAGTGTTAACAAATGAGAACTATGGCAACTGAAATGGCATTTCTAAGAATTTTTCAGAGGTCTTTCACTGAGTGTCATTGTTATTATCAATATTTGAAAAACTCACAAACGAACGTAAGAACAACATAAAATTAATCTCACAGTTAATGTTAGGCCCTGTTTAATTGCTATATTTTCCATGGAAAATGTCACATCCAAGGAAAACGAATTTCATTTTGGTTGTTTGATTGCAACGTGGAAATGAAAACCGAATTCCAAGATACAACTACTTTAAATTGCATTTCCTTTGTTTCATGGAAAACGAATTCTCACGGGTTTGGTGAATTTTTATTTTCCAACTAACATGGAATTGAAATTCCTTTCCACCTATGCCTATCAAACGGACCCTTAATAAAATTGTAATTCATATGATGGAAAGAATATGGCTGAGAAGCACAATATCATACCACTGATCGGAAAGGGAGGAAGATGGAGACATGAAATTTAATTTACAGTTGTTCAGTTCAACAAACTACAACCATTATCAAAGGGCTGCCAGTTAGATTTCCAAAATTCCACAATATTGACATTATCAGTAACCCTATATTCTTCTAGAAGATCAGTACAGTTACAAATAGAAACCGCATTAATGTTTTCTTAGACAAGTCAATTCAACGTACAACTGCCGTTGCTAATATTTACAAAGACTAAACTTTAACATATACCAATAAGATTCAGTCTATGACTTCTCAAACATAACTGGCTAGATGTCATACGCTAAACATAGAGAATACTCAGTGAAGTACAGGCTACTGTTGAAGCTGTAGATCAATGCTGGTGTTTTGAACACAATTTTCCAAGGTCGATCATATATTGGTATATTCACATAGGAAATGTTTCCCATGGGTTCTTATCAAGGGCTAATACCAAGGAAAGTCGGTCCTTTAAAAATTTTGACCAGATTACGCAAGTAATAGTCTTATTTTTACAGTGGTGAAATCAACATATGACCTGTATATAATTTTGATGGGCAAATTCATAAACAATCAGTTATCTAAGAAGCTTAGGGACATTTTTTAAGAGTTGACTGATGCAAAGGGAGTTCAATCTTAAACTGGTAATACGTATCATATTTTCTAGCCACTGGTGAGGAAAACCTTCTCCAAAAACCACTTGAATTTCAGAGGAAGATTTTAAATTAAACATTTAGATTTAGCTGGTTGATTTTATTCCTGTTAGACGTGTTATTACTATCCACCTATGCCCATTGGAATATTCTCAGTTTATAATTCCTATAGCGCTTGCATTGAACAATGATTTCATGGCTTTTGCCACTCTGTGGCATCAAGAGGTCCACTGAGGATAGTAAGCAATCAACAAAATAATACTTTCTTCCCAAATAATGAAATCTGCCTATAACAGATGGTAAAATATTTCTTCCAATAATAATTTACAATTAAAATTATTCACTCCCTCAACCCATAATAAAAAAAATGCCTTGGAAGTTCAAATTTTTTTTTTCCCCCTCATCTTCCATGCGTGAGATTTCTTGAATAAAATGCAAAAGAAACCAAGGACTAAAAAATCGGATTAGGTGATTAAAAGCTAATTGACTAGATTTTTTCCCTTCCATAATTTCCCTACATAAGGCTAAGACCCAGAATTTTTTATTTATTTTATTTATTTTTTCACAAAACAGTTCATCTGCATAATATAACTACTTGAAAATTGAAAAATCTTCCAAATGAGTAGCAACTAGCAATTAGTCTGATTCCAGTACTCCTTTTTTGAGTTTCCTCAAATCAGTATTTACCAAGATAGATTTTTCACTTTCTTTTTTGCAACCACAAAATTCTTTCAAAACAGTAATTAATCAATAATTTTTCATTACTTAGATACTACTATATACTGTGCAGAAAATTATTTAAATCAAAAACTAGAAGACAGGAAAAAAATTACCCGAACTCAAGAGTCAGCTGCATAGTTGATCAAATTTGAATAGGAAATCTTAAAACCTGTAAAAGAAACTGCGAGACGGGGAATTATAGAAAGAAATGAAAAAAAATAAAAATAACAGATATACAAACACAAATTGTAAAAGGGAAGAGAATTTTACCAACGGAATAGAGCCGAGACCGACGTGTAAGCGGAAAGTTGAAATGCTCAGAGAGCCAAGAAATTGCGGGCTTTAGCGTTTACACCCAAAATATTTTCTGATAACAACAGTTCATTATTTTTCTAGAAGTGAAAATTGCACATTTCACCCCAACCTTTCAAATAATGGATGAGATGCCCCCAATTTATTCTTTTGGCACCACTCATCTTCAACCTCTTGAAAATAGGATTCGTCCATAAACGCAAGCAACAAAACAAAAAAGAATTAAGGGAATATTGCGCTAAAGTCTCAAACTATATTTTTAAATTTGTCAATAGGTCACACAAAAAGAAAAAGAAAAATAAAATGATTTTTTTTATAAAAAAAAAAAAACTTCATCGCCCCCAATGGACCCCAACCAAAACAACCCTCACCCACCCCGCCCTACTGGACGTGACAGAAGAAGCTTCCAAGAACATCTTCAACATATTTTGTGAATAACAATTTAGACAACATACCACGTGACAATAATGTTTAAATGGATAAACTATCAACTTCAGATTTCATCTCTAAAATGAGGTCATCTCCAACGTGCGTACCGAAACACCATATTTTCACCAAATTTTGGTGCAAAGTCACTCCAACGTGCACCAAACTTTGCATCATTTTGTACCAAAATGGTCAAGTACAATTTTGCAATTCACTTTCGCTTCGTAAAAGAATTGGTTAAGGGTATTTGAGTCCATTTTTGTTATACATTCTTTAATACAATAAATTATTATTATTATTATCTTGATCATTTGTAATAAA
The DNA here is from genome assembly GCA_019097785.1 of Fraxinus excelsior. Lineage (NCBI taxonomy): Eukaryota > Viridiplantae > Streptophyta > Magnoliopsida > Lamiales > Oleaceae > Fraxinus > Fraxinus excelsior. The sequence goes on from CM032623.1 coordinate 45,069,851, forward strand.
TTTTAATAATGTAATCCATAATAGTTAGATGATTAATTAAAATAAGAATACTTGAAAAATTTGGAAGAGTAACAAACACAATTATTTAAAGTTAACATGTAATCAAGGATAGATAGATTCACATCACACTTCGAAACGCATTAACTGATCGTGTGGGATGAATATACGAATTTCGAGAATTAAATTGTAACAATATTTCGACTTCGTAACATGATTTGGGTTGTTTCTATTAATTGTACTGTTCGCGTGAAACCCGCAAGCATACGAGATCGTTGTACAAGTAATAAGATTTGTGAGTTAAAAGTATCGTTCCCACGAGGAATAAGGTCTAATATGTAGTTTAATAGCTACTATTAAATTCGAATTGTGGTCATATCAAAATAGATGGTTTGTATGATTTCTATACTAATCCTAAACTAACAAAACAAATAAAGTATTTATATAATACGTGAATGTTTGTATTGGAATCATGAATCCCCCTATTTTTATCTATTTCAATTCTCAATAATTAATCTAGTACATTCATGCATTTTTGACAATCGATAAAACTAATATGTTAAATGTTCTTTCCCAAGATACACCAACCTATGACCAACACGAGACGATCCTATTCCTAGTCCTAGTCCGAATTCATATGAAAGTCATGCATTTGGTTTAGATTATCAATAAGATAGCATGCGTGAAAGAGATTATTCCTAATTCTAACTATACATGTTGATTTTACCGCATTCTAGACTTATTGTGAGTATTCCTACACTACAACAATCAACTAACTACTTAATTGGTGATCAGGCAATAAGTAGTGCAATGGGTATGTAAAATCAATCAACTAATAACACAAAAATCCTAAATTGATATCTTGAATTAAAATAAATGAAAATAGGGTTCAAACATTCATCCAATACAATGAAAAACTAGTATAACATATTTAAAATTAAATTACAAATGAACAATTGGAAAATCATCACCCGGAAAGAAGAAATAATGAAGAATTGGAAATTTTCCACGTTCTTGATATGAATCTTGAATCCGGATGAAAAATCTTCAATATCCTATACAATTTGCCTTGATTCCACGTTATTGGCCATGTTCTTCGCCTCCAAAATATGTATAATATAGAGATTTTTAGGTCTAGAGAGGTTCTCTTATGTGTATCCCACGTTTTCTATTTATAAGAGCCAGAAAATAGGTCAAAATCTCGTTCAATTTGGTTTCCAAAAGAGTTTGAATCGCGAAAGGAAAGTAAAGATTCTTCTTGCGGAAAAGGCCTGTGCGCGCGCACCGTTATAAGTGTTGCCCGCGCGCCATGAATTGTCTGCGCGCGCGCATGTTTGTACCGGAACAGCTTCCGGTATTTTGATCATAACCTTCTCTACACATATCCGATTGAGCTGATTCAAGTTGCGTTAGAAAGCTAACTCAAAGATCTACAATTATTATAGAAATATCAATTTTCCAATTCGAAATATTTGTATGCCAAAATTGCGTCTCAATGTGAGCCTGAAAATCTGAAGCATAACTTTTTCTGCTGGAAGTTGATATGTGATAATACTTGGATCATATTTCATTCCTTTGGCTTCTTTTCTCATCCAATTGATGTCTAACACTCTCAAATAATCATCGCGAGGTTCGACATAACTTTTGAATATTTTCATTTCAGCCCCCGAACTTTGTATTTGATACAATGGACCATTTTTCTGCTATCTTTGCATTCTTTTCTTCAATTCTTCATCAAACATTAAGTTTTACCTATGCAATAAAATATAACACAAATTAAACAGTATTTTATCCAAATAACAGTAAAATATCATCATTTAGGACCTCGAATAAGTGTAGAAACTACACTTATCACACCCCCAAACTTGATTCTTTGTTTGTCCTCAAACAAAACTAAAATCTATCAAACACACAAACATACAATGCTATTACCTAATTGGTGGCCGGTCAATCAAGTAAAGCAAAAAAATTTAGCTAGCTAACCTGACTTTTTATTTCATGATTGAAATCATATATATCAGATCTATGCACAGCTTCAAAATCACAACACAGAAATTGAAATCTACTTCTCCAATGTAAAATCGATGTGTGTGTGAAGAATTAAACATAGCATTATGAATTCATGAATTGTTTCAATTTCCGACCCTCAATGGTCAAATATATTCTTTCATCACTCGTAAGATTCACATACCCCCAAGCTCATTCTTTTCACTCTTTTCAAGTGTGTGAATTAATGTTGAATCTATACTATCATCACCTCTCTAGTTTAGGTAAATCTCACTAATTGCAAGCCAATGTATCAATAAATAAGGATTCTCCATTAAATTTGATTGCTTCAGTCTCTAGGATTTAATTAGACTAATAATCTCTGATCAAAAGTCAAATTTTCTTAAACAAGTGTTTGGGACATAATCATGGTATTTGATGCATCTGTTTCATGCACTTGCTCTCTTTTTTTTATATTTTTTTTCTCACATTTTTTTCAACACTTTTTTTCTTTATTTGCAGCATTCTCTCCCTTAAACTTTCTAAATGACCCATGTAACAAGTTTTAGGCCGATGACTCCCAAGTCAGTTGACTTTAGGGCAACGGGTTTTAACACCCTTACAGACTTAATAACTCGAGTCATAAAGGCTACAAAGAGAAATTTTCAAATAAAATGTATTTTTTTTCCTTGATTAGTGCAATGTTCCTCATTAAACACCTATCCAAGTAAAATGACATTTAATTTGAAATTTTCACCCAATTGCATCTCATTGACCTTAGACAATCCACACAAGATTTTAAATTTCACACATGGAATCTCTATTTATCTCAATATCTTCCTACAACTATGAAATCCCCCAAACTATTATAAATTTGGTCTAAGGAGGTAGAATTTAGTGGTTTTGGATTTAGCACATATGGTCCACTATTTCAACCTATCCAATTATGAAATCAACTCATTTCTCCGCAATGCTTAACTTAATTCATGTGCTCAATATATATCAAATTTCACATGGAAAAGCAAAAATTAATCTAAGCATGTAACTTATTCACCATTCATAAATCAATTAATGATTCAATATATTTTTCATTGTCTGTCAGGCCAACTAACTTACACAAGCACACAAAAAGAAAATATTTTGAATTTTTTCAAATTTTCAATTTTTTTTATATATATCTAAAGCAATAAAAGCACACAAAATGAAGCAATAAAAGCACACAAAATAAATAAATATAAGAATGATACAAACACACACAAAATTGAAAACAAAAAAAATGAAAATAAAAACTCATGTTTTCCACCCCCAAACTTAAATTAGACATTGTCCTCAATGTCTTAAATTCTAAATCCGCATATAAAAGGGTGGGGAAGAAATGAAGAAAAGACTCCCCTGATATGACTCATAATCCAATGGCTAGCTTCATATTGCTTTCGTTGGCTTCTTGGCCAATATTGGTTTAAATGTTTCGCGACGTCATGTTCCTGCACAATGCAATCAAATAAAGCATTAAGATCAAATAACTGGAACAAGTGTTACTTAGCTCTAACATCTAATAAATCAACTAACATATCGAAGACCTAAGGGGAAACGTGATATAGATGATGAGTCCCTAAAATTGAATAATAATAAAAAATTAATCTAAATTATCTTATTTCTAGAAAGCATAATAAATAAAATGGAAGAAAAATTGGGCTGCCTCCCAATAAGCGCTTTGTTTAAAGTCTTTAGCTTGACTTTGTTGTTTCGGCATTATGGAATTTTGAAGAATGCTTTTGATGCCTTGCTCAGTTTGTCTCTTCTGACTTTGCCCCACTCATCATTACTTCTACAAATTTTAACATTGCTCTCTCCAATGTGATATGATATGCATATCTCCTCCGATTTGAATTCAACTATGTATACTTCTTCATTCTCTTCAGGCTTAATTACAAATTCAATGATAGGGCAATCAGTGAAATCGACAGAATGTGTGTTAACGTCTTCTTCATGAATTGCCTCTTCTTTGTTTTGTTCATTTGTAATTGATATTTCATCAATTGATATTTCATCGGGTTGAATGACCGATTCACAATTTAAATCCATAGGCAATGTAAACTCTTTTCTTTCAAACTTTTCGAGTGGATTGTATCCCCACCTTTTAAATTCAATCCAGAATGCGTCATCTCCTACACACATTTTGTTTTCATCTAACTTGGCAAAATCAGTGTAGTATTTTGCAATTGCCTCCTCGTTCAACATGGAAGGACCAAATTCCACAAACGTATCGGAAGGGATGCACTCACCCACAGGCATGTAGCTTTCAATAGATGTGTCAATGGCGAGTCTCCGACATCTTAAATATTGTTTAAACCGCAGAAGTTTGAGCATAAAGGGTTCAGTGCATTTATTTATGCAGTACCCAGTATAATGCACCCCGGAGCAGAATTCACAATAGATATCTTCTTCCTCATCGTCCATGTCAAGATTATTCATTGCAAAAATATTTTTAACATGCCGCTAGAATCTTAGATGTATTACTGAACAGCACCTGGATACAGTATCAAGTAAGAGAGATTAAGGTGGGTAGCCAAAATCAATAATAAAACAAAATAATAAAAAAACAAAATCGAATTTAATATAAACTACTAAACTAAAATTAAATCATTTATTCCCCGGTAACGGCGCCAAAAACTTGTTCGCGTGAAACCCGCAAGCGTACGGGATCATTGTACAAGTAATAAGATTTGTGAGTTAAGAGTATCGTTCCCACGAGGAATAAGGTCTAATATGTAGTTTAATAGCTACTATTAAATTCGAATTGTGGTCATATCAAAATAGATGGTTTGTATGATTTCTATACTAATCCTAAACTAACAAAACAAATAAAGTATTTATATAATACGTGAATGTTTGTATTGGAATCATGAATCCCCCTATTTTTATCTATTTCAATTCTCAATAATTAATCTAGTACATTCATGCATTTTTGACAATCGATAAAACTAATATGTTAAATGTTCTTTCCCAAGATACACCAACCTATGACCAACACGAGACGATCCTATTCCTAGTCCTAGTCCGAATTCATATGAAAGTCATGCATTTGGTTTAGATTATCAATAAGATTGCATGCGTGAAAGAGATTATTCCTAATTCTAACTACACATGTTGATTTTACCGCTTTTAGACTTATTGTGAGTATTCCTACACTACAACAATCAACTAACTACTTAATTGGTGATCAAGCAATAAGTAGTGCAATGAGTATGTAAAATCAATCAACTAATAACACAAAAATCCTAAATTGATATCTTGAATTAAAATAAATGAAAATAGGGTTCAAACATTCATCCAATACAATGAAAAACTAGTATAACATATTTAAAATTAAATTACAAAGGAACAATTGGAAAATCATCACCCGGAAAGAAGAAATAATGAAGAATTGGAAATTTTCCACGTTCTTGATGTGAATCTTGAATCCGGATGAAAAATCTTCAATATCCTATGCAATTTGCCTTGATTCCACATTGTTGGCCATGTTCTTCGCCTCCAAAATATGTATAATATAGAGATTTTTAGGTCTAGAGAGGTTCTCTTATGTGTATCCCACGTTTTCTATTTATAAGAGCCAGAAAATATGTCAAAATCTCGTTCAATTTGGTTTCCAAAAGAGTTTGAATCGCGAAAGAAAACTAAAGATTCTTCTGCGGAAAAGGCCTGTGCGCGCGCACCGTTATAAGTGTTGCCCGCGTGCCGTAGAACCAATTGACTCTCGGGTTAGGGAAAATAAGGCCGCGCGCGCGCGCCATGAATTGTCTGCGCGCGCGCATGTTTGTACCGGAACAGCTTCCGGTATTTTGATCATAACTTTCTCTACACATATCCGATTGAGCTGATTCAAGTTGCGTTAGAAAGCTAACTCAAAGATCTACAATTATTATTGAAATATAAATTTTCCAATTCGAAATATTTGTATGCCAAAATTGCGTCTCAATGTGAGCTTGAAAATCCGAAGCATAACTTTTTTTGCTGAAAGTTGATATGTGATAATACTTGGACCATATTTCATTCCTTTGGCTTCTTTCCTCATCCAATTGATGTCTAACACTCTCAAATAATCATCGCGAGGTTCGACATAACTTTTGAATATTTTTATTTCAGCCCCCGAACTTTGTATTTGATACAATGGACCATTTTTCTGCTATCTTTGCATTCTTTTCTTCAATTCTTCATCAAACATTAAGTTTTACCTATGCAATAAAATATAACACAAATTACACAGTATTTTATCCAAATAACAGTAAAATAGCATTATTTAGGACCTCGAATAAGTGTAGAAACTACACTTATCATGTACTATAACTTTTAATTTTTTTTAATGAATTTAATATTTCGCTAATTTAACGTAATTATTTATTTAGTAATTATGTAGTTGTAAAATAAATAAATAAATTGTTAATGAAAAAAAATTATTAAACACTGTTCATTTTGTGTAAGTTATGGTGTAATGGATTGGAGATGATTTTTAGTTTGGTGTAAAATTTAGTGTAAAATGGTTCAAAACTTACCTCAAATTTTGATGCAGCGTTGGAGATGCTATGGGTTTTGGAATAGTGATTTTTGAAAAATGTATGATTTAAAAGTAGGAAAAAAATTGGATTTACATGCAAAATATTAGTTATTTTCAACAAAAAATAAAAAACTGTGAGAGGTGCCGAAGCCAAGGACAAGCAGCCCACACATACAGTCGACAATAAAAAGCATATCAGGTTAATTGAACTGCAAAATAAACCCATGGCAAAAGGAAAATTCATAGTTTGACAACGAAAGCAACATATCTTGTGTTTCACGATGCAAGAGTGAGTTTGAGCGATCATTGAATCTAATTTCAATGGCATATTGCCAAGGGATTGACCAATAACATTTAACTGCCTATTCTAAGGTACAAAATAAGAATCCCGGATGTTAGTACTAAAACTTACTTAATTAAACAATTTGTCTCAATTATTTGTTTTAATCAAAATACGTCAGTCGGTCAGTCAGAACTTCATGCATGCAGTTTTACGCGCAATTCTATTGTGAAATTAAATAAAGATAAACATCATATATAACGTGGCAAACCCCTAAGGGAAACATCCACGTACTCCCATGCCACGAGTAAATAATCCATTCTCAAAGAATAAAAAGTAAAATAGTTTCGGTTTTGTAATTTAGCAAAATTAACAAAAACAATTAAAAGCAAGTAAATAACAACTCTCTCATTTTCTTTCTTTTGACTTGTTGGAGAAATGAAATCAAACTCTACGATCTTGACTTTATCGTCACTTCACTATTGTATTCGGCCGCAACCACCACTTCAATTAAGATTTGTCAATCTGAACTCATGCCAAATAGTCTAATCTTTAGTAGGATTATATCATTCACGCACAAGTGTGTTCTCTTTAATTATAGTTGAAGAACACAATTTTTGCTTCAAAATACTTCACTAGAACATGAGTCGGTTAGCACTCATTGGATAATGTCAGAAGATTTCAGAACTTGATGTTGCAAGTTCGCCGAACATAGAAAGATTTTTCTCAAAACCTCTACACGTCCCTTTATATTTTTGCTTACACCGAACAATACTAACCAAGCACCATGATTGTACCCATAAGAGCAGTCGTTAAAGATTTAAAACGCGACTTACCCGTGCTAAATGCTCACTATAAATTAGTCTCGAATAAAAAAATTTCGAACACCTTCATAATCCTACCCTAGACCACAGAATTTCCACAGGATGAAACAGAAAACCAAAAAAAATCCATTTTTCTTTCTTTTGGTGTGTGCAAAATGCAGCATGTTAAAAGTATTATCGCATGGATTTTAGGCAATTTCACCTGGCATTCTAACTTACAGTCCCTGTTACTCGATTGCACTGTTCGTTCCCAAAGAATGCACCACTGGACATCACTTTTTTTTTTTTTTTTATATGGAATGGATAATTCATTCAACTCAACGAAGTACAACTTGTGACTTCACAATACTAGTAAAAAACCCGACTCAAGCCAACCAACGCAATCAGCACTTGAACACATGTAAAGAAAAAGCAGGCGAAGAAAATGAAACCAAACATCAGACACAGAATTCGACTAGTTGCTATTAACGGAATCCTTTAATCCAAATACAGATGCTATCGTCCAATAAATTTCTTAAATGAGGCTCACAGTTGTGAATCTAACTAACACTATGATCTAGATCAATAGAACAAGAAAGAAGGGGGGACAATCTGTCGAACAGAGTACAAAAATCTTCAAGAACCAATCCCAAACTAAGCTATCTATACAAAAGAGTGGGGCAATACTAAAAGTTTACGGCCTCAGTACAAAGAACAAGAGAAAGAAGTAGCTCACAGACCGCCAGATACTAAGCTACAAATCTAGGGAAGGCTGATCGTACTTTGGCGAGCAGAATTATTTAGAGAAGAAACCGAAGAAGAATTCTGGGATCCAAGAGTTAATCTACGAATCACAACATGTACCTCTAACTGTCGCACCTTGTCCATGAGGAGACATTGCTTCTGCTTCAACAGCAGCAATTGATTCTGCATAGAAGTAAACTCATCCTTCACGATCTGCTCACTGTCTTGAATAGCAACCTCACTCAACCCTTCTTCTAACAATCGTTGCCTCAACTTTTCAGTTGAGACAGCCATATTGTCAACAGGAGCCATTAACTCGCTGTTGGAAATTCTTGGGAACTTGTCCTTCACAGCCTGCAATGCTTCTATCCATGCCATTCTGTCCTCTCTGCATTCTGCCCTCAGATGCAATCTCTTTGTTCCCGTATAAATGGAAAACCTCTTACCATCCGATTGGTTTTCTCGAATAGATGAGACCTAGAGAAGCAACAAATGTCATACACATGAAGATGATATATGTAACAACTTTATTGAATAAACTTCTAAATGCACAAAAAATACATAAAATTGAAGCATCATATCAGTTTTAAATTAGACTGGTCTTCAATCTGATTTAAATTTCAAAAAAATTGCCAAAATTAATAAATGCAAAAGCAATATGATCCAGATGAGAAGCTATTCCTTCCAGAACAAAAGGATCAAAACCTTCCACGCCCCATGCCGGATTTACAAGATGTACTTCTCCATTAGCCCACAAGGATCGGACAACCATATTCCATTACATATTGATCAGATCGGTTGGTAATGGAATTCATTAATTTGATTTCCGAAATGAAATGAGTCGATTTTTTTAGTCAAGTGGGTTCAAAACATAAAAACAAAATGGCTGATAGATTAAAACGGTTTCACCCAAAAGATGAAAAAATTTAAGCCAGAAAGATCAAAATAAACGTCCAAATCCTTTTCTTAAATCTTCAGCATGGGCATATTTATTGAAAAAAAAAAAAAAAAAAAAATTAATAACCCACAGATGTCCAGTTCAAATGATCAAATTAGTCCCTTCTAACACATAATTAGCAATGTACAGAAAAAACTCAAAATTCAATTGAAAAACGAAACCTTTAAATGGATTTCACCAACGGCCTTCCAGGTTTTGGAAGATGAATGCTTACTGTCATTCTTGTGGTTACGTAACATCAGCTTCATGGATTCTTCTCCAATTACTCTCGACCCCTTCTCAGTCTCTAGATTGACCACAATTTTATCAGGCCCATGAATTTTGAAGAAACTGAGGACCCCATCCTGCAACACAAACCACCGCGCCCTCCACCCTTTGCCATAGTTGACCCACTTGTACAAAATCCCACAAATCATTGAATCAGACGGCGGCGTTTGTGGTGGTGCTGACTCCATTGACATGTTAAAATAGTTTCTCATAAAAAGAAAAAAATCAAAACTTGACAAAATCTCCGTCTTTAAATATGAGCCATCACAGCAGAATGAATGCATAGAAATAATAAATCCATAATTATAATGATTTTTTCAGATTCAAATTTCTCGTTTGTTCACAAAATCATCCATATGAAATTTTTTTATTGACAAGAAAAAGCACGTCAAGAAATGAAGTATCTTACAGGGATAAAAAGATAAAGATCAAGAGTGAAAGCGGAGAGAAGTTAGGAGAGTTCACGGAAATGTATGAAGGGAGAATGATATGAATCGACAGTTGGCGCGATGATTTTGTGTATTTACCAAACTTCATTTATTTTATTTAAGGTAACCTTGAAAATTCTTTCAATTCTCACATGGTTATCATGTGATCCAACATCGTTGATGGGTTGATGTGGACATGTGGTACATATCTCTCGCCCTCTCTCTCGTAAACATCGAAATGTTCAATCTCATTATTTCACGTAAACTGTCACATCATCGACGTTTCATCGTCATAATGATAAATAGCATTATTCTTGAATAAAAGTAAAGTTCGTGTTAACAAATAAATTTTCTATTATTTCTTTTTTGCATTTTCGGCTAATGGATTGTAGCATTATTGATTTGTCTTTCTCATCTTTAATTCATGGACAATCTTATTATTTGTGCATTTGATTAAGCTTTTCTACAATATATTCCATGCTTTGTTTGTTATTGAATTGATTCACACACTTAAGTTACTTATTTTTCTATTATTCTACTTTCTCTTGCTTAATTTCCTCTTTTTCTTCTCTTTATCTACAAGATTTTCTGATCTTATACATCTTTCTACCTATGTCATTTAAAGAAGGTAGTTTTTCCCCCATTTTTTATTTGTCTTCGTACATTTATATTGTCGTTAAGAACTTTCTGCATAAAAATTAATTAAACCTCGATTTTAACAAGGTTGCGATATTTTGAACTTTATTATAAAAAATCATTTAGCCTCACAACCAACTCCATTTATTGAGGTCAAGGTCTCCCTCTGATTTTATGGCTATTATTGTCAAGTCAATAAGGTCGAAACTTTGTTTCATATTGTTTAAAGCATTAAGAAAAGAATATTCTATTTTAATTTGCCTAATTGAATTTTCTTTTGAAATTCACCCTCATCTTCCCGTATAAAAAATGGGAAATTGCATGATCAATCTTCAATCTGTAAGAATGAACAAGATGATCTTTAACCTTTAATTATAATTGTACATCGAATCCTTAATGATAAAAACTGCCTTATTCTCTCATAAATGATCATTTAACTTTAAAGAAACCATGTCTTTACTTAGAAGTTGCGCAAAATCTATATTATATGGTTGGCAACAAGAGAGTCGCATAAACCATTCAATTAAAAATAAATAAATAAATAAATATAAACCATTCAATTCAAGAAATGACACGAAAGTACTACCGAAACAGTCCAAAGTTCATTAAATAGTTGAAAAGGAATTTTCCTTTCTCACTGCTATAAAATAGATTAAATTATGCATTGCTATATAAAAATTGTGACAAAACTCGACCGACCTATTACCCATATATTCAATTGAGAACTAAATGAAGTGAGGTTCATGACACTACTTTCTCATACATACCTATACGTACATATACTTTCTTTTGACCCCCAATTTTAATGGTTGAAATAGTGTGTTTTTTTTTTAAAAAAATGTGTTGCTAAAAAAGAAGAAAAAGTTTTGGAATTACGGGTAATATTATTTTATTGAAAAATGTATGATTGATAAGAAGACACAGAAAAATGAATTATAATTTTAATGAGAGCCAAACAAGGGTACAACTCTAATAAATAAATATTTATATGTTCGGACAAAGATTGGAAAAATCCCAATATTTTCTTGCACATATAAGTGATCCAAAATTCATGACCGCAATAACATCAATCATAAACTCATCCACCCTAGCAAAACAACAAACTGCACTCGGATGGTCGGTCCCAAAAACTTAACAAAATACACTAACACCAAACTGTCATTGACTCTCTATGGAAGGGATCTTCTGCACGTGATTTAATAGCATCTACATTGCCATGCTAAGACTTTGAGTTCGTGAATGTAAAACAAGTCTACAAGTTGATTGGAAGAATAAGTCTTACCTGAAGACCCTAATGGACACGTCGGACTCAACGGTGTGAAAAGGGCTACTTCTATCCACCTAAAAATATATTCGTTCCAGAGAGGGGTAGATTGCAACGACTATAATGTAGTTCTACAAATACAAATTAAGGTTTTGATTTGTGGGTTTATAACCACTTGGGTACCCTTCTTTTACAAGTCTGTCTTTGATAACCGTGGATGTCCGGGCTAGCTCGCGCGCATTTCGACTAATCCCACGGGGCTCTGAAGTTTATGATCGAGTACTCACTTCAGTGACCCTAAGGGGACTCGATCTGGTGACCATTGGAGAGCAAATCCAAGGCCTAACCAATTGAGCAACCCCTCAGGGATGCACAACAAGTCTGTCTTAAGAATGAGTTCTACCCAATGTTCTTGTAACACGTGAATGTTCAATCACAAAAAGTGATAAGGCTACACAAGTCCTACTAGAAACACAATGACAACTCTTGCTACCATTACATAACATCACTTGGGTCATAATGGGCTTGATTATTCTAGAAAATAAACATGTTATTACACTCAAATTGTACAATCTCAATCATTAGATTATAACGTGACATTATTGAACAGCAATCTGGCTACATTATCCTAAGAAATCTTAGGTTTCCATAACTAAAAAACTTAATTACATCTAGGAGAAGATATATTTTGCTGAAGAAAATCTAACAGCATAGTAAAGCAAAACCAGTAAAGGACAAGAAGAAAGTATCCTCACAAATTCACAAGGTAAAGTTGATAGCCCTTTTGTTTTATCCAGCAGAAGCAGCGAATAAATCTTCAGACCAGTTTTCTTCTCACAAGTCCTTTAAAGAAATCGAAACTGTAGCCACAAAGAAATAAGTCACACTGTAAAACGAAATACTGCAAGCTGAATATGGCATGGAAGTAAAAAAAAAGGAGAAAAAAAAAACAAACAAAAGTTGGCCCTCTGCTAGTATTTGTCGCCTGACCAACCTTCCCAACTCCCAAAACCTCACCCCCCGGTACTCTTTCCCCACATCCAAAAATTTCCAGCTTGGAGCTGATGAAGAGACCGGGAAAAAAATCACTGAGACAGTGATGGAAATGGCCTAATAAAGCACCAAAGCAGTGTTTCTTTTTCTTACATTTTGCCTTAACCTAGAAGTTGATTATAACAACTATATGAATAATTGAAATTTATAAGTTATAACAATAATGATTACAAGTGGCCAACCGCCAACATGTTCCTTTCTCTGATATTGAAAAAACTGGCTTATTGTACTACAACAGGGAAATAGCTGTCCATGACGAATGCACAAATGTTGCAAGTCACCTGGTTAATTCTAATAAGAAATCTTGAAAACAATCATGCAAAGAAAGAGAATATCATAACTCATAAAAATGCAGAGAATTTTCTAGGGAAAATAACAAATTAAAGACTTCCAAATTCCAAGACGTGTACCATGCAAATTGAATGCGCGATCTAATCTTCTAAAGAAAAACCTTGATAAAAGCCGTTGGTGGAAAAAAGTTAAAAACTCCGTACTAAGAACAGTCTGAAGCACTTAGGAAATTAATTATTAATCTAAAGGTTTTCGATTGTTTGAAAATCTAATCCTTATGTTCTGAGAGAGAGTAGAGAGTTCCCAAAATCAGAACACTTTTATTTTACTTGCATTTTTGGTTTGGGACAAATCTGTTGACTTTGGAACTACAATGTAACTAATCATTCTAACTTTTAATCTATTGCCTTTGATGAGAGCTAGATTTCTCAAACATCTGCACATGGTTTCACAAGAATACGACTTAGTAGTACTCATGCATTTTTATTAGTCAGAATATGAAATGCATATATGATTTACAGGCATTTTATCTAAGCTTGCTCAATTAATTGGGATTGGGTAGTAATCGTAAATATTTTGTGCACATAGCGCTAGTAAAAGATAGATTGATATAATACCTGTTTCCATCTGGATGAAGCTCGCATGCTTGACCATCTTCAGTGAAAGCTAATAAATACCCGGAAGTCGTTATACCCTGGACACAAATAAATGGTTTTTTCCAATTTTAATTCCTTGGATCATAACAAACAATAATTATGCCACTGTCTAAAAGTGATTTGAGTAGTTCCGTTGTGTTAGAATAAAAACAAGGATTGCTCGTAATCAGAGTCTCACCAACGCAAAAGTCTCTTCTTTTTCCAGAAAGAAACAATAATTTATTTATCACTAAAACAGAATTACATCTGTCAAGAGGACAATGTATCTTGTAACAACAATAAAGCAAAGAGAAAATCAAGAATACAACAAACTGTTCCACCCTATTATGGTCATGGAGAAAGGAAATGCTTGAACTCCTTATCAGTAGAGTCCCACAAGTGCACAAAAATTGTGTCCTATTCCATAAATCAACCACTACTTGATCTTTCGTTCAAAATTCTGCTATTTCTTTCTGCCCAAGTCACATAAATGATAGCTGAAACTACTACTTTCCACATGAATGCTCCCATCTTATCGGATTCGATGCCAAATGGTTTTTGACAAGTAACCCATTACAACTACTCAGGGAAACTCGATCAAAACCAGTTCATGAAAAAGAGTGCGCCATACACACCTTGCAACATCATAATGTGAGAACAAATGCATTCTGAGTCTATGCAAAACTCAGAAGATCACGAGCTCTGAGCCTTGTAAACAATTTGACATCAATTCAGAGCAGACCTCCTAGCAGGTTGACTAGTCAGGGAAGAGAACTTGATAAAACAATTTGTTTAAAAAAAATTCTTGGTAGCAAAATTTACACATAAATTATGCGTTCACACCAAAAGTTACATTGGAAACTGAACAGAGGCAACAATATTGATTGGATGAGAATATTGTCAGGTCCATTTTATGGTAACAAAGACAGTTTAGGCCAATCTTGGGTGTGTCACAATCCCCGTCAGTAGTGAGGTTACATAGATTGAAGTATGAAGATCAGATGCAGGTATGTGTCCAAGAGTTGAAGTGAAGGATTTTACATTTAAAATGAAGAATCCACATCCCCTACTCAGGGGCGGATCCAGCACCCGGCAAGACGGGGCAGGCGCCTGTGCTGGATTCTCCGAGAAAAAGGAGTAATTAAGAAATTTGAAAATAATTATATATATATATGTTATTGTAGAAATTTTACCGAGTTGTTATGTAGATCAATTGGACGAGACTGTGCCTTTCATTCATGATTCCTGGGTTCGATTCTCTTATACAACATTCTCCCTTTTAATTTTTAAATACGTAAATAATAATTAAATATGAATTAAACATTATACCATTATTTAACAACAAGAAGTGTAGCTCACATGGTGGAAGGGCAGCCTCTTGTATTAGAGGTATGGGGTTCGATTCTATGTTTTTTACTTTTTTGTTTAATTTAAAACTTTCAAAAAATACTTTTTCTTTTGCGCCAAAAAATATTTTAGTTCTAAAAATCATTGCTTTCAAAATTTTGTATAACTTTCGACCAAACTCGGAACTTGTCTTTACCATTTAATTATGCTTTACGTATAAACTATTTCGTTTGAGTTCGTAAAAAGACTTGAAACTTGATCGTACATGTATAATTGAAAAATGTATTTTTTTTTTATTATTTTAAGCTGTATTGGATTATATTTTCAAATGTATATGAGTTTTTTACGCTTTAGTGCATTTATATATTGATTAATTTTTTTTAACATTATGTAATTAAATATTAATAAATTTTTTTATCATTACGGTTATATGTGAACCGCCCTAGCTCACTTCATATTCTGGATTCGCCACTGCCCCTACTCAAGTGTAAGTGCTGAGCAACTTGAATGGCTTTTGTGCCTCAATAAAATCCATATAAAACAAGGCTCTCTCAAGAACTCATATTTCACATTTCCCACTTGACTATTCAGTCTCTAAACCACTAATAAAATCTAATTGATCTTATCACTATCTATGGACCCAACTTGATTAACTAAACATACTGTATTCTTGCTTTAAGTAAAAAAATAAAAAACATGAATCAAAATTTTGTAGCTGACAACAAAGTCCACAAAAAAACAGTACTGAAACAAGAGACGTAAAAGAGAGCACTTTAAGGTCATGTAATCCCTTAATTCACCTGGATGATGACTACATTCTCTGAAATTTGATCTTGATTTTCATTCTCTTCCTGAACTACGATTCTCTGTCCACTGCATACCAGTTGAAAATTAGCAGCAAGAATAATAATTATTTATTATAAATTTGTCAAAAAAGAACCAAATAAAATCTCTCCCTAATTATAAAATTAGTATGTGACAGAGATTTTGGTTAGGAAAGAGGTTTAAAGCATGGTAACTATTTAAAAAAATGTGCTTCCAAAATTTTTCAGGCATGTATTTATTGTCTTTAGTTTCCACCCCAGCAAACCAGTAAGGCAAATTGCTTTGACAACTAAAATGAAGAAGCACAACACATAGGAGAGAATTACTGATTGGTAATTTCACCTGTGCAGCCATGTCTTGTAGTACAATCCCTCAAGTGCTTGGAAGCCTGCATGATAGCCACAAAAAGAAATTTGTTGTTTTTAACATACGTAAGCTATATCATCATATAGACGAAGAGTCTGTTAATCAACATAGTATACACCAGCTTTGTAACTAACTCCAAAAATCATGGTTTGCCACTCATCTCTCATGACTTCTTGTTTAAAGATTTTATGATACCCTTCTAACTTCTAATAAAAGGTACTGCAGGGCAGGATCTTCAGGAAAACCAGAGAATGTGGTTCAAACACATTTCCATTAGGATCAAGACTATGATGCAGAATGATAAATCAAATCAAAACCAATTTTAGTGCCCCCACATATATAGAGAAATAACATTTAATCTTATTCCACATTAAATAATTGTTCTAACAAACCCAAGTACTTTCATAATCATAATAAATTAACAATTACAGATTCCTAAATTCTTATCAAAATTGAATAGAAACATATATATCTTTCCATCCCGAAATTGATTACAGTTGTCATTTATCTATTAATATGACAACAGTTTAGAGCCATAAAATTCTTAAAGTCAGATATATGTGTCACTTGAAAAGATAACAAATATAAACCATAATGATAAACCTAAATACTGAAAAAAGTAAAAATAAAAACAGTGACATCCAAATTGGTGATAGAGTGAGGATAATTTCTTAATTAGCTTCCATACATATTTCAGATATACATGACAGGTAAACATAATGTTCGAAGTAATAAGAATAATAATCACCTCGACTTATGAAAATATCGTAATAGTTCTCAAATTTATTGAAGAAAGCTGCCACGATATCTTCTCGTTGTAGTTGATAGGCAACAGAGGTCAATCTTTGTAAAACTGCATTCAAGCATGTTGTTGGTTTCTCATTACTAACATTCAAGCCAATTCCTACAAAATAGGAAATTTTGAATGATTTAATCTTGTATAACCTCATGTGGGAACCACACCAAGATGAACAAACAGAAACAAGTCAGTCTGCCCAGTCAGGATATATTAAGAACACAACAGCAAAACCTGTTAATGAAATTTTCTTCAGTTCAATTAAGTAGTATGTAAATGATATTGGTTAGATGTGTGTATTGTCAAAGATAGGAACAGTTTACCAGCGCTGACATTGAACTTCTTTGATCTATACGTTGATGTGCACAAAATGCCTCCCACTTTAAGATCATCTAAATACAGATCATTTGGCCACTTTATTCTAACATTGAGAGGTGGTATACCCTGAAATAGATTATGGTACCAAGATAAAGAAAATTAAAATGGAAGTTTTGATTTCAAGATTCAATTAAAAAAAAGAATATATATTATACCATATACGATTAAACAATCTATATACGATGTTTGAAAAAGTGCACATGGCTTACTCTTTGAATACCATTTGTCAAAGCTTGTAGCTAGACCCACTGCGGGACACTCAAACTATCCGACTTAGGGCGGCTTTGGTCGAAATTGTTATGTGATCATTTGTTGTTTTGTTGATTCATTTTGAGTTGCAAAAAGATTTTAATTTGTTGAAATGCTTTATTATAAATCTTTAGTTAGTTTACAGTTTATTATAAGTATAATATAGTATTTTGTAAATTTTGAATTATTTTACGTGTTAACTTGTTGGGGCTTACTCCATAAAGAGCATTGAGGCTTATGTCTTGCCTCTCTCTGATGCAAATTGCCTTAATACCCGATTTTGCTCTTATAACAATGTGCACAGGCATATATTCGCAAGAAATAACAGTAAATCGTTGAAAACTATAAGATTAGTTTTTACTTTTTTCCTTTGGTAGGTCAAAATTCAACTCCACTAATACACAATCTCCCCTCTAAAAAATTAAATAAATGAATAAGTAGTTTCTCTCTTTAAATATGATTGAAGAACATTTTTTTTTTTTTATAACCGTGGATGTCTGGGCCAGCTTACGCGTACCTCGACTAGTTTCACGGGGCCCTGAAGTTTACGATCAGATACTTACCTCAGTGGCCCTGAGGGACTCGAACTGGTGACCATTGGAAAGCAAACCCAAGACCTGACCAATGATTGAAGAACATTTCTGCAACATACTATTCAAACATTCCTCCACTTTCAATCGTGAACAAAGGTCAAATATTGTTGAACTTTGATACTTTCTAAAAATTCTCTAAGGGCAGTGGCAAAGCCAAAAAAATTTATTCCGGGAGACCTACTACGGTCAACAGTCGATAGCTACAAAGAGAGCGACATTTGAAGAAAATAATTAAGCTACATATTTTGTTAAAAAAACTTTGTTAGGAAACATAAAATTAACCAACTTTAGATTAACCATAAATAAAATACAAATAGTGAAGAAAAATATTAAAAAAGGAAACATCATTATTTTATATAAAAAATCAAGTTTGATTATACAAAACCTAAAAAATAAAAAAGTTGAGAAAATAAATGGAAATCAAAGTTTCTCAAGGCTTGTAATTGACCAGTTGGGTTGGTTAATCGAAATCTAAATTATTTAAACCTAATTTTTTTTTTTTACATTTTCTGGATTCGAAATACCTAACCTAACTAATAAAAAAACTTGACACTAGTATATGTTGTATATATAAATCCTAGATGTGACAATATGTGGAATTCGTCTATAAAAGGGTTTTAAAAAGTGAAAAGAAAAGATATAGGCCAGGCGTAAAGCGATATGTTGAAATAAAAAATACAATAAACCAATGATATAAAAATAATGAATACAAATGTAAATAGAGTTCATGTGCGAATTTCATATAATACTTTCTATAATATAGATGGGATTATGTATCATTATAGACAAACTAAACTTTTCAAAGATTTTTATTCATCCACTTAAAATTTTCATAACATCTTGGTTGAACTTGAAAATTTCAACTGGATTAGTAAGTAAAAAATTGAAATTGGACTCAATTGAATGGTAATAACGAAATCGAGTGCTAACTTCATTTCTTATTCAATCAACCGATTGTCGTGCTATTAAACCCTTATTTTGAAATTGATATTTTTCAAAAAAAAAAAAAAAAATAATAATAATCAACATAATTTGTTTTTTATTATGAGAGTTAATACTACTACTTATGGTTATGGATTTTCATGCTTGAAAAAAAAAAAAAAAACCACCAACGTATTGTCCAAATCATTAGTCTGGTACTAGATATAGCCCCATTAAGCAAGATACCTAATATTCATAACGCTCTGGTAGTTAAATGTCGAAATACTGTGGGTCAAGCAATTAATGTGACTAGTGAGGTACAACAATTATTAGGATATAATTCAGTTAGAGCTATAGCCATGAGTGTTACAGATGATGTGATTGAGAGGAATAGAAGTGATTGATACTGGAGCTCCTCTAAGTGTTTTGGTTGATGAGCGACTTTGGGACGAATTTTCAACATGCTTGGAGAGCTTGTTGATAATTTAGGTCATGTAGATACATGTACAACATCTATTCATAGATCTGCACCTGTCTTTATCCATTTTGATACAAAATTATCGAATTAAAGTAGTAGATTTTAAAGAATGGGACAAATTTCTAGAAGAGCTAGAGTTTAGAGGGACTAATTGCACAATTTTTCAAAGGAAAAAATAAGATTTTGGTGGGAAGAATTTGAACCTTAGCCAACAACATAAAACCAAGTAGCTTTTACCACTATGCTACAAGCATATTTCATATAATCCACCAATGCTTTTTTCTTTGTTATCTTTTGTTTTCAAATGTTAAAAAAATAAAAAACAGGAGAACTTGAGGGGGCCGGGACCACTGCAGTTTTTGTTGGGGTATGCAACAGGCATTCTTAAGGAAGGAAAATCCTATAGCAACGGTGATATGTTCATTCTGGAGTTCACTTTTGCCATACAAATTTGGGCATATATATTTATTATGACTTTAATCGTTTATGCTGGGAGTTGAGCGATGCTTTGCTAATTTGGGTACAAGATATGATAAAAGAATATTGATATGTGTTTTCTGATTTGTAAATTTTATATTTTTCGTTCTATCAAGCATTACTTAACGTAGTGTTAAGTTGTGCATATTATAAAGTAGTACTTTACAGATAACTTAAGTTGTGCTTGACGTTGTATCAAATAATGCTTGACAAAAGACAACGTGTGAAGCAATACTCCGCAAACCATATGTCAAGAAATGCTTGATGAAAACCTAGTACTCCCTCCATCCCATTTATATAGGTTTACTTTCCTTATTTTCTTGTCCCAATTATATAGTCTTGTTTCTTTATTAAGAAGGTTTTGTTTTGTTTGTTTACTAATATACCCTTATTTCTTTATTACTTCCAATAATAATTTACTACTAGTTATTAATAATTAAATGAGGGTAAACTATGAAAGTTTTTGACAAAAATTGATTTTCCAATAACATTAAATAAGATTTCTTAATCAGTGTGAAAAACAAAACAAGTCTATATAAATGGGGCGGGGGGATTATATTAAGTAATGCTTGAAAACCTGCCATGTAGTGCTTAACCCACTCACCGAAGTGTTTGCTTTATATATTATTCTAAATCCGGAAACATTGTACTTATAATAATGAATTTCATTCATCAACTCTAGCATACCGCACCATTACACTTGGGTATGCAAAAAGTGCAGACATTTTACAGCAGGCAAAGAACTTACGGTAATTTGATTGCCCAAAATTTGAATTTCAGTATGCATCTCAAGAAACTTATTCTACAAATATTTGGATAATAAACAAAAATTTGACAAAAGGCACTTACATTTTGAAGACAAACATCATTAATTGCCTCAGACATTGCCAGACACACAACATACTGCACAAGAGGCACCACTCGACCATCTTCCATTTGTATTGTAAATGAAAACAATAGGCATCCCTTTGGTGACTCCCACAAATTCTTTGACCGACCTTCAAACCCCACCCACCATCCCCAACAAAAAAGAAAGAAAAGAAATTAGAGAATGAAAAACTTGAAACTCCTTGCTACATTATAGCACGCATTAATACCTCTGCCTTTGAGCTGCACATCAGCTACACATACTGCGCCTAAAGGCAGCTCAGAAAAATTACTACAAAAGAACATTAAGAAAATGTAATCAAAACAGCGTAGCGATAACAGACCAAGATACATGAATCAAGCACATGGTATGATATCGGTTTGCAGTACTTTTACAACAAAATTGTACATTTCTTAACATTTTGCATAATATTATCAACTTTATTCCTGAATATAACAAATTTTAAAGCTTGGGTATTTAGAATTAAAGTGAAACATTAGATCCTAAACTGGAAAACTATACAGCAAGAACATGTCAATTGCTGAAGCACAAAATACAGCATGAGTTCATGGTACCTTATGAATTTAAGTGTTATACCTTGGTTGCTATGGTTAAAATAATCAACACCAAAAACTTAACACTGTAAAATAAAATGAATTCCCATGAGTTTACACAACAAGATAATTAAGAACAAAAATGAAATGGCTTACTGGGAAACAACATCGTGTGTGGAAGCCAATTTGGGAGAGTAAATGAGGAATTTTCCGACACGGGAAGTTGAAAGAGAACTCATATATGAATCTATCTGAAACGCGTCCTTTTGAAAGCTCTCTTGTTTTTCATTCTCCGAATGCAAAATAACATTTATGGAAGCATTATCTGGAAGTCTTAACGTGTTATTGATCTTCAACAACCTGGCTAATTCGTTCTCTGTACTTGATTTTCCGCATAACATCAACGTAGTAGGTGATTCCAATTCCATTTCTGCACAAACACAAAGGGAGGAAAACTAGTACTGCATATAACTTGTAGGCGTCGGCATAGTCCCGTTCGTACGGGCCGCACTCTGTATCATTGAGAATTCTATGTATGCAATTTCTTTTGCGCTTCAAACAAAACTATAATGTGTAAACTGCGGAAAAGTTTCGAATTTCAATTTCATGCTTTCCTTTTATGTGGCAAAAGCATTGATTATTAATAAACACATAACAAATACAAATCAATTCATGTTAAATTAACGTAAATTAACCGAATTGTTGACGTAACTGTGAAATTATAAAACAAATTAATTTTTATAAAAAAATCGAACTAAAATGTCGATCCTATAATTAGAACCGAGATTGAGAAATGTAAAGAAAGATAGGAATTGAGAAATCCTTACTTGATGCAGAGACTGAGAGTGAGATGGGTCTGGGAATGAAAATGAGTTTTGGAAGAGAGACGAGGTGTATTAGAGTGAGAAAACGAGGGGAGCTAATGAAGAGTAGCATATGGATTTTTTCAGCTCTGTAAGGCGGGGCCGTCAGCGTGTGACGGAGAAAACAATTTGCAGTTTGGGTAATTTTCAGTGCCCAGCCCCTCAGGTTTTTATAATTGTAATTTCTGACTCAACTTTAAAACAATATGCAACTTAACCCTCAAAATATGGATATGCCATTAGAAATTGAAATTTTCTGAGTTTTTTCATTGTTATTTTATGGCAGACAACACAAGAACAATATAATGCACTGTGGATAGAATATTCCTTCAAATATGCAAGTAGGTGAACCTCAAAACCATGTAAATTGGTAGAATTGTAAATATCTTCGTCGAGCAGAAAGATCTCCATAGTCCAAAGAGCGGATGAGAGGCATAAATCCTTCAAATGGGTATATGGACCTCATAATCATATATTGACTTAGCCTTGTCGGGCACGCTGCAACAAATTACTAAACTTTGATTGGAGTTAGAAAACTTTCCTAGATGTACCACACATGCTATTTCAAAAGGTATTGTTCCAAAAGACCGCCCATAAAGAATTTCCATTAGGGGAGCTATCTCAACTGCATCTCTTAGGCCCCATTTGATTGCAACGAATTCCATGAAAAATGTCGCATTCGAGGAAAACGAATTTCACTTGATCGTTTGATTGTAATGTGAAAATGAAAATCAAATTTCAAGGTATAGCCACTTTAAGCTGCATTTTCTTTTGTTTTCATGGTAAACGAATTCATATGGGTTTGATGAATTTTTATTTTACCACTGACATGGAATTGGAATTCATTTTCACATTTGCGTTTAGACCCTGGAAAAATGTTCTAAAACTAGGGGCCTATCCGGGTAGTTCAATAACAAAGCCTAATAAAGAGATGATTACCTCAAATTCTACCCTTAAAGTTTCAATTTCAAAAATCAAGTATATTCAAATACACCCCACCCCAATCACTCTTTTCACCCATAGAAACCATTCACTTGATCCCCACCTCTTTCTTCCCTCACAGCAGAGCTGGACCTGAGGGGAGGCCCAAGAGGTCGCCGCCTCAGGCCCATAAATTCTGAGGGCCCATTTTTTATGTGAAGATATGGGACAGTACCACTCTCGCTGGCAATCACTGGAGATCTCAAATGGAGTAAGTTGAAATTGCAAAAGTAGAAATGAATGCACCTCTATGAGAACCGAGGGCAGCAAATTTGGACTCGGAAACATTACCCACTCATCAAAGCATCGAACATAGAATAAACATCACGTTCCATAAATTTCTTTGGGATTCCATTGATGAAGAATCTGGGGACAATATGATTTGGGGGAAAATTGATTAGGTTTGCACACGCAAGATTGGGGAAAATAAACAGTTGGAGAAATAAAGAAACGATTCTTCAATTTCTAAAAAGAAAATGTTATTTTTGAAATTGTTTTTATCCACTTGTCAATTTTTAACACCGTTAGTGGCCACGTATGATTTTCGTCTGTCACGTGGATTTCGTTGCCTAAGTGGATGGATGATGGAAGAGTAATTTTATTTAAAGGTGAGTGAGTAATTAGTAACCATTTATATTTTGATGAGCAAGTAGTAATCCGAGCTAAACGTGGATGATGAATGATTTAATTAACTCATGAAAGTAATCCAAGCAAGTAGTTTTTGCATGTATTTTTGTTTAATTTGAAGAGGTTGAAGAGTATGCATTTTGATAGTTTGTTGAAATCTCGTATGAATATTGAGCAGTATTTGAACCATAATGGACATTCAGACATTATTGGTGATGACTTATGTACGGAATTGTTAGTTTTGAAGTGCTATTTACTTGAAGAAAATGGATGGTTGTTTTCCAAATGCTAGCATTGTTCACAAGAGTTTGCTCATTATACCAGTTACAGTTGCATTAGCAGAAAGAAGCTTCTCCAAGTTGAAATTGATCAAAACTTATCTCCGTTCAACTATGCCACAGGAAAGATTGAATGAATTGGCTATGTTATCCATTGAAAAACTCTACTATACAAAATTGATTGATATTTTTGCTTCGAAAACTGCAAGATAGATTGTATTTAAGTGATCGGTTAGAATATTTTCGTATTGTTACTTGATTGCAAAATAAATATTTTGAATATTTTAGTTTTATTTGTTGCTTTATTGTTGAATTTAAGTTAACAAATTTAGTTCCGTAAGACTCTTTTAAAAGAAAAAAGAGGATTGTGTGCTATGACTTAGGGGCCCAAATGCTGAAGTTCGTCTCAGGCCCCGCGAAACACAAGTATGGCCATGTCAACAAAAATTGTATATTCTGAAAAAAGTACCTCAAGCTACACAATATCTAGATTCGAAGACAAAAATAGTAGCAGTAAGAGAGGGTACTTCAAATGTAGCTGTTGCATTAGGTATGCAAAGTAAAATAACGAGTATGTAATTTTTGGTTTTCTTTTATTTTCCCAATCTAAATTATATTTTTCTATGTTTTAGGTGGTATGTTAGCTAGAAATGTTGATGATGTTCAAGAAACGTGTGACTTATACTTCCACTTAATTATATTACTTGTTGCACCATGTTTTATTGTGGCTGGTGCGTCATTTTTTTTGTTTGCTTACTTCGTGCAATCTATTTAATTTTTCTTATCTAAATTTATTTTGCCATGTTTTAGGTGGTGTGTCACCCATGAGTGTTGATGATGTTCGGGACACAGGCGACTTATACTTTACTTTAGTGTGGTGCATTTTTTTATTCTACCGAAATTTATAGCTTGTTTATTTTTTTCACTAGGTTTTACTGCTTTATCGGACTTCCAAATGTTAGAATATAGTTCCAATATTTTATAGCACGTTCCAACCAAATGTTGTTTTTATCTATGCCAACAATTTGTGATTTCTGTGGAGCTAAAAAAATTCATAAAGAAACTAAAAGTTTTTGTTTTTGTGATGGGAGTGTTAAACTAAAAATCAATCATATACCTCCAGAATTGCATCTTTTATTTACATCTAAATATGACAAATTAGCTGACTTTAGAACTTATATTCGAAGTTACAATTGTAATTTTTCTTTTACTTCATCTGGTGTAAAATACGATAAAAATTTGTGCCAAAGAAATAAAGGAATCTATACTTTTAGAATTCAAGGACAAATATATTATTACCTAAATAAACTTCTTCCCATGGATTCTAACCCTTTTTATTTATTACTTTATTTTTACGATACCGAAAATGAAATACAAAATCTCTTTAAAATATCAAATAAACTTTCTCAATCAATTGTTGAAAAATTAGTTCGCATTTTAGAGATAAATCCATGCGCAAATTTTTTTCGAGGTTCATGAATTACAAGACCTTCTGCCTAGGCCTCAGATTCAATGACCAAATGATTCATCTTTTTCTTAGAATAAAGCGCATCATATACATCTTCAATAATAAGAGTATCTTGACTATAGAGAATGATATCTATAAAAGTCACATATGAAGGCGGCAGCTAACGTAACAAAATTAACCCTAAATCTTCTTCATCATACTTAACTCCATGAATTCCAAATCAACGATGATTTGCTTGAACACCGATAGATGATCTTCCAAAGTTCCGCCTTACATCAAGCGATGAGAATGTAAGCGCTGTTTCAAGTGTAACTTTTTGGTCAAGCTCCTTGTCATACAAAACTACTCCAATTTCAATCACAACCCAACAACACTTTTCTCCTTTACCACGTCCTGAATAATTTGATTACAAAGATGAAAAAGCATTTATGATATGGTTTTTTTATTCTTGCGTTGCTTCTCCTCCACGGCCATTGTTACAGGCACTCTATCTACCTCAACAAAGCATCATCAAGATTTAATTGAATAAGAACCACTCGCATCTTGATCTGCCACAAAGAGAATCTACTATTGAGATTCAAAAGCAAAATCTCAAATTTCATAGTTTCCATCCCCGAAACAATCGACTTTGTTCCAACCTCACCTTAATAACCAATTTGGACCTCCCAAGAACCAGCCAAAATACATTTAGCTCTTATACCAATTTCTTAAAAAGAAACAAGATCCTAAAATCACATTGATACAACTCATTGAGAACCGGGTCAAATAATAAAAATGAGAATAGTGTGACCAATATAAAAATAATGGATCACACAACAACCAAGATTTTGTGAAAGAAGATGAGAATTTATTATACCAAGAAAATAAAATTATTTTACAAGATTTTATACTTTTAATCTAAATATAAACAATTCTCTCAAGTTTCTAATTTATACAACAATGATATAGTTTGTTATGTTAAGTCTATAAGGAGGGTTAATTACCTCAATAGTCACTGAACTTTACCGAAAGTTTCCACCAAGTCACTGAACTTTAAAAACTACGTAGTTAGTCATTGAACTTTCGAAAAATCACCCAATTGGTCACTGAACTTTGCAAAAGATTTCTACAGGGTCACTGAATTTTGCAAAAAGTTTCTCAGATAGTCACTGGGTTCAGTGATCATCTAGGAAACGTTTTGCAAAGTTTAGTGACCAATGAGGTGATTTTTAAAGTTCAGTGACCAATGAGGTGATTTTTCGAAAGTTCAGTGACCTGGTCGAAACTTTGGCCAAAGTTTAGTGACTATTGGGGTAATTAACCCCTATAAAGAGCCTACACCTTGTAGAATATTTATAGAATCCAAATCTTAAAATTATGGATGAAGTAGAGCATAAGAATCGTGGTCAAAATCAACAAGGAGTCCCCTTTCTCCCATCAGGCTGCAGTCCCCAACTCCATCATATTGCTTCCAAAACACTTTTTCATCCATTCCAAAGTCATTTTCCCAATCAAAATTCTAATCCATGATGAAATTTGATCATTTATCAATCTGGACTTTCAAACCAAAATTTTTAAGGCTTTTTCCATAAATCAAACTTACAAATCACATAGAATTTGAGTCACAACCTAACTGTCTCAAGAGGAATAAATATTAAATTGAATAGTATTAATCGGTTATGAAATTCGAATGTGAATTTAACAAGAGATTGGTTGGTTTATGTTTAAATTTTCTACTAATTATCTAAAATTGTTTTGAATTAAATATGAGATGAATATGTTGGAATTCTAAATTCATCAATTGTTATCCTATTTTAAATTCTTGACCTATATGTAATTTGTAAATTCTTGACAATTAATAATTCAATTTTATTTAACTATATCTCCCGATGTAGTTAAACCTATCATAAGCATATTTTGGTCATATTTCTATTTTCGGAATTTATATTTAAAGTATTATATTAAATCACGTGATTATCTAGATTATTGTATACGACATACCTGTTATCTCTAACATATATTGCCCGTATGTTGAAATTGCAAAGTTCTAACTTATCATAAACCTCATAAAAACATAATAATCAACTAATTAGGCGTGGAAGCATTTAAATAAGAAAATCAATTAAGAACACAAATAAAATAAACAATTTGGTCTTTAATTAAAAATAATCAAATAATAATGTTCATTTCATTTTCATCCAACATAAAGAAAATCTAGTCTAGCATTTTTCTAATGATATTACAAGATGATTAATGAAAAGACATTACTCAAAATGTATATCTCCTATATATATAAAATATCTACGAAACGAAAATTCTTGTTTTAACGGAAAAGTTAACGAAAATTCTTATTTTAACGGAAAAGTTAACGGAATTAGTTATTTTAACAAAACATCTTTATTTCCCGTTAGTTTTACTAATATATTTTATAATATTAACTATCCATCTTCCAACCCAATTGACATGCCGAGGAAGCTCAAGAATCTTTTCTCTAAAAGGCCCATTTATTTATAGGCATATATTCTCGTGCTTTATCAATTAGATTTCGATATGGGATCAGCAAGCCTAGCCACCGTCATTTATTTCAGTTTTCCCCCTTCCTCCACCAGCTTGGCCAACGTTACGCCGCTGCTTCAAATGAGTTCGGACTGCAAATCGGGTTGGGATGTGGTAGTATTGGAGTCGGGTTTGGGTGATAAGGAGAAGAACCCTGTGGTTGTCGACCGACGACCATGCCGACGTTGGGTAATGTTGTCGGTGGCTGATTTTCATGGTGGGGTGAGAAAGGGGATGGGTGGGGTTTTGACAGAGACAACCATCTCCTCCTAGGCTCCTCCTCTTTTTGTTGGCAGTATTGGAGTCGGGTTTGGATGATAATCACATTCTATCTAATTTTAGCGAAAGATTTAGTTTTGTCATGTGGGTTTTTGTTAATTATGTTGGATCTGTTACGAGTAAATGGCATTGCTTCAATTAATTCAGATCTGTATTTGCATAAACTCTGTGTTTATATGGTTGTACCTGCTCTGTTTCTACAGCATGTCGTTTGGTGTTTGTTGGATCAAGTATTATTTTTTTATTCTATGTATTTATCTAATCGGATCTAAAAAAATCGGGTTGATCGGCATTTTATTTTTTTATGCTGCTGCTTTTGTTTATTGCATTCTAATCAATTTCTGATTGGGATTAATCATTTCCCGGAGCAAACTTATCATTTTTAACCATTTTCCAATTTGGCGCGACTGTTGGTGTAGAATCTTTCTTCTACTTGTAATTGTCTTTAATTGATTAATTTCTGCTTTTACTTTGCCTAAACAAGGAATAAAAGTTTTTAAATTTGAATAAATGAATTCCGAAACAATCTAAGCCTTGTTGCATTAATATCTTCAATGATTCCTGGTTTATTAATGTCATTTCATATTGAAAATTGATGGACTTTCTGACTTCCATGTAATCATTTCTTTCCTTTCATTGTGCCGAGCTAACAATTAAAGATAATCTTTGGTTTTATGTAGTAAGATTCTTGTTGTATTACTTTATTCATGAAATACTGTTTAGAATTTTGCATTGATTTCCTTGGCGAATCTGTTATTAGATTTGACCTTTTTTTCTCATTTTCTTCTTTGCTCCAAGTTGCAGATTTTGAGCAATAATGGCGACATATACACCCAAGAATATCCTCAGTACTGGTGCTGCCAAATTTATTGCATCTCATGTTGCAAATAGGCTCATCAGAAACTATCATGACTACAAGATTGTTGTCCTAGACAAGCTTGATTACTGTTCTAACCTTAAGAACCTTCTTCCTTCCAATTCTTCCCCTAACTTCAAGTTTGTTAAGGGGGACATTGGTAGTGATGATCTTGTCAACTACCTTCTCATTACTAAGAACATTGACACTATAATGCACTTTGCAGCACAGAGCCATGTTGATAATTCTTTTGGTAACAGTTTTGAGTTCACCAAGAACAACATATATGTCACCCATGTTCTACTAGAGGCCTGCAAAGTTACTGGACAAATCAAAAGATTTATTCACGTAAGCACGGATGAGGTCTATGGAGAGACTGACGAGGATGCATTTGTAGAAAATCATGAGGCATCGCAACTTCTGCCGACAAACCCATATTCAACCACAAAAGCTGGGGCAGAAATGCTTGTTATGGCTTATGGTAGATCATAGGGATTGCCTGTGATAACCACTCTAGGAAACAATGTTTACGGTCCAAATCAGATTCCCGAAAAGTTAATTCCCAAGTTCATCCTTTTAGCCATGAGAGGGCAGCCTCATGGGGATGGTTCTAATGTGCGAAGTTATCTCTATTGTGAGGATGTTGCTGAGGCATTCAAATGTGTTCTTCACAAGGGAGAAGTTGGTCATGTTTACAACATTGGAACAACGAAGGAGAGAAGAGTGATTGATGTCGCCAAAGATATATGCAATTTATTTAACATGGATCCAGACAAAAGCATTCAATTTGTGGATAACAGGCCATTCAACGATCAGAGATACTTCCTTGATGATCAGAAGTTGAAGAATTTGGGTTGGATTGAGAGGACTACATGGAATGAAGGTTTAAGAAAGACCATGGAGTGGTATACCAGCAATCCTGACTCTTTTTTTTTCTTTTAATAAATTGTTATATGATTGCATTTGCATGAGCTACATTGATAGCAGTTTAAGCTTACAGACTAAGTGGTTTATGGTATAGAAGATTTAGGGTTCAAATTCCGTCATCACTTGCTTATGAAAATTGTGCTTGTGCATGTCTCGAATCATTAATTTAAGCGATGGTTTAGTAGTTATGTGTCATGTGATGTTTGAAAGGTTTGCTATTCAGGGTAGTGTTGTTTTGAACTAATCACTCATTTCATTTGAAGTTTGTCCCTTCAAAATAAATTGTAAAATTGTTTACACATCCCTTAACTTCAAAGTGAATGTTGAGCTTGGCTTTCCTTAATTCTTTCCATAGTACATAAATTCTGCCAAAAGTACATTTTTGATATTAAATCAACTTATCCATTTCGCCTCAAATGAGGCACAGAGAAATGTTGTTGTAATTTGGTTTTTGAATTTGTCAATAGAAATTTCTCTATTATCTTGGTTCATGTTTTCTCAAGTAACGTTTTCAATGTGCTGGGATTTTAAAATCCCACAGTTATGTGAACATAAGATACATAAAACAATAATTTGGCTAAACAGGAAATGTCGTAATTCCACAAAGAGATTCCGAAACATTTATTAGTGGAATTGAGCATTTAGACGGGCGTATAGACCTATTCAAAAGCGAGATGATGCTTAACAACACCATTGAACCCGAGTTTTGGAAGAAAAAATTTGCAATTTGGAGCTGGAAGCCAAGTTCTTATGGACCTATGTATCCTTGCTTCAAAATTAGCATACGAGAATGCAAATGTTGTTAGAATTGTTTTTCAAGAACTAGAACAAGATGGTTCCAATTTCATTTTGTTTACTACAATTTCAAGCATATATTGCTATTAGGAATTGATGTGTAGATGGAAATGTCTAAATTTCTCTATTGAATAGCTAAAGTTGTGTATTTCTACGAAACAATATTGATGGTTGTTTGGAATTTATTATTGGCTCGGTTATTGTTGTTTAAATTTTTTTAGTCCAAAACATAATGGGATTGAATATTTACGTTTGATAATTGAGGAACGAGGAATGCTATGTAATATGTATACATTATAATAAAAATACTACAAAAAACATTACATTATATTCAATAAATGTTATAAATATTTAAAAGCTATGATGTAAAAAGAATGCTATTGAAAATGTAATCACGATGATTAAAAAATGTTATTAAAGGCAAAATTATAGGAAAAAAAAAAAGAGCTATCAAATTAAAAAAATATTGCACAAAAAAATGCTATAAATACTCAAACCATTACAATAATAAAATTCTATGTAAAAGTTTTTTATAACATTTTATAATTTATAAAACGTTATAATAAAGATATGACTTTTAATAACACCACATACGATAGCATTTTGGAAAATGCATGTTAAAAGCGTTGCAGATATATTATCAAAAAAATTTGGAAGATTCAACTTTTGGTAGATCTAGAGAAACTGAAGGAGAAAAAAAAAATAGGCATTTTAATGTCATCTCTGTTGAAGAAGTGCAAGATGAGGAAAATGATGAATTGTCATCTTTGAATCAAAATTATCTCAAACACTTTTCATAAAACTATTGAGTTATGTTTATTTATAGGACCATTCCATAGATTCTATTAATGTTCTTTTTTTAATATATTACAACGTGTAATTATTTATCAATTACATAAACATTACATCATTACTTATTTAATTATCCAAAACAATTAC
The DNA here is from genome assembly GCA_019097785.1 of Fraxinus excelsior. Classification (NCBI taxonomy): domain Eukaryota; kingdom Viridiplantae; phylum Streptophyta; class Magnoliopsida; order Lamiales; family Oleaceae; genus Fraxinus; species Fraxinus excelsior. The sequence goes on from CM032623.1 coordinate 45,102,148, forward strand.
ATCTTTATTAATAAGAGATTTATTCTTAATCAAATAAATTAATTATGAACTAAGCAAACGTGCACTGCACGTTGCTTTCACCTAGTGAATATAAAAAATATGTAGAATCAATTTTTTGTCTTGATTTTCAACCCCAAGTCTTGATTCTTCATATTTCTTTATGTTATTTGCCTCGGATTCTTGCTAAATTTGTTCTTCTTCAATTGAGATGAATTGACCTCTCGTAATTGAAACACTTGTATGTTATGATGTGATGTGAGAGTAGTATGAGAGGCATCTTGAATGATTTCCCATGTTTTGTACTTAAAAGAGGTCTGAAAAGGTTAAAAAAAAAAAAAAAAAACACGTCAAAATTGATTTCCATAAAGAGTTTGCATCGTGGAAGGAAATTGACCCGACTGCCTCTTTTCATACCATGTGATCGCATGGTTAGAAGACCAGTGATCGCATGGCTATCTTATTTTACTCTTGAGTTTGCCAAACTAATGTGACGCAATCTCGAGAGGTTTATCCCCATGCGATAGTAAGTTTTTTTGAAATTTGCGCTTTGGTCCCTAGCTTTCTTCTTTTATTCAATTCAAGTCATTTTTTCATGAATTCTTGGTCATTCATCTTTCAATTATATTGAATTGATTTCGTGTAGTCTTCAATCCTCGTTCTTTGGTCCAAATCAACTTCTTGGATATTTGTAATTTGGTTTGTGAACTAGAACATCATCATTTTTAACTTGTTTTCATTCATTTCCTCTAGTTTCACTTTCAATCATTGAGTTTTACTTAACAAATAATATATACAAGAGATTAAGCTATAATTCATCAAAATTACTCCCAAAAGTCCATATTTAGTGGCCTAGATAAGTATATAAGATACACTTATCAATTCCCTAACAAAAATTCTAAGTTTCTTAACAACATATATTTCTCCAAAACTATAAGAAAGATTCAGTGTCCCATTGCCACCATTTTGAACCAAAGAATCATCTATTTGTAAGTTAGAACAAGAAATTCTTGATTACACACTATGACCTTCATCAAACAGTTCCTCCAGTGATAACTTCACTTCACCAATACATTTATCCTTGAATTTTAATTTTTGCTCAAAATACAACTTAAGATTGAGGTCAACGCTACTGTATTGCACTATTGCCTCCGTCAATGTGCATGTAATTTTGTAGTACCACTACAAGTTGCTCTCCCGACGCTGTCCACTAGAGTGCGCCACTGGATTTCACGTTTATTTTATCTTCTTCTTTTTTCTGAATTATCCATTACAAAAGGATCGATCCATTGAGCAATTACTTCCCTTTCAACCATGTAGGATTTTCTAATTTAGATTAGTAGTTTAATTGAGTGGCGTAATTGTAACAAAATCACGTTATTTTGTATCATTAGATGATATATGATGCTTCAGATGGACGATGATATACATATTTTTATTCCAGTTGGGATAAACTTGACTAGATATTGGAAAAAACAAAACAGTGAATGCAAAAGAATCTCAACACTAACTTTCAACTTGTCTTTCGCTTCTCGAGATATTTAATTAAGGCATTGTAACTGTGCAAACTTCAACTAGTACCTCCACTATTTAGTTTATACAACCTTGATTTGTTGATGTTAATGTTCTCATGCCATAGCAGCATGGAAAGTTTTTATTCAGCCCAGGAGATCAATTTCATTTTTGCTACTATAAAGCTGACAAATATTTACAAATTGAGAAACTTTCCAACTGGTCCCGCGCCTTCAATAAATAAACCAAGACACGGTTGGCTAATTGTTTTCTTTCTATGAAAGATACCGATTGATGTGTACAATTTTTATACGACCCGATCAACGACTACCTCGCTCGAGGTCATGATAACCTCGAGCACTCTCCCAATAATATTCCCCATTTTGGTATCCTCAATGATCACCCCCGACGAGTGAGTTCGAGGTATTCTCACCTACGTTGTCGAGGTTGAGGCTGAAGTTAATATTGACTATGTGCAGCCCAGCAACTTCCTTCTTATTGCAATCGTTGTCATTAATATTGACTTTGTACAAACTAGCGACTTCCTTCTATTGATAGAAGAAGTCACGAAAAACGTAGATGTCGGGCAATTATCTTCTTGTCAAAAATTAGACCAAGTCATTTTGACTCAGAAAGCTCACGCGGATTAATAAATATATTTGTGGCCCTAAAATTTTTTAATTTGTTACCACGTCACAACTCATCTATATTTGTTAGTTTAAAATTTTTTAATTTGTTACCACGTTGACCAGCTCATCAATTTTTTTTCTTTAAAACTGACATTCGTGAAAGAAATGAACTTTAAGTATATTAGTAAGGGTCTGTTCGGTAGGAATTAAAATCGGATTAAAATTGAAAAACTAGCTGTTATTGTTGACTTTTATTAGACGGGTGGAACCCATGACGGCCATAATTTCAATTTTAATTGGATTTTAAGTTGTAGCGAACATGCCCTAAATGTTAAAGTTCAATAAATAACTTATAAATATAAAAGTCACAATTTTGCTTCACTAACAAGGTCACGTCAGCCATGTTCGTGATCGTGATGTTAGTGAGAGGGAGCAGCTGGTCCTCTTTCTTCCTTAAATAATAAAAGTCAAGCCAACCCTCTTTCTTCCATGAGAAATGCTACATGTACCGTCTTTTTACACATTCATGTTGACAGTCCTCTCACATCAAATTTGCCACTATACACACCCTCTCAAATCAAATTTTTTCAAGTTTATTTTTAACCAATTCTTCTAATAAAATAATTTGTACCTACATTTTAAATTTTTCTCTTCTTTTTAATCATACATTCTTCAAAAATTACTACTATAAAACTCATTTTTATATAAAATGGGGCTCAAACATAGCCTTTGTTTTTGTTTGCAAAGAATTTATAAAAAAATAATAATTTATAAATAAATAGAAATGAACGAGCAATTACCTTCTTGTCAACAACTAGACCAAGTCATTTTGCTCACTTGGATTAATAAATATATTTGTGGTCCCTAAAATTTTAGTTAATATTGTCCCTGAACTTTATTTTGTTTTAATCCAATCACTAAATTCATATATACTTTGTTACGACGTGGTCAGCTCGTCTATATTTGTTAATTTAACTAATGAAAAATGTGGTTTAGTAGTCTAGTTATTTGACAAATGAGATATAATATCAACTTTTTCTTTAAAACTAACATTCGTGAAAGAAATGAACTTAAGTATATTAATAAATGTCAGAGTTCAATAACTAACTTGGAGTAAAGACCAAGTTGAGTGACCAGTTTAGAACAAAATAATAAATTATGTGAGGAACGATGCAAATTCCCTGCTCTATAAATAGATAAACAGGTTGCAGACTCCACTGTGTATTTTCTCCCATATTTCACATTGTACGTTATACTCTCTTTCATAGTCTAACCATTCAAGACTTGAATATATGGAGAACAGGAAACTTGATATTACTCTTGTTTCTGCCATTAATCTCCCTAACGTTAGGGACTTTGGCAGAATGAAAGTTTATGCTCAAGTTTCAATCAATGGTATATCTAAAACAGCGAAGAAAACCGGAGTGGACAAGAAAAACAAGTGTAGTCCCTGCTGGAATTGCACCATTGGTTACACAATAGGTGAGAAAGCAGTCCAACAAAAATCTAGTGTTGAAATTGTAATCAAATTATTCTGTGAAAGAACATTTGGGGATAGATATATTGGTGAAGTGAAACTTCCATTGGGGAGTCTTTTTGAGAATGGACCTACTGCTCAAAATATGAGTTACGTCGTGGGTGGAACAGCTAGTGGAACCCTATTTATGTCGTACAGGCTCGGAGAAACATTTCTTGTTAATAAACCTTCTGGTTGGGATATAGCGATCAGGATGATGACGAACCTTGGAATGGAGCTACTGATAAAGGGAACCATTCTCCTGATAACCGGAGGTGCCACTGATGGTGGCTTTGACATTCCCATTTTCACGGACTCTAGTGATATTATCGATCCAATAGGTGATGTTGCTGTTGATGATATAGTCGTCATCGATCCAGAAGGCGATGTTGCTAATTTGGAGTAGCAACTATGTTCGACGCTTGGTGTCCAGTTCATCATGCAATTCTAGCTGTTTCATATTGTAATTGATTTCTGCGTCAAGTCTTCCGGAATTCAACACTATATAATTTGTCTTCATACCTGTGTTTTTCTTTGGTGAATTCGAATACTACCTTTGTGCGATGCTGATTTTATTTTTCACGCAGATTTAAAAATTTTATTTAATGTTACTGAAAAAGCAATTTTTATACATAATTTTTTTTTTAGTTTACTCTTATTTAATTATCAACAACTAATAGTATAAATATTAATGGTGATTAAATTATTGTTGAATGTGGTAAATAAATTGAATGATTAAATTATTGTTGGAAGTTAAATAATAGTGTTTTTGTCCATGGTTCTAAGAAGACGTGGAAAATGTGTGTATGTATTTGGATAATTTCAAGAAGGTAATTAAAATCCGTATAATTTCACCTTTCATTTAGCCTACTATCTAGCGCCACCTAGAATGTGGTTGCAATCCCTGTAGGGCTAAATAACATTACTCATAATTTCAAGATTAAGTTGGAGGAAACTAGACAAATTAAATAAGGGTATATTAGTAAGCGAATAAAACAAACACTTACTCAATAAAGAAATAAGACTATATAAATGGAACAAAAGAGTAAGGAAAGTCAACCTATAACGGAGGAAATACCATTTAAGTGACATTTTAGATTAATTACTCAAGGGAGAAGGAATTTTGAGCGACACCTTTACATAGAAAATTCATAACTGTTAGCATGTAAGGAGCTAAGATATGTAAAAACAAAAATCCAAGGAAGCAGACTCATCCAAAGTCATAAAATCTACAAAGTCCGCGTCTTCAAATTAACAGCTACAAGGAGCAAAATCATGGTTTAATGACATCGACATCGACTCAAGCATTAGGAGGACACCCAACAAATGTAGCAAGTAAAAACTGAAGTGCCCTTACAAAAATACTAGGTTTTTTAACAACATATATTTCTCCAAAACTGTAAGAAAGATTCAGTGTCCCATTTTGAACCAAAGAATCATCTCTTTGTAATACAGAACATGAAATTCTTGATTCTCCACTATGGTCTTCATCAAACAGTTTCTTCAATGATAACTTCACTTCACCTATACAATTATCCTTGAATTTCTGTTCAAAATACAGCTTAAAATGGAGGTCGATGCTGCCGTGTTGCACCACTGCCTCCGTCAACGTGAATGGAACATTGTAGTTCCACTGCAGGTTGTTCTCCCCAACGTTGTCCAATGGAGTGCGCCTTTCAGTTTCATGTTTTCCGGCTATTGAAGCCTTAGCATAAATTTTCGTACTACTAGAATCATGAACTTTTGGGAGGTTATTGGCGGAAATAATAGTTATCCGTAACCTTCTACACTCCATTTTTCTTTAGCTTTACCGGAGGATCGCTATTGTGGATGTGAATATAGAACTCGGGCTATTAAGTATCAATTTATTAATATTTTTTAACAGAATAGTTCAACGTCTACTAGTTCTTGACCCTTTAAAATAATTACATTTCCTGCCGCCTTTATTGAAACTTACAATTAAATTAAGCGATAATTGAAAGTTATGTTTGATACTAACATTTTTAAAAAAATAATAATAATGTTGACTTGTGGGATGCCATGTACTTGTATTGCACAAGGTCATGTTCAATACACCTTCAGCAACAGATATTTCAATCTCAAGAGCTCAACCATGGAATTTTCCATTAAAAAAAAAGAAAGAAAAGAAAAGAAATCCATAACCGATAATATTTTGAATGGTGGTCAGCGGAAGGCACCTAAATTCACCCCCAGATAAATTAAGGATCGACAAAAATATGCGGAAGCTAGAGATAGAGGAAGGCTCAAGACTTGATCGAGAGGTGTCTTAACTGATGATAGAAGTGATCGAGAAAAATTAGTACAATTAGGTTGATAATATTTTCGGGTAGTAAAATAGACAAAAATCATTTGTGTGTTTGAGCCACATTATTTTGAAAAAATATATTTTGAAATAGTAGATTGATGAAGAATGTGTCGTTAAAAAAGAAGGAAAAATTATTTATGCGATAGAAAATATTATTTTATTAAAAAATGTGTGATTGAAAATGCGTATAGGAATGATAATGAAAATTTTTATGCGACTCAAACATGGAACAATTTACCATTAAAAGAGTTTTTAATAAAGGAGGGCCATTAGCACCCTTCTTTTTCTCGTTCGAAAAAGGAACAATTTACCATTATTGAAGCATCATTGGTGAAGGCTTCGGATGGTAAAGAAAACAAATTTGCTACTTGTACATCCTTTGTACACAACCCTCTCACATGTGTGTAGGGTCCACAATGGGACCCGCATTGTGGGACCCACACATGTGAGAGAATTGTGTACAAAGAATGTAAGTGTAGCATTTCTCGAAAGAAAAAAATCCTCTTCCTCCATTAATTTTCTACATTATTTTGTCTCATTTCAATCTAAAACCAATATTTATTATGTATACAGTTAAAATCTGCTTGTCAGAAAAGTTATTTATTATTCGAAACACCCTCCAAACCACAGCCTAAGACGAAGTAGAGCTTTCCATAAATGATACAATCAGGAGGCAATGGCACGAGGTATGTCGTTCACTTCAAAAGTTCACAACAATAAATCATGTCTATAACTTCTCAAATGCTCTTATTGTTTTCTACAAAATCAAAGTCCAACAATCATTCATTTCAGTTTAGGATTAAACAATCTGGATATGAAAAAACCCAACAACTAGTTGAGAAAGTAACATTCGAGAACTATGTAATGGAATATAGATAGGTGAAATTTAACCTTAAGATAACATAAACCATCTTCAATTTAAGCTTTAAGATGACGTCAAATAAGCACCAACCCTGTCTCGAGGAATCAAGCGCAATTCCGAGCCATGTTTGAGAAAGACATTACCTGAAAGATACAATCATTTATATTAGTTACGGAGTTAGAATTTTAACAATTAAATTCCAAATGGAGTCCCAATAGCAACAAATTTTTGAATTATATTTCTGACATTTTCAACAACGGTGAATTTAGAATCATGTAAAGATATCAGTCTAACATTAGAACTTACATAAAAATTAACATTAACAAAAAAACGTGTCAAGAGATAGCAGAATTATGTGTGTACCACCATGGAGAAACAGAAAACAGTAAGAGAAGATCTAACACACGAGTTAAAAGAAATGGTAAGATCAAAAGAACTGAAATAGTGTTCACTAAAGAGGACGAGTTTACAACATTTGGGCGCGCATCTAACTCTCTTTTCACCATGTCAGGGAATTACAATTATATTCACTTCAATATCCTCCTTTGACATTTTCAATAAGTATTTGACGCATAAAAATGTAAAATCAAAACTGGTTCTCATTTGTCCTGATTGGTTAGGAATTGTTGTTTCCACAATTAAGGTCCAGGGTTCGGGGTTCAAGGATTGGTGCCTCCCTCCCCCCGCTCTCCCGTTTTAAAAAAAAAAAGTAGAATGAAAATTTCTTCACAGTACAAGATAACAAATATAGAGTTTGCTAATTTGAAATATAAACATCCAAAGCTGATATATACATATGAGGATGACGCATGGGAATCACATTTATTGCCTATGTTATGGGCATAATTTTTGTATAGACAACTTAAGCACTGCTGGAAAAAAAAAAAAAAAACAAACAAAATAGATCCATTTTCTTTTATTGTTCTGAGGAGTACTTTTTGAAGGAAGGAGATGTGTAACAATGTTAAAATCAAATGTAAATAAATGCTACAATTATAATATAATTAGTGGACAGAGTTCTATTACCTAACAACTTCTCTGCAAATTGAACAAAATAGAAGAATGCTATATTGTGTCTTGCATAATGATAGTGCTTGAACAAGCCAGAATCAACATTACAGCCCCCAAGTCCCAATATATAATAGATGACATGTCCCCAATTCCTTGGAACAGGACTTGTAATCACTCACTCGAATCTTAATTATAGAGCATATGATTCACTTTCTTGAAACATCGGCAGGTTTATTGACTTGAGAATAATGATAACATAATTATGTTAACGCATAGTAAATTACATAATGTTTATATAACGCATAGTGTAATAGTTAAATGTGAAAACAAATAACAGTGAGAGTCTATAAATTGATTCATATTGTTAGTATGGACAGAAAATGAGGCAGCGGAGCAGACAAGGGAGAGATATGACCACAGTGGAGAGATGCTAGTTGTGGTGATGTTCAGTGGCAAAGTAACTTGATAGGGTAGTAAGAGAAAAAAAAAAAAAAAAAAGAAGCAAGAGGAAAGAAAGTGAAGAAAGAGGGAAGCTCAGACTAGAAGCCTAAAACTTAGGGTTTTGGGTGGGTCACTTTTCTCCCAACTTAGGCCCCGTTCGGTAGGGATTAAAATCCAATTAAAATTGAAAATATGGCCGTTATTGGGTCCTACTCGACTAATAAAAGTCGACAATAACAACTAGTTTTTTAATTTTAATCTGTTTTTATTCCTAACGAACGGACCCTTAATATTATTTTATAATAAGTTTAACATTTTAGTTCTAAGAAAGCGTTTAATGGAAAATATACAATTTAAACATGTTTTCAAAAGCTCGAATCACGGGACAGAGGAAAATATGTTAATTCCTCTTTTTTTTTTTTTTGTTGGGGGGGGGGGGGGGGGGGGTGTATTAAATTAAAAAGCAGTTAGTAGAAGAAAAAAGGAGCCAACTTTCCATCATAGAAAAGGGGGATCTAAGATGGGAAAGAAAATCACAATGGCGGTGGAGAATATAGAGCAAAATATGACCCATGCTAAACATATAAGAAACCTCCTAACTCCCTTCCAAAGTTTCCAAATCTAACTATTTTTTGTTATCCCGCCCTATTTCTCCCACTATAAAAACAAAACAAATCACATTTTAACCTTTCTTAATTCTTATAGAACAATAAAACAAGAAAGAAGAAAAAAGAAGTAAAGTTTATAAGCTTCTGTACAAGCACACTTGCCAAAGCCAAGTCAAAATCATAGAAAGAATGGAAAAGTACTTAAACAATACAGTATACAATTATGGCACTTTCAGTAAGATGGATTGACTACATTGGAGAGTATTGAGGAAGGAGAAAAAAGAAGTTAAACTCTTGTTTATTATATGGTCCAATTTTATTCAATATTGTGTAACAAAAGTGCACATGAATAATAACTATAAGCTAAGCCTATAGGGAAAATAAAATTTCAACGGGAATATCTCATCATCAGCCAAAAAAGCTAAATCTCTAATCAATCCAATGCTGCATCTTGATCTCGAAGAAACAAAATGTTAAAATAACAACAAAGCTGAATTTCAACAAACTTAAATGATAAATGCAATTTCTGAAATACCTGCACTTTGTTGAGGATTAATTCCCACACCATCTGCAAATAATTCAACAAAAGAAAAATGCCAAAAATCATTAAACAGCCAAAAGCAGCAATCTTCACGAAGTTAACATATGTTGGATCAGTAAAATCATCCCCTAGTCCCCTACCCCCAAAAGAAATTCAATTTCGAAATCCAATCAGAAAATTCTAGCAATATAGCAAAGATACCGTTGGTGATAATAGCGCTGGTTTGAGGAGGAACTTTGAATTCCTCAGCGGCAAATTTGAGAACTGCAGTAAATGGAGCTGCCTCCGGAACGCTAAATCTGCATCGACAATTTATTCAAAAAAATTAAAAGAAAAATGAAAGATTTTCTTCAAGAAATGGAAATTAATTTTACATAAACTGTGAAAAAAACGAAAGGTAATTTAAGAGTAACTAACACTTTAAACGGAAGTTTGGGATCGGAGGTGAGAATGACCTTGAAAGACACCTTTCCGCCGTCGGCTCCACCGGTCGCCATTTTCTCTTCGGTTTTTTTCTTTTCGAAATATATTTTCTTTTTTCTTAAAAGAAATTAGAAAAGATAGCGTTTTAACGTTTTAAAGCTCAAGGAGTAACAGCTGCGTAAGATGTACGCGGAGCGCGACTAAAAGAAAATTGCACCATGGATCCCTAACCTACTGCTTTGGTAGCAAGTTGATCCGGATTTTTCTATTATAGTACGTAATCAGGCCATAATGACCCCAAAATTAGATTTTTACTTGATTATGATAAAAGTTAATAAAATATGTGGTTGAAAAAATTGTGAATCTCATGAAATATATTGTTAAAATAAATTTTTAACTTTGACTTGAATTAAAATTAGGGGTTTAATCTGTCCATATCCTCTTTTATTTAAAGTTAAAATTTTTGCTCCACGTTGTTATATTATATTTAGGAACTGATTCTTCATTTTCCAATCAAAATGAGTTGTAGTTATCATTCCTTATAATTTGAGACCCTTACTTAAGATCGAAAAATTGTTGTTAAAGGATTGGTGTCTCTTTTAAAACGAGTGTTAAAAATGCAACAATCACGTACAAGGTTAAATTTTGATCCATGAGCATGTCCAGAATAAAACCCTTAACTCCATATAATAATTAAGAAATATTTTTCCCGTCCACATTTTGTTTTTCTAAGTTTTTGCCAATTTTTCGTTCTTTCATAATCAATGGTTACATCTCGATAGTGAACATGCTTCAGTCTTTGCGAAAGGAAAAATGTTAAATATTTACCTTGTATAAAGTATCGCAATTTTATTTTTAAAAGAATCTCATTTGTTGTCGGAGTAAAGGAATGTCAATAAATATGTTTTAGTTTGTTGTATATCTTCAATATAACATCACGGGCTACCAAAAAGAGTATAGATTTTCAATTGAAAAGGCTATTCCAATTGTCCCCAACGAATTCTTGATTTGGATTAGAGATTCTTTTGTAATTTTGTACGGAAAATCAAAGAATGTTTATAAAAAAGTATTCGAATAATATATACAAGGAATTGTGACCGCTTCAAGAGAAAGGAATCAAGACCCTATGGTGTTAGCTCAAACAAAGCAACAAGAAAAAAATTTAATGCAACTAGTAATTAAGAAATTGTCCACAAAGTAATCGTAAAAGCCGAACCAAGAATCATCATCCACCACTTCCCCATTGATGGTCGCAATTCAGTTGAATCACTGCAAATCAAATTGTGGTTATGGTACGTGCACACGGGTTTTTTCCTGCAATTATCACGACAAAAATAACATCGTTTAGAGAACAATAGCACTACAAATCGGATAATTTCTAGGATTTGTTACCTCGATAAGCAAAAGGCAACAACGTAATCTGTTCCTGTGCATGTAAAAATGCTGGTTGGATCATCATACGCATAACTATAAGATGTAGGGCATGCCTCCTTGAATTTTTTCGAGTAGGCCGTAGGTCGACACGTAGACGGGTTCCCATACATACCCCGACAACAGTACTCATCGGTATTGAACACATCACACGCACTTCGACATGCCACAGTCTTGCCATTGCTTCTAACGGCCAGTTCTTTAGGACAAGTAGACCTTAAATCTGCATCACACCCTGCAACGCTACAATTTCCTCTACCATTAAGGGGTGTCACACTTATTGGCAAGTTGAACCCATCGACGAGGCTAACGTCGTAAAAGTCCAATGTGGCGAGGGTGAATTCGGCTAGAGACGCGGGGGGTTCGCCCGAGCCTGTACATTTTAGAGAATTGCCACAACGTCCGGTTTTACAAAGTCCATTACCATCCCTGTCGAAATTGCAGCCTGTTCGAGCCCATATTCGACCAGACCAACTGACTGGGGCTGTGAAAACAAGAGATTGGCCAGGTCTTAAGGCAAAACCACCGCCGTTAAAATACTCACCGGGAAAAACAGCAGGCCAAATTGTCTCTCCACAGTGGTTTACTATAGTGAATATTCGAGCAGATTCTGAAACTTTTGCTGCTGTTCACCACAGAAGAAGAAGCGTAATGAAAATTATAGAATGTCGAAATATAAATATTTATAAATAAACTATTGTCACAACTTAAACTTTTAAACAACAATGCTACAAGAAAACTGTGTAAAGAACCAAAAAAACTCCCTTCCCACTGCCCCTCCATCATCCCAATATCTGCCATACACGTACTGATGAGAATTTGGCTCCACGAAAAACTGAACAAAAAAGTCGCCAAATTTGCCTATTTTTTGCGCGTACCAATTGAGAATAAATAACTATGACAATGTAGTATTACCTATTATGAAAAAATGTAGAAGCAAAAGTGTTGACATATGATTTTTATGAAGTGCCATGTTTCCTTGATCCTTTTTGCCGCTGAAAGGACCATACTTGCATATATAGAGAAAAAAATATATAAAAAATGCATAATAGGAATACGTGATGTGGTAAAGAGAAGCTATAACTAATTATAATTGATAGAAAAGTTAGAATTATTCCTTTCCTAACCTGTTCTTGGAAGATTAGTATTCATTCTTTCACCCACGGCACGAGCGTCGGCGTTGGTCTAAATTTGGTATATGGGCGGGCCATAAGGCCCATAACATAATTGGACCTGGTCTAAAGGGCCCATCGATAAGCTAAAATAATGGTCCATGTCTAAATATGGGCAAAACCCAAGCCCAATTACGAGGCATGGGAAAATGTCATGATATATAAAATAAAAATGAACGTGTTTGGCTAAAGCTCCAGTTATGTTTGACAAACTCAGTTTTTCTTACAAAGTAAAAATGTTATTTTTCAAAAATAATAATTGTTACTTTATTGTCAAAATAAATAACTTACTAATTATTAATTTTCAAAATAAAAGATTACTTATTTTAAAATGTACTTATTACTTATAATATTATGTACTCTAAAAGCAATATTTGATACCAATTTGTTGGAAGGATTTGACGAGTTAAAATAAGATTTAGGATATAAATTTAATAAGAAAAGAAAATTGTACTCTTAAAATTCAACTTTTATGATTCGACTTTTTTGTAATGATGAAATACTACAATTGAAGAACATGTTTATACTACATTTGATATAAAAGAATTAATTGTTAATGCATGAATTTAAAAACTCATTAAAATTCCTGAATACATGAATACATGAATAGAAATGAATTCATATCTAATAACACAAGATTCATGTAGATCAAAATTCATTGAATTTAAATTAATGAGAACTTTAATTAAATTCATACATGATAATAATTTCGTAGTATTTATTACAGATAGAAAAACGAATAAGATATTATTGAAATAATTGAATTATAGTAGGGTTAAAATCGTCCAAAAATAACTCTCACTTAATTATAGATAAAACACTAGCGTGGATAGATGCTGTCTTTCTCATAACAACCCAATCCCCGTCTTGACCACTTTTGAATTCCTAAAGTCACTTTTGATAACAACTGGTAGCTAATATGCAGCGCAAAAGCCGTTATGGCTTCATCAAAAAGTGTTTTTGGTACATCAATATTCAGAAATAACAGCTGATTTGTGAGGTCCAAATGTTCACTTTTTCTAAAAGTTGCATTCACGCCCCTTTGACAAAGTTTTTGGAAAATCAAAAATTATTTTAGAACCTTTTTGATAATTTTCTGAAAGTATTTTGTCTAATTAAAAGAATTTTTAGTAGTGTTTTAAAAAATGTAAAACGTAATTGGGTGTGAAAACCAAATTTCAAACTTTACGAACCAAAAAGATCCTAGGTAAGGCCTAATATATTTTCTTATTTTTAATATTAATTTTAATTTTAATCATTCTAAAAATTATTTAATAATTAAAATAATACATACCAAACATCTAAAATTATAAAATATTGTATTTACTTAACAATTCATACAATTAATTAATCAATTATACAATTTTCAAGTTTTCGAAATGCATCTATTTTTCATAATTTCAACTTTTAACTAGACATGTCGTACTTAATAAATTTATAAGAATTTCATATTTACTTTCGAAATTTTCAACAAAACGATAAGTCTCCAAATTATAATTACATAATATAGATAACACAGTAACTTAAATCTTATCTATCTCTTTATCGGACTCCAATTTAAAATCGTCTTCTTCATCTAGTTCAGCTTCCGTGTCGTTGGATACAAAATCATTCTCCATGGACTTCCTAATTTCATTTTGAGCATTTCTAATACTTTTCGTAGGTGGTAAGATATCATTCTCAATCCCATCATTCTCGTGAATCGTCTACAATCCAAGATTGAGTATTAGTATCATTGTTTGCAAATAAGTCTCTATTTTTCCCTTCATCTTCTTCTTATTCATCAATCTTACATTAAATTGGACATAAAAATATTGTTCATCAGTTTAGTGTAAAGTCTATTCATTTTCTTGGTGTGTATCTACAAAAGAAAGGTACATTAAATGGAGCAAAGCATATTTCGGTAATTATTCTTCGATCAAAATTTAACAACTAAATAGTATTTACTCCTTCAAAAGCACACCAATTTCTTTCACAACTCGATGAATTAGTAGTCAAATCAATGATCCTTTTTTACCATTGTCTTTAAATATGGTGTTTCATTGCCATAAAAATTCCACCAACTTACTAATAAATATAAATGAAAGAGTCAAAATATTATTTATATAATCATGTATAAAATATAATAAATTAATAAGTCAACGACACAAGATAAAAGGGAATTATGTTAACGTACCCGAATTAAAATTTGCATCATTGTTATCACATCCACTTATTGTTAGCTTTCTTACAAATGAACCTTCTTTTTTAGCATATCTTTCGACACACATTCACTTATTATTACCTTTGTTCCAAATGAACCTTCTTTTTGAGCAAATCCTCCGACAACTACACCAAATGTCCAAGAATATTTATTTCTAAATCAAATGAACTAGTTAGTGTATTGTCTGTAATCTTCACCAAATTTGAATTTCTTACTTGAACTTAATACATATTGGATTTGGAGCAGTCGACCTTCACCGTTTTCCAATTATTCTTTGGGCACTGTTTTGTTTGATAACGTGTTTTCATTTTTGAGTTTTGTCCAGATAAAGTCATTTAAAAACTTGAAACTAAAGTTAAATAAAAGACTTTCAAAAAAAGGAAAACAAAAAATTAATGAAGCGTGACTAGTCACATATTAAGTGGTCAACTGACAGCTAACCGCTTAATTTCGTGATCATTGCTAAGGCATGTCGTTTCATACGTGTCTGGAGACGCTTTTTAGAACACTGATCTTTAGAGAAAACTAACATAAAGTAACTCTTTCAAAGTATTTATAAGAAACTCTTTATTTTTAAAAAATACATATATTGCAATTTAAAAAAGCATTTATAAATTTAGAAATTAAAAATTTTAAATACTCCAACAACCTCTTTATCCTTAACACTTAGCCCTTATTTGGTAAAAATTAAAATTAAAATTTAAATTTAAATTAAAGTCAATAATTAATTTTAACCATACATTTTATGGGACACATAACTTTTTAATCACACATCTTATCAACATTTATAAAAATCTACTAAAAACCTGATTTTAATCACCATCAAACAGATGCTTAATTTTACTACTGCCAATATGTATTTATTATTATTTTTTCTATATTTTATTTGTACCAAATTCCCTCCAAATTATTATATTATTTCTATTTAGTTGGGTTAATAGATAGAGCATTGAGAATTGGAATATTTTGAATGTATTTAATTATAAAGTATGTTTGGTTGAAGAGTCAAACTCACTACCTATAATTAAAGAAATTTGAAGAGTCACTCTATTTTAAGATGTTAATTTGAAGAGTATTTTAGAGTATAATTTTAAGAGTCAACTATTTAAAATAGAACATTTTACTTTTAAAAGAGACTCTTGTAGATTATCTCATATTTTGTATTTCAAAAGTTTATTTTGACTTCTCAAAAGTCATGTCAAATGCGTCATGAATTGATCTGTGTACAAATAGTTCTTAATTTGAAGCGAGACATATTTTCGTAAGAGGTAGACGATCATTTAATGTAGACTTTTACAATTCATGACTAAGTGCTGATTGTGCAGCAATAGTAAAAGTTAAAGACCAACTTCTTACTCAAAACTAAGATGGGAACCAATGACACAATATTCTCCACTATGATAAACTATTTTTCTACTTTATTTTAATTATAATTCGATATTCAATCAAATACTCACATACTCGTTCTTCTTCAAAATTTTGTGTATCATCCGTGCATAGTATTAATTTTCATAAAATTAGAAGGAAAAACTTGAGTTTCATTATGTTAATTCGATTAAATTCTCAAAGTTAGTTAAAAACGGAAAACGTATGCACATAAAATTTCAAATTAATTTTTTTTTTTTTTGGATAAATGAAGTCTTGAGAACGTAGGTTCTTGACTATAATTGTGTAATGATTTGTGGAAACTTGGAAAAATATATGATTGATGGCTAAGGGAAGCTTGTTCTCAAACTTAAAGTCAAAATGAGTCCTCTTTTGTAATTGGTGTTACTTAGGCCCCGTATTCTGGTCTCTAGAGTAGGGTCACGTACCGTGGTGTGATTTAAAGTGCACATGTAATTGGGTAGGGGTGGGATATCACCTAACTTTAATCAAGTTATCATCTTTTTCTTCAAATATGCATGCATCTATTTCATCAATGGTTCTTAAAATATCCTTTCTTTACATTTTATTAAACACTACATATCCTCGTTTAAGGTCCCGTTCGATAGGGATTAAAATCCAATTAAAATTGAAAATATGACCGTTATTGGATCTCACTCGTCTAATAAAAATCAATAATAACTGCTAATTTTTTAATTTTAATCTGATTTTAATCCCTACCGAACAAGCCCTAAAGGTGTAAAACGAGTTGAGTTAAGTTGCCTTTGCAGAGATTCAGTAAAACCCACTCAAATAGAGACAATTCTACTTACGTCCTTATATACTTTCATACTTGTAAATATACTACCAAAACTCCATTCACAACGTTCCAAGAGACACTTCTTTTTTCAAGTCATTTTGCATAAGATGGTACACATTTACATTGATAACATATATAACAATATAGCTATATTAATGAATATTCCTTTTTGAGAAGCTAAGCATTACCCTAAATCTCAATAAAAACCCATAGCATACACATCTAACATTAGCATGTGTTTGATTTTGTTAAAAGTTATATTTTAGATATATTTTGATAAAAGTTGATGAAATGGAGATTAAAAAGTTACGAGTTTCATGAAACGTATAATTAAAAATTATTATTAAATTTAATTGAAAGTTTTAGCAATTTTTTAGTTAAATCAATCATGGGCTAGGTATCCAATAGATAAGAGGTATCCGATTAATGACGAATCTTGACGGTGGAGAGGGTTTTTCGTATAAAATGTTTCAAACAAAAGAATTTGATGCGATTTTCAATAGATAAGAGGTATATCACATCTGAAAACGTGTTTAGAGAATTTTCTGCTATTAATCATTGGTCCATGTCAAGAAAAGGTTATATCTAGCTTGGCTCTCCAAGTCTAGGGGTACCTCAGGACCACTAGTCTCCACTATACTTGTTGGGCCTAGCTCTTCAAGCCTGTGGGCAACCCAAGGAAGCATTTTTCAAAAAAATAAAAATAATATATATATATATATATATATATATATATATATATATATATATATATATACTAGGTGTAAGCAACGTGCAATGCACGTTTGCTTAGTTTATATTTAATAGTTTTGTTTAAAAATTAATTTGTTATTAATAAATATGTAATTTTTTTGATTAATTAAATAATTAATGATGTAATGTTTATATAATTGATAAATAATTAAATAAAGTGTTTTTCGCTATCATTTCCAACTCAAAATCACAAACAGAAAACTCAAAGTATGTTAAGGGGTAAGAAGATGAGTTTACTTAGATTCCATTTGATTCTCATTAATGTAGAATGAGAATAAAAAATATAGCCGTTATTGGACCCCACACAAGAGATAGAAATTCAAAATTGATAGATTGATGTGATGGATATTCAAAATTGATAGATTGATGTGATGGATAACGGTCATATTTTTCATTTTTATGAGTTTTTAATGAGAAACAAACGGAGGCTTAAACTTTTTGCACGGCTTAAGTCTTTTCTCTTTTTTAAGTAATAATACAATTCATTTTATCGCTAAAGTATTATATGTATTATGATAATATATGTATATCATGTGTTAGACTTAGTATTGGTAAGTGACGGGTAAATTTTCGAGGACGAAAATATTTTAAGGGGGTGAGAATGTAATACCCCAAAAATTTTCATAAAATATAATTCAATTTTTATATACTATATTTTAATATTTTGAAAGTTAGGGACTAAATGATACATTTATCAAATTATATTTTATTTGTGTCAAATATTTAGATATTGATGGAGTTATCGTAAATATATGAATATTGGTCTCGTTGGATAAATCGTAATTAGATATATAAATCAGATTCGAGAAAAAGTCGATTCGGATAAGTTAGCTTCAAGATATTTTAGCTTGAAGGAATTATCAAAAGCTAATTTATTATTATTATTATTATTATTATTTAATTATAATTTTGAAAGTAGGGATGGTGAAAAAAGATTTTCCGTTAAAAACAAGAAATTCCGTTAGTTTTTCCGTTAAACCAACAAATTCCGTTAAATAGGCACTTTTTATATATAGAAAGATATATATATATATATATTCGTCGTCGATAAAAATTACTGAATAAAGATTACTATATTGAATACATGGTAGGACTATCGAAAAACTATATTCGTATTGGTGTGTAAGTCCAAGTTTGAAGAAACGCTTTTTTTTTTTTTTTTCATTTTTACATATAAGTTTACAATTTTGCTACAAAAATAATAATAATAATAATAATAAAAACCCCATGTAATGTGTAATAATCTAGATTATGTCCCTTCATCATGATTGAAACAACTCCATTGAGAGAAAAAGAAAAATGCATACTCATGTATGATAACCCTACCACTAACTTCAGTTATGAAACTAAGTCTTTCATGTTTGATTTGTAGTCCAAACACTGTTTGTTTGTCCTTCTCTTTTAGATAAGTTAATATGTATAAAAAAAATCCACATTATTGGAGCTTTTTTTTTTTTTTTTTAAAGTTGTTCCTTCGGTGCTTCTTAACATGCTCGTATTTCAACTTTTAGATCTTTTATACTTACGTATCGACTCAAAAAAGATGTATGTTTATGTTATAGCTCAAAATTTCTTTCTTTTAGAGAATTTATTGATTGTCGTATGTATATTTAGAGAGAGTGAGGGAGAGAAAGAGCCCAAAGTAGGAGAAAAAAGGGTAAAGATTGGATTTAGATATCTTTGAAGCCAGTTGGCACACGTGTGGGATTAATGATGCTGAGCACTTAAGTCTAGTCCAAAGTAATCATTCCCTCCATCTTCGATTATAAATAAGCAAATTTTCCCCTTTTATACTTTCCTATAGTTGTGTTCATGATCAGTCAGTCTATAATATGGGATTCTTTAAAAAGGAAGGGATATTGGTGGGACACCCGCTCGTGCGATCATGCTACTCATTACCCTTGCTCTATAACTAGTGTTCATGTGAAAGATTTTTCTTGGGGATGTTAAAGTTTGCTTAAAAGTTATTTTTCTTAGAAAATAAGTTAAATTTAACATTTTAAAACGCAAGTATTGTTAGGGTATAATTGGTCATTAGTTATATTTATACACTGTTTACATAATATTTTGTCGTGGTTTGACCCAAATTCTGATGGGTATTAGAGACTAAATTAGAGTAATTTTGAAGAGATCAAAATTATGGACCAGAGAAAAAAGTCGTCGCTTTTTCGCTAGCTGGACGTTCCAGCCAGAGCGGTGAAAAATAACTTGAGACTAGTGGTGACAATTGGGCCGAACGGCTTTGTGGTTCGTGTCAATATATATATATATATATATATATATTAACCTAAATTTCAATGACCGTTTGGTTACAATAATTTTTTTTTTCAATTTCACATACATTTTTTTCATCTATAATTACCCATCATAATCAACCATTTTTTCCCACCAATATCAATCTCTCATTATTTACTATACAATACTCCCTACAATTTACATTCTCCATAATTCCATTTATCAATTATCAACAATATCTTTCTCGTTCATTTTCATTCATTCAATAATCATCTTCTACTCTTTTTTTCTTACATTATTTCTTACTATTTTACAATTACGTTCAACAACTACTACATAATCTTCATTCACTTCTCACTTCTACATTTCTAAATTCAATTTTTATTATTCATAACAAATGGATTCACGATCATTTGTTGAAATCTTGTTCGGTATGGAGAATGAAACACAAACACATGCCCGAAATCAATTTGGGAATGAATTCTCCGGTCTTAATAAATTACCAATCCCAGAAAATATTGAAGATTTCGACGTTCGTGATAGTCATCCAATTGATTTGGATGACATTGATGTTCCATCTAGTGTTCCAATTGATTTGGAACAAGATAAAGAACCGACATTAAACATTCCCGACGCAACATGGAAGAGAAAGGGGAAGAAGCAGGCAAAATGTTGGGATCATTTCAAATTGGTCCCCACTGGTCGTATGGTCGATGGACTTCGAGAAACCAAATCAATATGTAAATACTGCCAACAACGACCGGCATGGCAACAAGGCATTGAAACTACCCACCTCAACCGTCACTACAAATCATGTTCCGCCAAACATGGACTTCTTCCAGCTGGTCAAACACAACTACAATTTGGCACTCCACAAGCCGGTGCTACTACTACGCCACTTTCTACATAGATGTTTTCGAAGGAGGAAGCTCGAACGGGAATGGTGAAGTTCGTTGCCGCGGCGGAGTTGCCACTAACAATAGCGGACAACCAACATTTCGTTAATTACGTCAAAAGATATCTTCAACCGAGGTACCAATGGGTAAGTTGAAATACTCTTCGTTCTGATACAATTACATATTTTCTTAATGCAAAACAACTATTGATTTCAGATTTGGAAAAATATGGGGTGTGATATCTTTAACTTCAGATATGTTGGAAGAGATTAATAAGAGGGGTTATATGGCTGCAACTGCACACTACATAGACCCACTTTGAGTCATGCATAAAAAACATTATTGCTTTTAAAATTGTTGAGTATCCGCACAACGCTCAAACTATATTTAATGCTATTATGTTAGTAATTCGAGAATATAAATGTGAGAGTAAAATTAGTTCTTTTACGTTCGATAACGCTATTATAAATAAAGTTGTTATCGATAAATTGCATAGAGTTCTTAATCCTGATTTCGGTAGCTATTTATTTCATATTTGATGTGTATGCCATATTTTTAATTTAATAGTACAAGACGGTTCAAAACATGTTAAGGATGAAATTAACCGAATTAGGAATGCACTTATGTATATCACGTGTACACCTAGTAGAAAACAAGGATTTGGAAATTTTTGTGCAGAATCTAGGATGACGAATACAAAAATCTTTATTACTGACGTAGATCATAGATGGAACTCCACGTACTTATTACTAAAATCATGTGACGGTTATGAAGCGTATATTACTGAATTTTATAACAATAGACTCGTTAGAGACGAAAACGATACTATTTTGAGTGAATTCGATTGGAATATAGTTATTAAAATAAAAAAAATTTGACAACTTTTTATGAGTCTACAAATATATTATATGATGTTTATTATCTCACTAGTTGTTTGGTTCTTGAACGTCTTTATATAACTGCTAGAGCTTTTGCTAGATTTCAAAATGATCCCGATTTTCATGCTTTTATATATTCTATGGAATTAAAATTTAGAAAATATTGGGAAGAATTACCTATGTTATTTCCTTTAGCATGTGTCATGGACCCCCAATATAATTTATCCGGTACTAAATTTATAATTGATCAAATGTCAAATACTTTAACTTTTACTACACCTATTACTTATAGAAATTTGGAAACGACGTTCCGTGAAATGTATGAATTATATGTTTCACAAATGGGTACATATATTAATCGTGTACCTGCACACACTCCTCCTACCAATTTAACAGATGACGACGCTGAGATTTTGAATTTATTTGAAAATATGCACTCGTATAGATTTGATGCAACTGCATATGCATGTGGTTCCTCTAGTAGTAGTAGTAATTTGGTTTTCACTGCATGTACTCAAACTTCCAGCCGTAGTCAAAATTCAAATGTGTTGCCATATGAATTAATTGATTACTTTAGTCAACATTTGCCTACTAACAAAGTAATTAGTAAAAGTTCAGAAAATGTCCTTAAATTCTGGCGAAATAACGAACGCCGATGGCCAGTAGTTTCTGTAATGGCAAAAGATCTACTAACACCTCCGGTTAGCACTGTAGCTTCGGAATCTGCTTTTAGTGCAGGGAAAAGAGTTCTCTCTGAGGTCAGGAGTCGACTAAAAGAAGATATTTTAGAGACGTTAATGTGCGTGAAGGATTGAGAAGATGCTAATTATCGAATTCAAGATAAATATGTCGAAATTGCATGTAACCAAGTAAGTGATATTTAATTTTACCACACTCATCACATTATTTTATTTTCATACCTTTATAATTTTTTTCAAAAAAATGGTACACGTAACAAGTTGTTCGTGTACAATTTTTAACTCCGCCTACTCGAAATTGAGTAGCCAGTTCCAAGCCCGGATAAAGGAGGAGGGTTTATCTTTTTTTTTTTGGAATTGTAAAAAATAAAAATATTAGTAGGAAAAAGTATATTTAAAAATTGTTTACAAAACGTGTTTATATATATTTTCCTTTAGGTTCTCATTTATTAACAAAATTAAAATTTTGTTCTTATTATTTTAAAAATAAAAATGTTTTGAAAAATGTATATTTAAAAAAAAATTAGTTATTTAGATAATGTTTGTGTATATATATATTTTTAAGTTTAGTGATTTAATAGTTATAAATTTATAACTAAAGAAAAAAAAAATTGACGAGTCGAGCCGCTCGGCTCGTCTTGGGCGAGCTCGCGCTCGGCTCGTGGCAGATGAGCCACGAGCACGAGCCAAGCTCGTGCGAGCATGGGCCGAGCACATTGATGTGATATATCATTTTGTATGTGATATGATTGCTCGTGGTGATATTGTAGTGATCAAAGTTGATATCGGTGATAATCCTACTAATATGATGACAAAACGACTTCCTATTGCTAAGTTTGAATATTGTTTGAATTTAGTGGGTGTTGTCATTGAGTAGTCCATCGGGGCTTGGTTAAAGAGGATGAGTGGTGTTTATTGATAGAGTTGTGACTTAAAATTCTTTGTGTTGGAATTTGGCTAAAGGTGGAAATTTGTTGCGGTTTGAACCAAATTCTGGTGGGTATTGGAGTCTAAATTGGAGTGATTTTGAAGATATCAAAATTATGGACCGAAGGAAAAAGTTGCTGCTTTTTCGCTAATTCGGTGCTAGCTAGACACTTGAGCGAGAGGGGTGACAAACAACCCGAGACCATGTCGCCCAACTAGCCGCTGGACTTTGCTCACCTATTTGCTCGAGCGACGGGCTTTTTGGGCCCAAGCCCATTTCTTCTGTTTGACACGGTTTTAGACTTGTTTCTTTCTACAACTCAAAACCTAGGACGCGCGCGCGCGCACACACACACATATATAGTGCACGACTTGTAACAATATAATTACATTCTATCATTGAGAGAAAACATTATTGAGAGCCTGGATTTCAATTGACTATCGAAATCTTGATATTGTAAATACAATGCTATTGATACTATAGTGGATTCTCATTCTCAAATTTCTTGTATTCTTTGTCTACAACAGAAGTAGAATACATGACTATCACAGGGGCATGTAGGGAGGCTATTTGGCTGAGAAGATTGATTGATAAAATCAGTGAAGACTTGTAGATGTTTACATTGTTCTGTGATAGTCAGAGTGCAATTTTCTTTACTAAAGATCAAACGTTTCACGAGAGGACGAAGCACATTGATGTGAGGTATCATTTTGTGGGTGATGTGATTGCTCGTGGTAATATTGTAGTGAGCAATGTTGATACCAGTGATAATCCTATTAATATGATAACAAAACCACTTCCTATTGCTAAGTTCGAACTTAGTGGATGTTTGTCATTGAGTAGTCCATTGGGGCTTGGTTAAAGAGGATGAGTGGTGTTTATTAATGGAGTTGTTACTTGAAATTTCATGTGTTGGAATTTGGCTCGAGATGGAGATTTGTTGTGGTTTAACCCAAATTGTAGTGGGTATTGGAGTCTAAATTGGAATGGTTTTGAAGAGATTAGAATTATGGATCGGAGGAAAAAGTCGTTGCTATATCGCTAGCTGGACGCTCGAGCGAGAAGGGTGTAAAACAATCCAAGACCCTGTCGCCCGACTTTCGCCGGCTGACCGCTCGAGCAACACATTATCTCTCGACATTCGCTCGCCTGTTGCTTGAGCGACAGGCTTTTCCGGCCCAAGCCCGTTTCTTCTGTTTGATGCTTTTTTGACTCCTTTCTTTCTACGACTCAAAACCTAAGGCGTATATATATAGTGCACGACTTGTAACAATATAATACCATTCTATCATTGAGATAATTGAGAGAATATTTTTGAAAGCCTAGATTTCAATTGACTATTGAAATCTTGATATTATAAACACAAAGCTATTGCTATTATAGTGGATTCTCCTCCTCAAATTTTTTGTATTCTTGTTCTTTTCTTCATTTCTATTTCATTGTTGTCATATCTTGTGATCCGGATTTCATAACACATTTTGAGATACGTATTTCTTCGTTTTACTTCCTCGCTAAAATTTATGATTCAACTGAAGCTCGAATTAAATAACTCAAATATAAAGAAATAAATTTGACAACAATCTTCATTATATATAGCTTAGAAATTTGTTTGAATTTTTTATTAGTTGAAATTTGGCAATTTAAGGACTATTTCTCACTTTTGTCCGTTTTGGTGAAGAAATTGAACGTAATGAAAGTCGCGGTATTACTTCACTAAAACATTTTCAAAATTCGAAAAAGATATCATTAATATTTTCCCACAAATATGAACACAGTTTTGTACAACACTTTCTCTTATTTCACTAGGGCGTGTTTTATTCTTAAATGAGTTGTAGCGAGATTTGATTATAGAGTCTTTATCTATTAGATTATTTTGTTTACTTCATCCAAAAAATTAAGTTATTAAAGAAAAGTATATTCATTTAAAATCTTATTTTCCACAGATATTTATTGCTCAATCACATACAAATGCTGACCTAACTAGGTCCCTTCAAGGGTAACTCAATCATTGTTCAAGAAATACTAATAAAGAAGAGATAGAAATCTTGATCAGTTCATCTATTTATATAAACTCTCCCTACAAACCCTTCATTGCACACATTCAGAAAATGGCTTCAGAAAAGGTTGAAACTGTAGTTGCAGGAAACTATGTAGAGATGGAAAGAGAAGAACCCAAATCAGACTCCATTAAAAGCAAGTTTTCTAATCTGTTTTGGCATGGAGGTTCTGTCTATGATGCATGGTTTAGCTGTGCTTCTAATCAGGCAACTTTTTAACTTATAAGTTACTTATTTATCAACATGATCTTCCATCTTACTTGTTTTACTTACAATGTTTTACTTTACTTTCTAGGAAAGTAACTTTTAAGCTCGTTCAAACATGCTGTTAGAACAATTATTTGAGAATAAGTATTTTTTTTTTTATGTTGTAGGTTGCACAAGTGCTTCTCACACTTCCTTACTCATTTTCACAACTGGGAATGGTGTCTGGAATTATTTTCCAACTGTTCTACGGTTTGATGGGAAGCTGGACTGCTTATCTTATTAGCGTTCTCTACGTTGAATACAGAACCAGAAAAGAAAGAGAAAAAGTGGATTTTAGAAACCATGTAATCCAGGTATGTACATTCTATAAATTGAATAATCAGAGTAGTCCAAAGTAGTAGTTGCGATTTTCTTAAGGTCTTTTAATTATTTCTCTTTAATTTCATTCTAATGCAGTGGTTTGAAGTTCTTGATGGGCTACTAGGAAAACATTGGAGAAACATTGGCCTCTTTTTCAACTGCACTTTTCTTCTCTTTGGATCTGTGATTCAGTTAATTGCATGTGCAAGGTGGATCCCCTTCCTACTTTTCCCTTTTTAAAAATATATACACAACTATTAATTAATTTGGCCCAACCAAACTTACATAATTAAATCTTCTGAGATATCTTTCGGAAAAAAGAGACTCTTTAACTCGATTTGAAATAGTTGTTAATAAGATTCGTATATGTATTTTTCACAAACTTACTCTTATGTACTAAAGTCGATTACGAGAGATTAAACTAATGCAAAACAAAAATGAGGTTGTGTCACTTATTTAGAACAAAAAATCTCGATCACCGAAGTGAAAAACAGTACTATAAGTTCGATAACGAATAGTGTTTTCAAACCCGATGGCTTGTATACAGAAGAAATGACACTGATGGTATATCATCTCGAATCATCCAAAGATTCTATTACTAATATTTTTTTTATTTTTTTATTTTTTGTCCATTTTTGTGTTGCAGTAACATCTACTATATAAATGACAATCTTGATAAGAGAACTTGGACATATATATTTGGAGCCTGTTGTGCCACTACAGTCTTCATCCCATCATTCCACAACTATAGAATTTGGTCATTTCTAGGTCTTGTCATGACAACTTACACTGCATGGTACCTAACCGTTGCTTCTCTCCTCCATGGACAGGTATATAATATTTTTCCTAATTAATCATCTCGTCTAAAAATTTATATTACTGAAAACTCGAAAGCATACTTATTAAAATATAATGTTCAACACGCGATTCACGCTTGTAGGAGTCATTTTTCGTTACTCTAGCACTCTTAAATTGTTAGAAAGAGGAAATGTTTATTTATTAATTAAAGTCTTTGGTAAAGTATTGTTAAAGGTAATATTAAAGTGGAATTTTGGATTGATTATGTTTTAATTAATATGTTTGTGTCACATATAGGGTTTTATTAGTTAATTAATGACTAATTTTGGTTACGTGAAGGTTGAGGGAGTAAAGCATTCAGGGCCAGCCAAAATGGTTCTATACTTCACTGGGGCCACAAACATTCTTTACACATTTGGTGGGCATGCCGTCACAGTGTAAGTTTTTCAATCCCATTTTTCCATTTTTTCGACTCTCTTAAATTTAGAGGTTTTAGCCATTTGTACGGAAATCAAAGTCACAGAAATGCAATAGAAAACTCACAATGGGGTGGGCCCCACCATGTATTAAAAAAATTAAAAAATGCGTGGGACCCACATTTTTTGACGCTTTCTATTGATTTTCCCTTCTGTACGCGTAGTGTGTTGTAATTTAAATGTCAAAAAAATAAAATGTTAAAACTTAAAAGTGACGGATTAGATCACATTTTCCTTTGCTTGAAAGACGGAAAGAAACAACTTTTTTTGTTTTTCCTTTTTATGATATAACGCTTCATATTTTCAAAAGGAAGAAAAGCAAAAAGAAGTTGGTTCTTTAGAACGAACTTTTATACGTATAACATCAACACTTTTCATCTCGTCTAGGATAGGCTAGATTCGTTGTTTTTTGATATTACAAACTTTTCAGTATTCGTCGACCTCAATATATATATATATATATATATATATATATATATATATATATATATATTCGATTTAATAATCTAATCCGAAAGACTATAGATAAATCTTAAATGGTGTCGCCTTCAAATGTCTCTCTCTAACACCCACCATTTCCACTATTTACTTTGTTAATTTTTTCTTGTCTAATATGGACATAACACATGCAAGCATTATATATAGCTGGAAGCACCTTTCTCCGGGATGGGAACATGCTTCCTCGAAACCCGGTGGCATGTTTTTCTTATTTTTAATTGCATTTCATTTTCTTTTACAAGATTAGCCCCTATTCACTGGAAATTTAAATTAAAGTCAACAACTAATATCAACCATACATTTTATGGGATTTGTATATTTTTAACCACACATTTCATCAATTTTTATCAATATTTAATAAAAATTTTGATTTTCTTCTTTTCAATCGCACATTTTTTAATAAAGTAATATTACACGTAAATCGATTTTTTTTTTCCTTTTTTTCAACCACTTATTTTCCAAAAAAAAATACTGTTCCAAAAATTATAATGCTAAATAATGGGAACAGGGGCTAAGTGTCACCGGTATTGGACTGGTTGCCCATCAACATAATCATATAGTTCATGTTTGATTTAGTTAAAAATCATATTTTAATAGATTTTGATAAAAAAAAAAAAAAAAGACAATGGAATGTGTGGCTGAAACGTGCGTGTCTCATAAAATGTGTTATTAAAATTAAGCCCCTGTTTGAGCCACCTTTTTTGAAAATGAGAATGAAAAATATAGCCGTTATTGGGGCCCGCACAAGAGATAGAAAATTTGAATTTAAATGTTGATGTGATAGATAACGGTCATATTTTTCATTTTAGTGAGGAAAAAATATGGCTCAAACGGGGCCTAAATGTTAATTTTGATTTAGATTTAAATATATTTTTTAAGCAGAAACAGACAAGGACATACTTGTTTGAGTCGATCTGATTTACAATTTCACTTGAACAAAAAAAATATCGCAGAATCCCGAATTAATTATGGTGTACCATTTTTTTTTTTTTAGGGAAATAATGCACGCAATGTGGAAGCCACAAAAGTTCAAGCTAATATACTTGTTGGCAACCATTTATGTGCTTACTCTAACCCTACCATCGGCTAGTGCTGTTTATTGGGCTTTTGGAGATATGCTGCTTAACCACGCCAATGCCTTTGCTTTGCTCCCAAGAACTGGTTTTAGAGACACTGCTGTCATCCTCATGCTCATTCATCAGGTAATTAATCATCCAAATTTATGCTAAATCTCTCTTTTCAAAACGTCGATATTAAAATCCGATTGTTTGCTTGAGCTTTAAATGGATCGAATTACTCATTTAAGCCTTTTTCTATATTATATCATATTAATAAGTTTATAATTGTTATTATATTTAAATGATGTGAAATTTTATCCTTAATAAAGATATATGAAGGAGAATATTACGAAATTCTTTTCCAAGTTCAAAGTTGAGTATTAAACAATTATTTCTTAATATTTCAATTGTTTTTGTGCAGTTTATTACATTTGGATTTGCATGCACTCCATTGTACTTTGTGTGGGAAAAATTCATTGGAGTACATGACACAAAAAGCTTGTTCAAGCGTGCAATAGCAAGATTACCAGTGGTTATTCCCATATGGTTTCTTGCAATTATTTTCCCATTCTTTGGTCCAATCAACTCCACTGTGGGATCTCTTCTCGTTAGCTTCACAGTCTACATAATTCCAGCCATGGCACACATGATCACTTTTGCTTCTGCGTCTGCTCGAGAGGTAATCCCACTATTTTTTTTTTTTTTTTAAATTACTTTTTAACTGACAAAACTTACTTAATTTACTACTTACTTTTTTAAAAAGGTAATTTTAAGCACAACCACTCTTACTTTAAATACTTTCTATACATGTAAACGTGTGACAGGGATAGCCCACATTTTAATGTACAATTTTCTTCTGTTTTTTTCACAGAATGCAGTTGAGAGACCACCAAAATTCGTAGGTGGTTGGGGTGGCTTATACTCTATGAACATATTTGTTGTAGTATGGGTATTTATTGTTGGTTTTGGATTTGGAGGGTGGGCGAGTATGGTAAATTTCATACGTCAAATCGACACATTTGGAGTCTTTACCAAATGTTATCAGTGTCCTCCACATAAAGGTTGAGTATAAGAGAGTTTAGAAATTAACAATACGTAAGAAAGTGTGTAAAAAGGGTGGCAAAATTTGTGACACTTTTGTTTTTTGTTTTTAATGTTTCTTGTAACAATTTCTTTATCTGTGTGTCCAGTTTGCTTTTGTTTTAAGAAGTGTAATTCCCTTTTGTTTTTGTTGGTTTCCATTTTATATATATCATATATGGGGCTTGTAGTGAGTTACTTTGTTCTATGTTACAAGCTGTTAGTGCATGTCCACCCAAATACATAATGTGGATGTTTGGTATTCAGGCTCCACTAAGAGATTGATTTTCTAATTTTTATAGAATCAGGAATTATTTGCTTTTATTTTTATAAATTCTGAGATTTAATAAATATTTTTTAAATTTTGAAATAATTATAGCAAATAAATTATCTTCAAAAAAAAAAAAAAAACATTTGAACGATATTAATCACTAGAATTTCGATCTCAACCAAAATAATGAAATATCACCAAATAACTTTTTAAACTCGTTTATCTCTCATTATCATTCAATTATACTTAAAATTATATTACATTATCTTTTTTTTTTCTTTAATACCGTCAAATGTTGTGCTATTCACGTTACAAATAAGCACCAATATTCTAGATTAACTAACTCGTCAACCTAGGAACATTAAATTGCATGGTACGTGAATCGAAGAGCGAGGAACGAAATAGATTATTCGAACGAAACAAACAGGTTGGTTTTGTATTCATTCTTCTTGTAAGGATACGGAAAAGTAGACCAAATCTTGACATGGGTTAGGCAATCCATGACAGTGAGCAATTCATGTGATGTGTCAAGTGGCTTTACTCTTTTGACAAGGAAAGAAGACAACAGAATAAGGATATGCAAAATTATGGGTTTGAGATTTCATTTCTTGTTTGGATGCCGCCTTTGATAGGGCATAAAGATCTGGTTTGAATTTGACGACGGACCACCTTTAATTTCAAGTGAAATCGAACTTTCAAATACAAATTACAGCAATGTTTACTTGAGCTTTTTAATTATAAGTAAACGTTAAGGCATATATAATTTATCTATGTTGAGTTGAAATTATACATGTCAATATTTTAGAAGACTATTGTCTTGTTATTGAAGTAGAAGAACCTTTACTCGTATAGAAAATGACCAAACAGCAATTAGATTACACGTGATTTCTGAACGAAAACAAAAGAAAAGTGATGGAGTAAGAAGATGATCACAATCCAATGTCACAATCCAAGGATATGCTCGAAGCATATGGCGGCACTATCGACTCAACGAAACCATTTCTCTCAAGCATCACACCACAACTCCAGACTTCACGCTAGAACCAGGGAACCCTCATGCCAAATCAACGGTCGCTCAAATTATTTTCTATGGTAAGAGTCAGTCACTCAAAATTTTTAATATTACACTAATGCTCACTCATTTAAAAATTTAACGTTAAATCATACATGGCACCAAGGACAGATTTAGAACCGAATGACACAAAAAAAATTTAGTGGGCTGGGGACTGGACTAGGCTACAGCCAGCCCGGCCGAGTCCCCCCCGGATCTATCCCTACATGGCACCATTAATAGCCAACTTTTCACCAAACAACATTATTTATTACTCCAAGTCAACAAAATTGAAAATTAGGAACTAGTGATTAAACACGTTTAGGAGATAAAACGTATTGCATAATTTATTTTGGTTAAATTTTTGAACGGTTAATCATGTGATATTTTATCCTATGCTCTTTTTTCTTTAACAACGAATTTCGTTAACTTGGCGTAATAAATAATATCACTTGGTGATAATTTAACAATATCTGTGTCACATAAGATTTATTATTATTTTTTAATTGAGTGACCATTAGTGTAACATTTAAAACTTGAGGAACTATTACTAAAATAACTTTGGTGGTGTGTTTTACAAGTTTATCTAGGCTTCTAAGCTCACATAATATTTATTTATTGAATGAATTCCTACTCATAATTTTGAAGAAAATATGAAGCTCCGAGCTCGTGCACCTCTTCTATGCAATTTCAGATTGAAACATCATAAAAATTAAGGATAACTGTAGCTGCATCCAAAATCTTTCAAAATGTTGCAAGTTTTTCTCTAATCCTTCATTTATTGCATTCGGGGTCCCAAATTTTCCAAGCACATGCGTGCATCTGGAGTCCAAATTGATGAAAATTGTCTAGTCTGTTGTCAGTTGATCAAGAAAATTAAAAATCTAACAATTTTTTGGACATAAATAAACCTTCCCATGCTATTAAGGTTTTTGATAACACATTAGAGGGTGATGGTCTTTATGTTGTTGATGAAGTTGAAAATTGTGTGGATGAGACTAGGGATGGTTATGCTCAAGTTGAAAGTATGGATGCTATTGGGGAACGTGGAGATGAAGTTGATTAAAAAATGTCAGATTATAGTTTTCTTGGTCAATTGACAACAGATTAGATGGTTTCCATCCACTTGAGCAATAGACGCACTCATTTGAAAGGTTTGGGACCATGAAGACAATTAATAAAATATTGGGGAAAAACCTGCAATGTTTTGAAAGAGTTGAGGCACTGGCTGCAATTATACCTCAAAATTATATAAAAGATAGTAGATTCGACCACATGGGCCAAAAGGAGAAAAGTTAATGGGAAATTATAGAAAATCAGGGTTTTAAAGAATGACTTTTAAAAATCAGGTCTACAATTTCTTTATTCAAAAATCAGGTATTTTAATTTAAATATAAAAGTCTTAATCTATCAAAACCCTAACCTAATTCATTTCTTTCCATTCCCTCCCTTCCAATCTATTCCTCTCTCCACAATCCACCGCCCGCCGCCTCCACGACCACCGCCTCCGTCACCCACTGCCCTTCTCCCTCCCCCTCCCACTGACCTTCTCCCCTCCTCCCCCTCTCGCTGCCCTTCTCCCCTCCTCCCCTTCGTCGCTGTTGCAGTTCTCACGCCGCTCCACCACACGCCGCCTCTACGACCGTCGCTTCCATCAGCTTCTCATTTCTCCCTCCCCTCCCACTGCCTTTCGCACGGAGAAGCCGCGCTCAGCAACAATGAAGTCGCCGCGTGTGGCTTTGCACAGATCGGCGGCGGTGGTTCTTCGTGCCTAATCGACAGTGGTGGTTGCGGGTGTGTGCACCGTCGCCACCAGCAATGAAGAGGAGATCGGAGCGTCCGACGATTAGGTGCCGGCTTCTGTCTCCGCTGTGCAGTGCCTTTTCTCTCTGTGTGTGTTTCTTGAAACGGGTCGGAGTGCTTTAAGCTCGGTTCAGGACCTCGGGTGGTGGTGCTTTTGTAGTTTTGGATGGTATGCTGTGAATGGCAGCATCGGTGCTGCTGCTAGCCGCCGACGTCTGTGTGTGTGAAGTTGTGGTGGTTGTTGGTTGCGACTGTGGTTTAGATCTGGTTGGTGGTGGTGTTTTGTGCAGTGGTGGTGGTTGTTGAGAGTGTGCACTTTGGGTCTCTGTGTGTTCTGGGTCTATGTGCAGTGAACGATAGTCGGTGGAGTAGAGTTGTGGTTACGGGTGTGTGTTGTAGGTGGCGACGGTTGTGGCAATGACAACGGGATGAAGAGTGTTTGTAATTTTGATTTTGTGACTAAAAATATGATATGTGACCTTAAAATTAGGTAATCGGTGACCATCAATTTTTTATCTGTGACCTAGAAATTATATAATCTGTGACCGTAAAAAATCCGTGACTAATTAATTTGGAAATATGTGACTGTGTGACCTGTAAAATTTGATCTGTGACCAACAGTAAAAAATCTGTGACCAATTAATTTGGAAATCTGTGACTGCGTGACATGTAAATTTTGATCTGTGACCAACTAATTTTGAAATCTGTGACCAACGAATTAATTGTGACCTATAAAAATTTTGAACTGTGACCATCGGAATTTGAAATGTGACCGCCGGAATAATTGTCGGAATCGGAATCGGAGCAGTCGTCGGAACGATCGCCGGAGAAGAGCGGTGGTCGGAACGGTCGTCGGAATAGTCCCCGGAACAGTAAGGGTGGTGGTGGTGGTGGTGGTGGGGTAAGTTAATTATATTATTTAATAATTAATTAATAAAAATATTTTTAATTAGTAAATAAATACCTGAATTTTGCATTTTGAAACTTGACACCTGAAAAATGATTTGTGTCAAAGTTAACACCTGATTTTTGAATTCTTCCCAAAGTTAATTGGGTCTAAATTTGGGCCCAGTTTAAGATTAAATTGACGGAAAAAGTGGACGGCGCCCACTGGCTTTGGTAGACCGCCCCGATTCACGCAAACGGGTCTGTTTGCCATGCGTGATGCGTCAGCCCAACTTTAAATTCTTAGGTTATTTAATTTAGCTTAGGTTCAATCATTAGTTTTATTGAATGAAATTCTCTTTTCTCAAATGGGCAGTTCAAATTAAAGTTATAATTGTGAATTTGGGTGCTTAATAGCATTGGTTATTGTGAGAACAGAACTTTACTTATCATTATATTTACTTGTGATGATTTGTAAACTTACAAAATCAACGAATAATGATCGTAGCTTGCTTCTTCAAAATTTCAGTGATCATTAACCTAATTATCCCCGGTTATAAATATTTAGTTCTGGTTACAGGCTTAGGCTGTACGATATGAGCCAATAAATGGCCCATTTATAGAGGAAGCATAGCCTTTGTATTTTGGACATATTTCTATAGGAAAAAATCATAGGTTAGGAATTATCTTTCACGAAATCAAAAATCAGAGCCCAAAGCTTAAATTTACAAAACTCAGATTTTTTCATAAATTAATTAATTATATTTTACAATTAAACCATTCAATTAAATATTTAACTGTAATATAATATAATTGACACACCCCACCTCCACCTCTTCTCCGGCCGCGCTTAATTTCTGCGACTATTTTCCAGTGACCGCTGGTAGCCGCTTAATTTCGGTAACTGTTCCGATTTCAAGGTCACAGATATCTGATTAAGTAGTTAAAAACTTAATTTTCTGTCACAACTTATCAAATTAATTAGTCACAGACTAATTTGAGGTCACGAATGAAAAAATTTATAGGTCATAGATTTTTTAATTGGTCACAAGTTAAGAAAATTTGTTGGTCATAGATTTCCAAATTTGTTGGTCACATATTTCCAAATTTGTTGGTCACATATTATATTTTGAGTCACAGATTAACAAATTTTAAGGTCGCAATTAAATAGTTAGCCACAGAAAACTATATAATTGGTCACAGATCGATATAGTTGGTCACATACACCCAAACACTCGTCCCTCAATCCCAAAACACCACCAATACTTGGTCAAAGGTCACGTACGACCAAAACGTTGGTCACAGACACTTTGTCCCATTCGTCGCCAACCTCAATCCCTAAAACACCCACCAACAATAAAACTACCACCAACCACCATCGTCGCCGCCTGAACAACACCATCGTCGTCACCCCGTCACAACACCACAACAACCACCGACATAATAATAACAAAAAACAACCATTACATCGCTGCCCGCACCACCATACCAAGAAAAACACCATCACCACCGTCGACTCCGCCACAACACCACACAACTGTCACGACAACAATAACAAAAACCGACCGCACCACAATGCTACCACACGCTGGAGCAATCTGAGAGATTTTCTCGCGGTGGCGGTCGCCACCTCTACCTGCAACGGATCGGTCGCTGTCGCCCCCACATCCACAGATCTGCCGCCGCGAGGAAAATGTTGGGACGCTGTTGTGTCATCCACCCACCCAACTCGCTGGCAGCAGCGTCGACGCTGTTGTGTCTCACTAGCGTCGACGCTGACGTGACACAGTAGCAACACCGCTGTTACAGCAGTCGCGATGCCGCAACGAAGCCGGTAGCAACAGCATTGCAACTGCTGTGACACGGTGGAGACGGGAGGGAGTGGGAGGGGAGAGAGAGAGAGTAGGGTTTGGGAATTGTGATGAAATTTGGTAAGGGTAGGAGTGGGTATATAGATTAATTTAATTTTAAATATTATTATTAATATTGATTGTGAAATTAAAACCTGATTTTTTTATTAAAAAACGCTTAAACCTGATTTTTAGAAAGTTAAAACTAAACAACTGGTTTTAGGTAATTTCCTCTATTTCTATAGTTACGCCGCATTCAGCACCTTTTGCACAAAGTTTAGACTTTAGCTATGTTTGATATGTTGGAAAATGGCAGGAAAAAGAAAACAATTTCTAAAATATTGAACTCCAATCTTGAGAGCCCCCACCGTCCCACCTCTAAAACATCGTGGAGGAGGTAAATCGCGAGATGTGTCTCAACAGATCAGGGTACAAGAGTTGTCATACTGGTGCCCACAAAGAGTCCAATTCTAAACCCTGTTAGAGACAGGAATCGAACACTCACACTGCGGCTGCTAACTCGGCTGAGACTACCTCACTCCTGTCTTCTACACTACTGAGCTATGCCCCGGGGGGCAAAAGAAAATAATTTCTAGATTCCACAAAAGTTGATTGTTTGATTGGAACAATTTGACAGGAAACAGTGGCTCACGCACCACTTTTCTACAAAATTAATGAAAACACTTTCCCACCTTTTAGGTGGAAAAGTGATTTTCGGGTTGGCTGAACTTTTTTTTGAAAATAATTTTGTTTTCTTTTACTTTTTGGCAATCCAAACAAATTTAAATATATATTATAAAAAAAATTATTCCCAAAAGTAACAATTTGCATGAAAAACAAAGCCCAACGGATCAGATGGAAAATTATAATAATCAAACACAATTAATTACATTTCCTAGTAAAATAATTTCTAAGCAATCCAATTTCCTAAAATTCATTTTCTTTCCACCTTTGCAATTAAATGGACCCTTAGAGTCCATTTGAGTCCTTTTTTTTTTTTTTTTTTTTTTTTATGAAAATCCATTTTGGAATAATATTTTGATGAAAAATGTGTAATTAAAAAATAAAATAAAAAAAAGAATTGTGTGTATAATATTATTTTACCGAAGAATATATTGTTCAAAATAAGAGACAAAAATATATTTTGAAAATAATGAGATAAAACAAGACTTATATTTAGTGGATTAAGTAACCTACTCTACACCCACGTCATGTTTCTAGGCATGTTAGTTGTCTTCTTCTCATATCGAGCAGTTGGAAAGTCGAAGAACAACTTCACAATTGAGTGTGGTCGAATTTTGCAGTGCCAAAATCCTGAATTATTCGATAAAGACAGGCAACAAGTTATGTTTATTTGTCACGTAAAAGCTCTTTTTCAATTAATTTTTTTTTTCGTTCTTTTGCCATTATTAGCAAAATACAAATAAAATATCTTTATGTATCTCGAAGTCAGGCACAATATCGAATAAACGAGTAAATAGTGATATATATATCATATTGCATACTTTTTTTAATTGCCAAACTAAGCTTGAATTATTTTTCCAAAATTACACTTTAAAAAAAAAGTAGCGACTCGTCTTTATAAAAGCCCGCCACAATGAATCAAAGGTCCGAGGCACAAATAAGTGCTAGACTACCGTTGCCTCGATTAGGCCTAGGGATCATCTCGATTGAGCTAGATACAAACCCAATCGTATTGAATCTAGACAATTCGACCCATCTTTAGACTTGTGAACTCATTTACTACCATCTGCATCGAAGACAGTTTATTATCATTACTCATAGTCGTTTAGTCAACTTGTGATTGGGGACCAAAATCAATATAAAAAAAGTTGTGTTTAGGGGCACAAAAAGTCAAAACCCATACGATGGAACAGTGTTTTATATAACAGTTGAATATTAGGCCGGTTCTGCATCACACGGAAATTATTAGAGCCCTCCATTTCAGATTCGTGCTGTACAATTTACAGCCATTCTTCTTCCCTGCAATTTATTTTCCACGCACCATAATTATTTGATGCCAACAATCCCAGCTATCTGGGGTTTACGTTAAAAAAAATCGTAATTTCAGATCCGTTTCTCATCGTCTAAAGCTTACGGACCTCATATATGTATATATAGCTGTGCGTGTATATATATTACATTCATCTGGTACGTCTCTCTCCCTCCATATAAAATATATAGACTTATACATGCAACAAGCTTTTCATGTGGATTCACGTGCGTATTTTAAATTTTCATAGTTTTAAGGCCCAGAAAAGTGAAAACTTTTTAATGGGATTTTGGTAATTATTCATGAAGTTGAATATAATATGGGTTTTATTAATCGTTCACGGGGCCAATAGTATTGGGTTTTTAATGGCGTTTTAATATTTCTGTGTTAGTGGAGGTTACTGTTTTTTCTCTCAAACTCTGCTAAAGAATGTACTTTTGATTTTACCTTAGTTTTCTTGAAACTGTTTTGTGGTCAGATTGAGAGTGCTGATAGGGATAGGATTCTTTCTTTTTTCTCTTTTACCTTTGTCTGTTTTTGAAAATTTTGAGTGATGATCAAATCTTGGGTCCACCTAATTTTGGACTTCCACTCAAAGCCGTGTGATTTTGTTTTGATTGAAAACTGTTGTGATAACTAGAAATTTTTTAATACCAATGGATGTGACATTCTTATTTATGTGATTTAGTTTTTCATTCTAACCTAATGTTGTTTTGATTTTTTGGTTAAAGAAGACCTTTAATTAATTTAATCTTATTAAGAAGGACTTTGCTTTGGTAATATGATGAGAAATCTGGATTTGATTTCTAGAAGGGTCTCTCTTGGAGAATGTCGAGTCGAACGGACAGGCCTAGGGGGAAGAGGGTAGGGTCGCAGCGTTGGAGTGTAGGGGTTGAGAAAGAATATCAACTAAAATGATCCACGTGAAATTAATGATTTTATTTTTGATTTCCTCTCTCCAGATGTAAAATTTGTAATATTCATGCTAATACTTGTTTTGCAGTATGTCTAATGACTAATAGAAGAATAGAACTATGTTTATGTAATCACATGAATTAGATAAAGATTTAATACACATGGCTCATTATTTGGGTACTTTTGTATAATTTTCACTTTGCTAGTGTTTGTTAATTAGCCAGTGCTTTAAGGATGGTGATTGGCATTTACGATTTTCAATTTAAAAGTGATAGACGATCGCGTTTATTAATATTTCATAATTCTACTCTTTATCTTTTATAATCTATGATCCGTCCTTGTATGTGATCACATGAAGGATAAGTTAGCTCA
This sequence comes from Fraxinus excelsior, assembly GCA_019097785.1. Taxonomy (NCBI): domain Eukaryota; kingdom Viridiplantae; phylum Streptophyta; class Magnoliopsida; order Lamiales; family Oleaceae; genus Fraxinus; species Fraxinus excelsior. Next base: position 45,141,067 of record CM032623.1, read on the forward strand.
ATCTTATTTTCAAACCATGAAGTTTTAGGTTCCAGATTGATTTTAGTTTTGTTTTGTTTTTAACAGTTAATCATTTAGCAATTGTCTCCATTGATTTACATTTTTTTTTGGAAGTCTATTTATTTTGTCCCCGTCTTTCCTATGTCATTTTGTAGAAAGCTTTATTATAGATTATAGTTACATATATTCCTTTGTGATACAACCATTATAAAATCTCCACTTATGTTTTATATAGCCAGCCTTGAGCTTGGGTAGAGGAGAAGGGTTGCTATAAGATGACAGTAAGTACATAGAACTTTGTCATGTCTTGTTATATAAATTCTTTTCTCATAGCCAGACCTAAGCTTAGGTAAAGGTGAAGGGTTGCGATAGGGCAACATTAACCACATAAAACTTTTGTCACGTCTCATGATATGAATTCTTTTCTATATATAAATAGAAAATTGAGCTGATGATATTCTATTTGAACTTGCATATCTACAGGACATAAATATTTGAATTTCATTTTCAAGAAATCTGTGAAGTTTCACTAACTCGAGCAAAGGATTATGGATCGTGAGACTCGTGAGTTTGAACCTAGACGGAGTGGATCATTTGGTCGAGCAAGTAGTGCCAATTCTTCTTTGAGGAGGCAGTCTTCAAATTTATCATTTGCAATCCAACATCTAGTAGATGATGATGTTGAAAGTGAGTCCATTTCTGAGGCAGGTGATATTGGGGATCGAGCACTTTATAGCCGTAGGTACAGTGAAAGCGGGAGGCACCGTTTCTCTTTCGATAATGTAACAGAAAATGGAGTTGTCGTTCCCATTCAAGAAGATACTGCTGTGAATACTGCTTCCCCTGTATCACCATCAACTTTGCAAACTATATCTCCCCTTTCGACTGATGCAATTCACCCATCTAAAGATAAAAAGAGAGTGAGTTTTCTTCTTCTTTTCCATGTGGTTTTTAGTCTCAGTATTTTGGGACATCTTTGTTAAACTTTAACGTCAAGGTGACGGTGTTGGACCATGTGGAGACTCCTATATGAAGGATTTTACAAGATCATTTTTTTTTTTTTTTGGTTCTTCATTATAGTAAAAACCTCAAGTGGCATAACGGATGTTGCTCTTACATTAAGGGCAAATCACCATAAATCTGTGTGGTTTTCTTGTTTTTTAATTTTATTTTTGTTCGCGGTTTCTCTCATAAGTAGGGATTAGAACTTAATCCGTAAAGCCTAGTATTAGGGTGAATATTTTGAAAGACGAAATTGGCACAAATGACTTATCTTTCAATTGATTTCTATACAGGAGCATGAGAAAGAGGGGCCAGGTTTGTTGAAGTATAGCCTATGTCTCCTCAGTCTTGCAATATTTGGAATTCTTGGGGTATTATACTGATTACTAACTTTTTATATTTTCTATGTTCTAGCATATATCATTTGACCTTGAAATCTGTTGAATGGCTATTTGCATCTTAAAACTCTACAGATGCATAATAGTATATTATCTATGAGTAATCGACTCCAAATACTATTGTATAATTGGATAACTTGTGTATCATTTTGTTTGATCTCACTACGATTTCATGAGTATGGATTATATATAACAAGGTATAAAATCAGTAGCAGGAGTAAGTTTTGATTATGATACTCCTATCTCTCTCTGGAATTTTGAATTAAGACAATCCCTGATCATAAACAGAGAGTGTAATCTTACGGCTCTATCTTGATTGAATTTTTAGATTCTTTGGATGGATTGTTGAAAACGCAAAATTATTATATCAAATGCTTTTCCTCTGGTTCTTCTGCCTTCTGTACATAATGTTTTGATATCTGCTCCCTTTACTTTTCGCGAGTTTTTGATTGCCCGGCTTCTTTACTATTAGCCCCAAAAAATTCCCATCTACATCCGGTGGTTTTTTGTATGTAAATTGTCCATTCTTCTGATTAAATTCATCATTTATTGCAAGATCAGCAGTTGACAGTGGCTCTAACATGATTTTTTTTTCCTGATATTTTCTATTTTGTTACACTAAAATTCGTTGAAATTGTGGTTCCTAACACTTTTCTTGTAATATTTTTGTAGGTTCTGGCAAGGTATGCTCTCGAAAAGCTATTTGGACCACAGGTAGTTGGTGCTACAAGTGACCAAAACTATATGTATCCTGATCTTCCTTCAAACATGGTCTCTCTCTCTCTCTCTCTCACACACACACACACACACACGGAGAGGCACAAGCATTCATGTTGAACCACCAATCACATGCATATGAACTGAAGATTCTCACACTCATTGGTGTTTGGAATGTAATATGTACAATGTCATTGAATCCATTATCGAGATAGATAATGTTCAACTGGATGCTACCTGAATTTCTCCTTGTCGGGTGGAACATGAAGCGCTTGTTTGGTACTCTATATTAGATGATACTAGACATTATAATGGACAAGATTCAAACCTCTTTTGTTTTATTCATTCTGTATAGTATTGATTAGTCTACCTTACAAAACACAGAAACACAGTACGCATGAAAACTGTTACTACCATAGTATGAAGTTATTGCTCTTATCACTTGTTCTCTCTCAGATGATAATCTTGCAAATTATGTGCATTGTTTCAGGTTGGTTCATTCTTGATGGGTTGGTTTGGTGTTGTTTTCAAAGATGATATTGCGAAAGTGTCAGACGAATTGGCTATTGGATTGTCGACTGGTTTCTTGGGAAGTCTTACAACATTCAGTGGCTGGAATCAGAAAATGCTGGACCTAAGCCATGAAGGACGTTGGGTGTTTGCTTTTCTTGGCATTCTTATAGGTACTTTGTTGTGTCAAAATCGACTTTATAATTGCGCAAGGACAAAGGGAAGAATTGGTTTTCTGTTGGACCCTATTCAAAACTGAAATAGGCAGAAAAATGTTTAAATGAACATTCTCCAGGTCGAGTCAACATACTAGTCTCTGAACATAAGTGCACAACTGATATGTCCGTAATTTTTGAATGCATGCGCTTATGCCATTTCTTATGTCCTTATATCATGTCCATCATAGAAATACCGAGCATATTAAACTGTTCAATCATGTATTGAATGGACGCGCTTTATTACAACGTAATACTATTAAATAATGTGCTGTATTTTCCTTTAACTTAACCCAAATTTACATTGCAGGCCTGTTACTAGCTGCCTCTTCAATCGTATTTGGAATTCATACAGCCAAAGGTTTTAAATGGCTTCTCATAAGGTTGGATACAAGTTCTAATGGTGTCATCTCTAGGTGCACAAGTATTCGTAATTTGCACGAACGGCATTGCCTATTTTCAGGCCTGGTGGTGATGTTATTGACCTTCGGCATATTATTGAGCGTGTTTGGGATTTTAGCAAAGCACGAGTTCAACAATGACAGCTCTGAAGCTCAGCTATTCTTGGCTTGTATAGTCGGACCTCTTGGTGTCTGGATCAGGTGGTTCTTAGCTCGTTTTAATGGGCGTGGTGGATCGTTAAAATGGATTCCTCTTGGGACTCTCACTGCCAACATTCTTGCTGCCTGTATTATGGCTGCATTGGCAACACTTAAGAAAACGGTAAGATTCTACTCCTAGTGTGCATTTTGGGTATCCAATATAAGACTCTACTGGACAGTATAATATACAAGTTCACTTTCTTTTCTTTGTTAATAATATTTAGTGGTATCTAATTCTCCTCACCAAACTATATTCCTCTGTTTTTTTTTTCCTCTTACCTTTTATTTTTCTTCTCTATCTTCGCATATACATACAAAAACTCGTAAATCAAACTCTAAACTCATTTTTTTAACCATCCACACTCTTTGTAAAATCTTCGCAATTGATTTGAAGTGCATTTTGGAGTTGATTAGTTTTGATTGGACTAGTTTAAAGAAATTGTATTTTATAATAACGATTTCCATACATTTTACATAAAAACAAAGCTTTTTAAACTAAAAATTAGAAAATAAAATTACTCTTTACTCCGTTTTTTTTATAATTATCTCTTTCCCTTGCAATATCCTTTTCTAACAATGGACGAGTTTTGGCACAGGTTGATACCAAGAATTTTGATACCGTGGCATCAGCATTACAATTTGGACTACTTGGTTGTCTAAGTACTGTTTCTACTTTCATTGCTGAATTTCATAAAATGATGCAGAGCAAGCACCCATGGATGGCATATGCTTATGCTAGTATCACATTTGGTATTTCATTTATTTTGGGAACTCTGATATATTCTGTACCTTCTTGGGCCAAGGGATATCACTAAAGAGAAGATGACGACTGATAACGCGAATTAGAGCTATTATATTCTATGGGTAACAATCCGTAAAGCTGTCAGTTCTTTTTACGAGGAACTAATGGAAGAATAAATCCATTGTGGAAGCAGAAGAATTGCTGGAACTACGTGAAATCTTGACGTGATTGACTGATGCATTAACTATGGAGTACAAATTTCACAGGAAGAATCTGGACTGTCTCAATCCCAGCGTCGTTGATCATCATCTCGATACCATAACTGGTTGAATGCTGTGGTTGATTATACAATTTAAGCAGTGACTATAGAATATGCCAGCATCATTGTCTGTCTTGATAAGTTGTTGCACTACCAACCGTTTAAAAATGGCACCTTGGCTTTTAGTTTGCTTCCTATTGCTGCTAGAGTTCAGTGCGCTCGTTAGTACCAAGTAGTTATGTACCCCTCTCTCAGAACTTCATCAAAGTTGCAAGCAATCTAATGCAGCAAAGCTCGACTGCATATTGGAATGTATAAAATGACTACGTATTTAACATCGTATAAAATCTCTCCTTTATTCATGGCATTTGAACAGAACAGATGGAATAACTGTGGCTTCCTGAGAAGTATATTTTTCTTTCTAAAGATGCAAATTCGTGCACAGATTTATTTAAATAAAAAACGATATCATAACAAATATTTTTGGTTTTAAACGATACACGGAATAGGAAAGGATCGTTGTCAACTAGTAGATAGTCCCAGGTGAACATTTAAAATTTTTGAGTATTCATCCATTCCGTTGTTCCAGTAGAGAGACTAGGCAATTTAGATTTCACATCTTAGTAACAAAGATAGAAGTTTTACGTACTAGGACATAATTTCATCCCTAAGAAGTTTAACGTAACAATTTATACTGATTCAAGAAAATTTCCCAACAGTGATAGCACTAGTGCTGATATATTTGGCACCTCATCCACAACAAGAGCCACAGGCTGGAAGAGAACCTGAGGATTGAGAATTTGAAGAATTCATTAAAAAAAATGAAGAGGAAAAAGTCGAGAGAAATATTATTTCATTCAGGGAGGTGTATACAGGACTTACTGTGGTCAATCCCTCGAACATTGTCTAATCCACGGGGTGGCCCACGTGGACCACCACCATATGGACCGCTTCCAGGACCTCCTGGACCACCCCCATCCCATTTCTTGCTGGCACCTGATCCTTTCCGGTAAGCATCAGATTTTTCCATCTGCAGATGATGTAAAGAAAATGAGAACATAATTCACATATTGGCAGAAATTACACATGGGAAGATCCCAAGATTACCGAAAACATAGTAGTGAAGAACACGCCAATGAAGTTGACAATTGCCCAAAAGAAATCTTTGATTGTCCGTAATCGCCATATTGATTTCTTGGATTTGACGACACCTGGAGAAATTATTCATTAAAAAATAGAGTAACGAATATATTTGTAATTCAATCTCCTCTCAAGGTTATCATATTCCAACTTTACTCCTTTAATTTATACTTCGACTTTTTGAATCTATGTGAACTATTGTTAGCCACATTCTCTTCCTTTTGGTAGGTAAAATCAGCTGAGGGGACAGAATTTGAATAATCTAGATTCATTTGAATTCCATTCCAAGTTGACATCTGGGGTACATCACTATATCCTAGTAACTAATGTAAGACCTATTTTACATCTTTCTACTCCAGCCCCTCAAACCATATTCCAATAAGAAAGAAACTGGACTACAAAAACACATTAACTTGCTATACAAAGGCACCTTCAAAAAAGGGATTTCACTGAATGAAAAATTTTCATTTTTTCAAACTTATCGTCTTTCATTAGATACCAAAGTAGAAGATAGCGAGTCTATATAACATCTCACAACTCATTGTAGAACAGTTTGTTCTTGAACCAGAAAAACAGAAGGACCGAGAGACGATGAAGTTGATATGTTAAATTATCTGTCTGACACCTATGCGTGAGTACATGTCATGAAAGAGGTACCATACGATACCAGACCTCAATTAGATCAAAGAATAATTGAAGCTGCAGTTTCTGAATAATTAGGCTGAATTGGATGTTTGAGTATAAATCTAACCGAAGAATAAGCATGCTTAAAAATGACAAAAGATTACTAATAAAAAATATGACTTACTAGTTTCATGAATGGATCTAAAATGACATTATAAACAGCCATCTTCTTAAAGTGCTCAATATTCATTTCCCTCTAATATCACTTCAGGTTCTTGGCTAAATTTTCAATTTTTCATACAAACGAAAACATAGTGCCTATGGTTTTTTATCCCCTCTCAAGTCCAAGTAAAAGAGAAGGCTTGTTGTAGCCTAGAGCTTTGTCAAACTAATGACGTCAATATGCACTTAATACACATTTAGTTCGGGCATCTTGTTGCTTTAAATCTTTCAGTAGGTAACGATTCGCATAGCTGACCCCAGATTTATGACAAAAAGGCTTAGTTTTGTTATTGTATAAGAATGGTATTTGATTGAAGATTAGAATGGGTTTATATTCAAACATCTCATGTACATCTGCAAAGCTGTTTTGTATTGTTGGGAAAGTTTTGAATTGAAAATCCCATGCAATATCCACCCAGATTTCAAGTCCTTTACACATCTTTTTGTTGGTTCTACCGAAGAATCTCCTATCCTTGGGATATAGCTACGAACATTGCTATATTTTCCTCAACAGGCTACTGGTTGACATTGTTGTCCAGAATCCAGTTCCGGACCAAATGCCTATTCCAATTCCCCCGCAGCGTACAACCACCCAGACCCTCCCACCATCGAAATTGCCAACTTAAATTCACTGAAAAATTCAGAGTTCCTACCGTTTGACCCGATTCTGGATCATTTTATTCAGCGTCTCCCTCTCGCGCACCCAAAAAAAAAATAAAAAATGATTGTGCTGAATTATGTAAAATTATAAACCGAATTGGTGAAACCCATTACATCTCGAACAACTATTAAACATATATACTGATTCTTGATTTCACGATCCACTGGAGTTCACGATCAGGAAAATTGACAATTAAACGATTGATCTTTCTCTCTAACACACGAAGGAAAAACTAAAAATTATGTATGAGTTATCCAAAATTATAAACAGAATTCATATAACCCATAACAACTCAAAAAATTATATGACATATATACATCTTCTGGATTCAAAATCATGACAATTAAAAGATCGATAAATAACAAAATACTTAGCACTAAATTCTACGCGATATTAGCAAAAATAACACCCGATTCCAGATAATTAAACAAAATATTATCAAGTTATAAACTAGAGAGAGATTTACCTCTCTCGACGTAAGCCATGGTAGCAACTACTTTTCTCAAGTCTTCTCTATTGTTCTCGAGCCTTAAATAAAGGCAGGGTAATAATCGTGTAGGGTTGTTTGATTGCAAACGTGGAAGATGGGGGGAAGAAAATGTTTGATAGGAAATTGGTGTAATTTTTCATGGAAAATATTGAAAATTTGGCGCTAGTTTGACATATTTTTTATAAAAATTGTCCATTAAACTGATAATTTTTTCTACCGTTGGGTTTATAATTTGTTCTAATTGCCAAAAAAAAAAATTATCATATCGAATATCATTCGTTTGACTTTGTTTTGATAATTTTTTTTTATTATTATATCTAAAAAAAATTTCAATTGCTAAAAAAATATAAAAATCTGAAAAATATAGCAAATCAGACGGAGCCTTACATGCTTCCTGGGTTCTATACTTCTGATGTGTCCGACTATAACTGGACAATGAAAAAATAAGACGTGAGAAGAACCAATAACATGCTTCCACGTCAGTAGTCAGCTTAGGTACGGGATTATACAAAAAGATAACAGGAGTATAGGAAAATGAGGATTAATTATTTAATTTTAGCAAGAAGTTTGTTAAAACATTTAAAATGGTCATTGAATTATTCTTCTTACACTAATTGGTTATACTAATTTTTACGCTAACCAAAATTTTTATACAACGCTATTAGTAATAGTACATTTTATATAATTTAATTCCAAACATCCTTTATATTTAAAGTTACATTTACAAAATACGAACGTAATTAATTCCCATCTAAATGTTATTTCTAACTCCCCAATTTATTAATCCCAAGCTTCAAAAAATATCATTTTTTTCTCGCAATATGAGTATTTTTATGAATTAAGATATGAAGAGTTAAGCACGAAGTATTTTAATCTTTCATCAAAAAGAGGAGAGATTTAAATTCATTAACATAAAACTCGTCCATGTAATAAGCTTTTGATATTCGACAATTTATGTTAAAAAAATAATAATAACAAATATCTAATTATTTTATATCCAACCTCGGAATGTTAAAAAGACCTTCGTTTTAGCACATTGAAAAAATTGGAATTGCTTGTACAAATTTACTTCACCAATTATTATTATTATTCCAGAAAATTCGTAATACAAGATTATTTGAACTACAAAAAATCGAACCAAATTATACCAAGAAAGCTTCCAACATCTGGTTGTCTCCAACAATCAACTCAGATGCTGCACAAACAGCACTAGCACACTAATATCAAATGCAAAAATTGATCTCTTATCCTGATAGAAGTAAATATCATCCTAAGTGCAACTTATGCCGGGCATGATGCCCTGAAAGCGAGCGTGTAAAGCGTAATAATGTGTCACCTATCCCAGACACCATTTTCATCTAGGAAAAGTAATGCCTAACGGTTTATTTTTTCTACTATCGAGGGCCTGATATTTGCTGTGATGACAAATAAGAGAAACATGTATTATAAACTGTATTCGTGCTAGCATGAGAAGCATTTGATTCTTGATATAACGTAAACCCATCTTGAACTCCAGTTTCTTCTGCCATTGAAGCCTCAGTAAAACGACGCCCATAAAATCGCAAAAAGTTCAACAATTCAATCCTCGGCTGACTTGAAGGTAAATTACCCTCCAACATCCCAACAACATTTACCATATTTGGCCTCAGACTGGGCTCCTCGTGAACACAACACAATGCCACGCGCACAAACTTCTCAACCTCTTCATTAGTAACTCGACCATGTAGTCTGGGTTCTGCAAGTTCTAAATACCGCCCTTTTTCATGCATCTCCAACGCATATAGCGGGAAATAAATGAGCTCCTGTAAAGATGAAGACGACGAGTGGCCACCAGCACTATGATTTTCGTTGAGGCTATGACTTCGTGTTCTCAATGAGCAGTTTTTTCTTCCACTTACAATTTCAAGCAGTACCATTCCAAAACTATAAACATCAGTTTTATCTGTGATTGAGGAGCTTGTAAGCCATTCGGGGGCAAGATAACCACGAGTGCCTCTCATTGTTGTGAACATACAGGACTGTTCGGGGCTTAGAAGCTTTGACAGCCCGAAATCAGATATTTTTGCCTGGAAATGATCATGCAGGAGAATGTTCTCAGGCTTTACATCACAATGGATAATCTTTTTTTCACACCCGCTGTGCAAGTATGCAAGCCCACGTGCCACTCCAATTGCAATTTCAACTCTCTCTTGCCATTCTAAGACCGGTCCATTACCAAAGAGGGTTTTGTCCAGCGACCCACGATTCATGTACTCGTAAACCAATAGCCATTGTCTTCTTTGCACGCAATAGCCTTTTAACTTGACCAAGTTCACATGGTGAATATTTCCAATGATCCCAATCTCAGTGCAGAAATCCTTCTTCCCTCGAACGCCCAAATTATTGATCTTCTTTACCGCAATAAATGTTTTATCAGGGAGCATACCCTTGTATACAACTCCAAATCCACCGGTTCCAATCTGAGTCTGGAAATTCTCAGTTGCTCTCTCAAGCTCTTCATATTCAAATCTTAAGGGTAATCCCGGTATAGAAAATTCAAGATCACCAGAAAAGGGGAAGGTTGAGTGGTTTGATTTCTCCTCCACTAGTCTGGGAAGCTTCGATCTTCTCCACAAAAATATTCCAATTACAACTGCAAGGATAACACCAGATAATGGTAACAGTACTATAGCAGCTGTAGGAAATCCTAATGCATCATTGTCACTGCCAAAATTTGTCGGTGAAGCTAAGAAAATGGTTTTAATAAATCCTAACCGGCTGCTACTCTTGGTTCTTAAGATAACAGATCCCAGTTCATTTTCAAGTATGTAACAAGAACCAGATGAATTGACATAGAAAATTCCCAAGCAAGCACAATCACCCAAGCACAGATCTTGACACGCAGATAAATTTACCCCATACTTGGCAGGTACAGTAAAATCATTAGCGAAATAGTCGACACTGTACCCAAGCTGCATATAAGACAAAGATGAAGGATTCACATGATTGTTTTTATTCGTTTTCTTACAAGAAACTGCCAATGAGTAAGAATTGTTGCCCGGAACACAATTAGTTGTATTATTTGAACTACCATGGAAGCTAGATGGACAAGAGCACACTGGATTATCTAATGAAATACTATTTGTACACAAACCAAGCCTCCCACAAATGTATGGGATTCGACATTCATCAACTGGCCCGACAAAGTTCAGTTTTTGGTCAGCTCCTGTGAAGCTACTGATGATGAACTGGCCAGATTTGTCCAGCTTGGCAATCCGAAAGTTAGATGGGGGCAAGTTCAACTGAACCACGACTACAGAACCATTAGAACCGTACAGATAGAGACCCGTTTGGTTAACTGCCATGTAGTCCACAGCGTAATTTGGGTTTGTATAAGCTGCGGTATCCATAGATAATTTCCAGTATGTGAGAGCCTGCCACTGCAAAGTGGCATCAGATGCAGTTAAAGCGAGAGCATAATTACCGGTTGACAAATCATCGCTCGATGTTCCACTGGACAGCAACGACCCAACTTTCAATTTCTGTCCAATCACAATTGTGTCAGTTGGATTACCGAAGCTCTCCCATAGAGTTTTGTTATATTGATCGAGCAAGACAAGATTTCCAGTCTCCGCAAGCTGTAGGACAGATACCGAAGATTGCAACCGTGGAGTAGACCATTTCAAACTTCCATCTTGTTCACTTAAAACTATACCATTCACAGTCAAACTCATGATCCCTGAATTCGAAATGGGCGTATCGCGATTTGCAGACCAGATAATGGTGTTGGATTCCACGTGGATAATGCACAAGTAGAACCTGATTTGCTGTGCACCAGGATTGAATATAGCTGCTTTAAATGTCCCATTACGAGAGAACAAAAAACTCCCAGAAACATCTACAAATTTGAAATTTGAAGCAGTTAAATTTGGGTATGCAAATTCTGTATAGGAAATACCATATACGAGAGCCAATAACAAGTAGAAAAAAACGATAAAGAATAGGAAGGATCCCATATTGAGAAAAGTTCAAGGAAACGCAGAAATGGATTTTGGCTACAAATGAAATGGTATGTTTGGAATTAGTCAATAATAGCTTTCTCCATTTCCCATCCTTCACATTCGTTGACTATCGAAAATCATTCATTTCTCTCTCTACACAAGCATGAAAATTATTGCTGACCCAGATGAAGAATTTAATATATATACGGTGCAAACATCAACTGAGGTTGCATTATTCATGATCTTCAACTTGAATATCTATTTACTTAATCAAAATAAGTTGAATGTTTAATCTTTTCTTATATTACTAGTTTTGGCCCCATGCAATGCATGGGGTGTCTTATTTTTGAGGTTATGTTAGCGTATATATAATATGATAATCCAATGGAAAAATATGATAATCCAATGGAAAAACGTAAACGACAAACTAAATATTTTTTTACATCAATTGAAGAAAGAAATGTTAGAATAAAATGCTATGTTTTAGATTGCTGAAATTCTCAAAAGATATAGTAAGCATTGTCCTTCATGGAGTTGGCATTATTGTCATGGACACACTAATAGTAACCAAATTCTTGTCCTTCATGGAGGAAAAAGTCTTCATATCAAATTAGTGATGTTAAACACTAAATCTTATCTCGCTGCCCTCATTTCTTCATTAATGCCCTATTGAAATTGCAATATCATTCCCCTGAAAAATTTACAATAATAGAAAATAAAATAAAGAGGGAAAAGAATAAGCCTATCAAGTTAATTTAATCACTTTCTAAGCAACAAAATTCATATCATTTCCTTCAATTGTTCATATTCATATGCAACTCTATTAAGGAATGACAAATAAAACCAGTTCAAATACTCATTAATGCTTTGCGTGGTGTAATTGCTCCTACTTGCACAATCCAGTAAAAACTTTTTTAAAAATGTAATGGCTTTTCTAAAGAGTTGGAATTTAAGAGAAGAGACGGCAAGAGTAAAATCAAATATCTTTCTAAAACTTATAACAACTATTTAAAACAGTTTCACTACAAAGAAAAACATGAACATAACATTAATTATTAAATTATTAAAAATTTAATAATTAATTATTAAATTTTCAATGGAATTGAATATTTTTAAATTAAATTATTAATAAGTGAAATAAAAAAGTCACGGCTATGTATATACACATTAAAAAAAAAAAAAAAAAAAAACAACCCTCCGCGTGCGGAGGTCACGCGGAGGTTTCCCATTTTCCATGCCAAAATTTTCTTCTTTCCAAAATTTTGTAGATATCCATAATCCTGTCTCTCTAAAACTTCAACACTGTATCCTGGCAACAAGAGACCAAATGCATCTTTGAATCTCTTTAGGAGCACAAAAGGCACTGATCCAGTTTAACTTACAAATTTAGCTAATTAAAAATTTACATCATACAAAATATATGCAATTCATACATATCAATGCCTAAGATATTTGTATTTTGCTCATATTCAGGTGCAAAAAGTTATGCCAGTTTCTTCATTATTAATTGTTGAGGATTTTTTTTTTCAAATTAAGGTAGAAAAAAATAAGCCACGTTAAAAAAAAAAAAAAAAACATTAAAGGAACCTCAGCGTGCGGAGGTTCGGCGCGGAGGCCTTAAACCTCCGCACGCGGAGGTTCTTTTAAATATTTTATTTTATTTTTTATTTTTTTAACGTGACGCACTATATTTTTTTCTAGCTTAATTAAATATCTTATTTTTTTCTACCTTAATAAAATATCAAAATAGTTTTTTTCATTTAAAATTCTTTTTAAATATTTAATTTTACACTTACCATATTTAAACTCGCCAATTATTTACCATATTCGACATTATGTGACATTCATATTAATTTTACATCTCTATCCTAAAAGTTTTAGATGCCAAAATGCAAACAACGTCCCCCACCACTACTATTTTTAGTTTGCAAAATCGAAGGATAACAGATTCAATTAATCGAGATCCGAAGCTTCATGGAAATTGCACAGATATTAAAACAGATAACGATGAGTTAATTAATTTCATCAGTAAAAAACTGAAAACCATATTATGCATTGCTTACATCTGACATCTTTATGCTGAAAAATTATGGCAGATAATTAAAAATATAAAACCAATATAATGCTTACTTTGGACCAGTGCATCCCATTGTTGTCCCTAAGCCTCCATTAAGTTTTAACACCACAAGTTTGTCCAACAACTTTTTAGTCACTGTAGGATCTGCATTAACCAAGATAGTTAATTTATTCATAAGTCTTTGACGAATAATGATTTGCACTCTAAGTTTATATATTTTTGACAATTTAACTTCAAAATGGGAGGGAGATAAGTACAACTAATATATGAAGATCACCTTCAGGTACAGGTGCTAAGGTATCATAAGGCACGACCACCACATCAGTCGGTGTCTGGCTCTTACTGCATTCAACATGTTGAGCTTCACCATTTTGATTTGCCAAAAAAATGTCATGGAACATGTCACAATCCAACCTCAACCTGAACAACAACGGTACACTTTTTAAATAAGTAAAATTATCCAAAATTCAAAAACAATAACACCAGATTCTTGATGAGCACAGTCCACTTATTTCCATCTTCATCATTTCCAAGACACCAAAAAAAATGTAGTACAAATCGGACATTTGGATCATGAAATAGGAGTACAGATCCAACATTTTGGAAAGATATTATTAGATTCATTGAAAAAAAAATCCTCCGCACAACGCAGACACCACACTCCGGAGGAATTTTTTTTTTTTTTTTTCATATGAATTTAACGAAACAATTAGAATTAGTTTCCACGAATCTAATTCAATTTCACTTAAATCAAGGGCCAAAGAAATCCAGATTGAACATAATTCACTTCTGAATGAATTCCAATTAAGATCAAATTACCAACATTTATAATCCTAAGAATGAATAAAAGAATCGAAATTCCATACTCCGAATCCAGAAACTCGCAAACAAGAAAGCCCTCAAAAGAAAATTACCTCACAACACAGGTATCAAACACTTCCATGGGGGAAACCATCTGTTGCAACACAGGTCCAAGAGATGAAAAAGATCGATTAAGCGTATATCTGCTGATGTTGAAGAAGAATTTGAGATGAAATTAGGGAGTGAAAAAAGATCAATTGTTGTTCTTCCTTTGCAGGTCTTCTAATGATTCCATATTTTGGGGGTTTATGTACATTTGAGAGATAACGAAGTGAGAGAGAGAGAGAAAGAGAGAGCATAATCCATTTTATAGTTCAGATTCAAATTCAAGAAATAAATAGAATTCTCATAAATATACAATGGATTTTAACACGGAGAGAGGGAGGAGGGATGGAAAAATACCATTCAGTTCCTTCGAGATAAAATCCAGTACTTTTGTTACTTCTGCCACGGTAGAAGGCGGCCGGAGTGGTTGGGCTTCGGCGACTTGGAGTTGCCAGCACCGGGTCTGGTCGCTGGATAGCACAAAAATAGAAAAAAAAAAAAAAAGCAGAAAAACAAAGTAATTAGCCTCCGCGCGCGGAGTCCCAAACCTCCGCACGCGGAGGATCTGGGCCTCCGCATGCGGAGGCTTGGAACCTCCGCCGAAGCCTCCGCACGCGGAGGCCCAGATCCTCCGCGTGAGGAGGTTTGGAACCTCCGCACGCGGAGGCTTTAAAAATTTTTTTTTTTTTTTTTTTTTTTTTTTTTTCTTTTCAAACCTTCGCACGCGGAGGCTTTAAAAATTTTTTTTTTTTTTTTTTTTTTCAAACCTCCGCACGCGGAGGCTTTAAATTTTTTTTTTTTTTTTTTTTGCTGCTTTTTTTCTTCTTCTTTATATTTAAAATATCCAATTCCAACATGAAATTTAAAATAAAGGAGGCCTGAATTAAATTAATTTAAATAAACGATAAATAAACATGAACTAAACTAATTTATTTAAATAAAAAGGAATAGTAACTGTTAGGATTATTAAGAAATGAAAATGTATTTATAGTTTATAATAAATAAAAATAAAAACTCCAAGTATATATATTAATAAGTGAAATTGTATTTATAATTTGTAAATAAGTAGAATTATTAAATGATTTTGGAGGAAGAATGAACAAAATATATTGAAAATGTTAAATGATTAATACAACAATAAAAATTGTAAATTATTGATAGCACAACAATATAAAATAAAATAAAATAATAATGGACCTCCGCGCGAGGAGGTTCTTCTTCCAAAAATCTTAAATGCTTAATACAACAATAAAAAACTGTAAATTATTGGTAGCACAACAGTAAAAAATAAAATAAAATAATAATGGACCTCAGCGAATAAAATAAAATAATAATGGACCTCAGCGAGAGGAGGTTCTTCTTCCACTATTTATATAAGAATACAACCACCGTCGTTTATGCTTTAAACGCAAAAGAGCACTGCCTCCTCTCGCGGAGGTGTTTACCTCCGTTGGCGGAGGTACTCCCATTCGGGATCCGCCCGCGGAGGCTATGCCCTCCGCGAGAAGAGGCAGTCCTCCGCTCGCGGAGGGAGTGCTATATATATATTTTTTTTATATACAATACTTTTTATTTTGTGCAATTTTTTCTGTTTCATCCAACACTTAAAGTTTTTTTTACTTTGTTTTTACAAAATAATATCATTTTGTATTTAATTTTGTATTTACTGAACAAACATGCAAAACTAAAAAAAGAACTTTTACATAATCATTTAATCACTTCATCAACTTTCTTTGTTTGGAATAACAGTTATACAAAATTTCTTATTCCTAAACATAAACACATTTTTATTTAAACACTAAACATGTAAATAAAACTAATATAAAAGACAAAACCATTTTACATAATTACTTACCGCTTAACGGTATGAAAATTTCAGATTGTTCCACTGCAAGTGGAAGACCAGTTGTTTAGTTGCTTCAAGACCAGTTGCTTACTTGCTTCTTAACGAGAGAGAACGAAATGGAATAAATATTCGTAAAATTTCTTGGTAGAGAAAAGATGATGATGAAATGGAATAGTTTTTCTTCTTATTTCCAATTTGCAAAGTGATGAAATAAAATGCATTTTTCCCCTTTATATAAGGAAAATACAACCACTGTTGTAAAACCCTAAACAGCACCGCCTTCGAACAAAAAACAAAAGCGGCGAAAATCGAAGACCGACTAAAGAAAGAAAATACAGTGAATTTCGGCGCCTACATTTTGATTGGTAAAAGCAAATTCTCGGCGCCTATATTTTTTCTCGGCGCCACCCTTTTTTTCCTCCGAACAGTAACTCTTTTTAATATATAGATAGAGGACAGAGAGGAGGAATTTGTTAAGAAACTGGGGATAAACAGGGAAAACCAAAATAGGCCATAAATGAACAGTAAACTGCGGATTCACTCTTTTAATATAGAAGAGGAGATTTAATAGCCATATGGCTCGATCCCATTACGAATAACCCGTTTACTTTGAATTATATACATCATGTAGCAATATCAATGTCAACTGTCAAGGGCCAAAAATATATAAAATTAACCGACGCAATCTTTGTAAAAAATGAAACGTCGGACATCGTTGCTCAAACACACAGGCTTCATCATCAATCACACATCTGTCTCACTTAAATATGGGGGGGAAAAAATAATACCTAGAATGGAGAAAACAACTTCAGTGAGGCAAAACAACAAACAGTCGGTATATAAAAATAACACTTATACATGAAAATACATACATAATACATGTATGCGTTATAGTTTACTGCATTGTGATATTACCTTTTGGGTTATGTTGCTGACACCAGTTTCCCTTTCCGCAGCACGGTCGCCTGTGTTGGAATATTTTAGCAATTTGGGGCCACATGTAACATATTGAAATGTGTGTGCTATTATCTAAAGTAAATTAGTCATTAAAGTGATCCACTAAGGATAAAGTTTGACTAATGGGTATTGAATTTCGTGGAATTAAAGTGTAGAGACCGGAAGTTTGTTTTAAATTGTTGAGGGACCGATTTAAAACAAATGAAAGATGATGAATGGTCATTATCTTATGAATATATGGGTTATGGTCCCCATTTGAGTGTGTTCTTCAAGGTTTCTACATCCCCATCCATAGAAATCAAGATTGAAGTGAAGTTCACAAATCAAATTGGAAGATCGTGATCCTTTCAGGCTAACAACCTAATTATCATGGATTCAGGTATGTTTTATGATTATGTTCATTTTTGGATTTCAATATGGAGATGGATCTTAAGGTTTTATATGAAAAGGATTTGAATAAAGTATATCTACAATTTTTTTGGCCAGGCCTAGTAATACGTGGTCTTTTTCCATGAGTTCCCCTGGATACTGTGGAGGTTGTATGCAGAGAAAAAATATTTTGGCAGATATATTGCAAACATATGGTGGCAATGCCACGGTCGAAGCTCCATTGAATAATAAGACAACGGAGACTGAGCAGATTCGGAGAGATGATAGTGATGTGATAGATGCAAAAAAAAAAAGGTTTTGCCACTTTGCAGAAGAAATGTAATAGATACGGTGACATAATTCGAGGTGACAGTAGATAATTTGATGAAAAATTGAACATGTTTAAAACAATTTAATGATAAAATGTCACGATACATTATGTCAAGAATTATGACACGGTAACATGAATGAAAAAAATAAGAGAAATATTGTTGATTGGGGTATGCTTGGTATAGGTCCTCTAACATGGGGTAGGACTCTTTTGAAAAAGACGCGTTGATTAATGATTTTCATATTTGCAAATTTAGAAGGAATCATGTAATAATTTTGCATTGAGCAGAACTGTACGGTGCATTTCACATTTATATAAGGGAGATTTTCATAAATGTCACTAAATTTGAAAATGCACAAAAAATTTGGATGTGCACTAAATTTGTTTTAAAATGTCATTTTTTTGTTGTCAAAGGTCCAAACTACCCTTGATGTTACCTTTGTAAGAGCAATTAATGCTTGATTGGAATACCATTAATGATTTGATGTGATGATTATATTTTGATTATTTTATTCATTTTATATATGTACATTTAGAGAAAAAAACGTATTTTCTTCCAAAAAACAAGTAAAAGAAATTCAAAACCTATTAATGTTCCCAAACCCTAAGTCCTATATCCTCCTTCATTAACACATAGTTTCTTCCAAGAACTTCATCTTCTTCATTCATTCTTCAAGAACACATGAGTATTTAATTGGTCATCAATTTGAAGAGGTTAGCTATTACAAATTGTTTGTAATTTCATCTCTTAACTCATTATTTCGTAAATGTTAAATACAACATGGTGATAATAAACTATTACTCGTTGATTTCTTTGGTTTTTTAAATTTGTTTTCATGGTAAAAATATTTGGAATCGTTCATTAAATGTGATCGATTACATACTTAATGGAGCATTGACGTATTTATTTTGAAAAGACATTGTGTTGTTGAATAAGAATTAATTATCACCATTAATGTTCAACATTAATGTCATCCTAAAAATTTCTACAGTAACTGTTTTGAAACCAACCGAATTGTTCGTACTTAACTGGTTGAATATAGTGTTTCAAACCGTCGGGCCCCGACAGTTAAACTGTCGAATTCGATAGTTTACAAACTGTCGGGATACACAATTCAACTGTCGATTTCTACACTTGAGAACTGTTAAAAATCTTGATTAGTAGTTTTCCACATTTGATGGTATTCAATGTCGTTATATTTATTGTTCAGACTTTTTACAGTTGCAATCTTAACATTTCAGGTATGAGTGATGATTTGAGATTTATCGTCTCTTACAGGGAGATTTCGCAAATGTGGACGACGAATAGAGGTGGAGAGGGAACAAACCCACTTCTAGTTTAGTGCCGAGCCAGACTTTCTTTACGGTTGAAGGAAAAACTCGGTATTGTTGATCCCCCGCAGTGAAATTGAAATCAAGTTCAGAGTCTCGAACTTGAATATACCTCCGGCTGAAATACGCGAAGACGAAGAGCTCAGTTGGTGCATATCGGTTCATAAGGAAACTGCAATCTGCTTGATGTTAACACTATGTGCAGGACAATTGGTGTGATGTTAACAGTACTTGAAGTGTACTTAAATTTATAATTACAATTTACTCCATAATTAATTACCATTACATTTGTTACATGATAAGTTGTAGACGCGAATGACATTTTAAGTAATAAGTTATTTTTCTCGATGTCGTTATTCTCATAATATACGATTGAATTCTCATTGCCGTACTTACGAGGTCCACCTATCCGTTATGACTCGTAATTCAAACAATCTATAGTTACCTAAGTGGACCATAAAGTAATCGCTACAACAAAAATGATGGTATTCAATGTTAATGTACGGATAATGCATTGTTTGCCATATGTGACGAAATGTCTGAAATAATTCATAAAATTACAGCAATTTCTAAATAAACTTATATACAAAGTTTAATGTGCTATTAACCAGGATCAACATTACAAAACTATCTTCCACGCATATTCGTGAAGAAAATGAGCAATGTGCAGTTCCAACTTACGAATTGCTCTCAAATGTCTGAAACATAACAGTATCGTCTGGATGAGTTAGGCAGAGAATTGGATGTCTGGAACGTCGACTAAGAAGCTAAGGGATGACTCGCGGAAGTCGTGGTGCTGCTGTTTGTCAAAGTGCTCCAACACCCTTTGCATGTACTTGAGGTTACTTCGCTGGGATATGCGTGCACGCAACCTTGCATTTTTTGGAACCAAGAATTCGAACTCCATGGACTTTGCAATGAATAAGAAGGTGAAAAGGGTCAGCTAATCACATGTCATAAATGTCGAAGCCAATACACACGGATACAAACAAATAGTAATCAATATATGTATGTCAATCATATAACGACATGAAACTACTAACACAATGCAACATGAACAATTTGTAAAAGGACATGCGACGAAGATTTAACAAGAAATAGAACATATCTGCTTCACATTATTTCATAAGGCAGCCATCTGTCGAGAATTACTGCGTCTAACTGTCGGGATCGACAGTTGACCTGTACCAAATTTACTCAACTGTCGAGAATGTCTGAGGCTAACTGTCGGGAACGATAGTTCGCCTATCCCTATTTTACCCAACTGTTGAGAACGATCGGGACGACAGAACACATGTTCACAAGTCACCCATATGCAGATAACTTTTTGAGGTAAACCATTGCACACAAAGTGTTGACACATATCAACATGGTAGAAGGTTTACAAGCAAGTGGGATTTACATTCAAAACCCCTAATTTAAAATCTAATATCTCTTGAAGCAACATAACAATTAAACTAGAAATAAAATTTAATTAATTAATTCATTAATACAACATCAAAATGTAAAAGATGAAAATGAATGATACTGAACTTTGATTAATTAATTCATCAATACAACATCAAAATCTAGCAGAATATAACAACAAACATATTGAAAATTGAAACATGAAAGAAAGATTAGAGGAAAAGACAACCCATATTAAAGAACATTAAAACAAAAATAAAGTAGCAAAAACAGAGACTCAAATCCAAATTAACCTAAATTTCCATTTTATATAACAAAAAGGCAAAAATCCATAAAAAAAGATAGAGTAATTAACAAAAAGGCAAAAATCCATAAAAAAGATAGTTATTCTCCCATCTGTCTAGAATTACTGCGGTGAACTGTCGGGAACAACAGTTTATGGCGATGAACTTTTACGTATTGAACCTCAAATCAATCCACAATCCAAGTTCCTAAACCACGACAAATTAACAAGGAATATCACCAGACAATTACATTATTCAACCTCATAGCATTATTCTCATTATCACATCCAATAATTCATTGAAATCCAATCCATAAACAAAAATGTTTTTGTTTATGGATTGGATTACACACTAAAAACCTGAAAGACTCAATGTGTACACAAGTTTCAAACATGAAGATTACAACTTGTACCTCAAATTGATGTTTCCAGGTAAGAGACAAAATCTTGAATCCCTTTAACCTTGCAAGTTTGAATAGTCTCAAATTCGCCTGCCGGTAGTTTCTGCAAAAGCACCCATAAATATTGACATTTGGTGCAATTTCCTCATTTAAATAACGAACATAATTCCCAAGAAGCTCACATAAATTTCATTCATAGCATATTTTAGGAGTGAAATGGGATTTGTTTGTACCAAAAAATGATTTCTTGAGTGTGTTTGAAATGATAAATGTTAAATTGATTTATCTAAACTCTAATCATAATATACATAGAAATCAAGGAAGAGAAAGATAAGTGTTTTTAAGTTACGATCATGGATACTATTAATACATTTGAGGGTCTCTTTTTCACATTAAATCTTTGTATTCTGAGGCTACAATTAAGAACTAAAACGTTCAATCAAAATTGAAATCATAAATTGAATTTCTGCCAAATCTTGTTCTCCTTAAAATGCTTATAATTAATCAACATTACTAAATTTCTTGTTGCAAATACAATACATATCGCACGTGCTATTAATGTGTTTTATATACAAATTCTTAAATGTTTTGGAGTTATTTGGGGTTGTTTGTTAATTACCTTTTGTCCCTCCTAGAGCTAGTTTTGTTTCTTCTCTATCTTTTTATTTTCATTCCCTTTCAATCTCAACTTTGTTTCTTGTATTTGCTCCTTGGCGTCATGTGCTCTATTCCACCCCCTCTCCATCCATCTCTCCTCCCACTATGTTTTTATATATTTATCTAAGTTCTCATATTTGCAGTACCAAAATATAATCACAATAACTCCAATTGGTTTGGTACCAAAATCAACACAATTCATTTTTTCCCCCGATGCACAAAATTCAAAACAATAAAAGTTCAAAAAAAATCGACAAACATTGCACAAAAAATCGCTTACCTCGACTGTAAATTGGCATGATTCCTTATCTTCCACCCACACAGTCGATTGAGTGTTTGAATGATGGCTTCAAATGTATTTTTGTTCATCTTCGTCGGCGATGGACGTTTTCACGATGGTAGTCGATGGGAAATTCGGTGAGGGGAGCGAGTCCAGGGTTTCTTCTTTTTCCGGTGGTCCTAATTGATTTGTCAACGTGCCAATTTGTTACAATGTATCTTCTAGACAGCAGTAACATAGGAGAAATGTTGAACAGAGTGCCATTTGGATGTCTATTGGCATTTAAACGCTAATTATTAATCATGACTCAAATGTCCTTCAAGACAAACATCAAGAAAGAAATAAAAGGTTTGCAACATGGTTTGGGATAGGATAATGTAAGCACAGGTCTACATATGTATGGATTTCTTGTGCACGTTTGCACATGCTAGTAAATTTGTGATACGTGGGAATACACAAATCTGCCTGTACTATTGTTTGGATTCAAATGGACCTACTAGTTATCATTCTCAGCTTTTGGTTCTTCATCTTGAGTTATGCTACATTCGCAAGATCAACAAAATTTAAATATGTCAGACTAAGATTAGAACTACACACGACACACACCAACCCATATGCCATATTTACACATCCTTGAATTGTTCCCATCAATTGTTTCATCTAAAACAGAATAAACACGAGTTAAGAATCTTAGTGTTCATTTAAGAAATACAATTTTATCTTTCATTTCATTAATTCATAGAAGAATTCTCCAAATTAATCTATGCATCTAATTCCACATGACTTCTTCAAAAAAACTTAAGTTTATACAACGGAAAATAAAAAGGGAAATCAAAAGTAGTTCATTTAACACATGACAGAATATTTGCCTGCACTGAGCTCAATGGAGGTCAAGAAAATCATGTGCCGACAATCAAATTAAACAAAAATAAAAATAAATTAAATCATACAATTGATGTACTAACAGAACAAATCAACAAAAACAGTCAATACAATTAGCAAATGCAATTAAATCCAAACCAATCACGGTGTTAAATTTCCAAAAGAAAATAAAAAATACATCCATCAGAAGATGCTCAAATAAATTACAATTACCTCTAAAGTAAGAAGGGCTGCCCAGAACAAATATATTATAGTTAAGAAAAAAAAAAGTTTCAGCAATTAAGCAAGCTCTGCATACCACACGCTTTTGATCAATTAAATTAGAGAAAAAGGCGATTAGGCAAGGCTAACAACATAGCTTTGATAGAAATGATCCATTGCAATGAAGTATAAATTTGTGGCTTTGTGGAATACTCTCTCCCCAAAAGAAATGATCCATTGCAATGAAGTATAAATTCAAATGAGAGGAGAGTAGGTTCAAGGGTTGAGTTCTTCTCTTTTGGCCGATGGAGTGAGTTTAGGGGTTTAATTTTCTTGTTTTTGTTTTTTTTAATCTCCAAAATTGACACAATATTCTGACAACTTACACATTTTTTGTACAAATTTCTCGTCAAGTCAAACCTCATTTAATGAAGGACATGATAGGCCTTTAATTTATCTAGAAGGGTAAAAATGTCCAAAATTGACAATTTTGCAAATACTTTTAAAAAGTGACATTTTTGTAAATACAAAGTCAAAAATTGACACATAGTGCAATTTCCTCTTTAAATATAATCTGGAAAAATTGCATAAAACAGTAGAGGTGATATAAAATAGAAAAGGGATTTTAAATTCAAATAATCTATCAAACACAATTATATCAAACCCTTTTCATATATAAATTTTAAAGGGAACAATGCATAAATGAGGTTTTTAAGTATTACCATTTCAAAATTAAGGTTTGAGGTTTTGAATTTCAAAAATCAGGTTTTCATTAAAATTTATTTATGAATAAATAAATAAATTATATATTTTATTAATAAATATATAAAGGTCACATATCTGTGCAATTTAGTCACAATTCAAATATTTGAAGGTCACAATTAAAAATTTTTATAAGTCACATTTATTTCATCGGTCACAAATTAAAAATTTAAAAGTCACAATTTTTTCATCGGACACAAATCACAAAATTTATAAGTCACACAATTTATTTTATGGTCACATATTATTTTTATTGGTCACAACTTAATAAATTTGTAGGTCACAATATTTATTGATCATAATTTATTCTTTATCGGTCACACTCAATAAAATATTTGTGACCAACACCAACACACAACCATCGTTGTCTCGGCCGCCGCCTCCAACACCAACACCAACACCACAAAAACCATTGCCGCCACCACTACCACCAACACTGTCACTGCAATCGCCGCCGCCAACACCAACACCACAGAAACCATTCCCGCCAACAGTAACACCACAGAAACCATTGACGCCAATCCACAACCACAGCCATCGCACCACCATCTCCATCGCAGCCACCACCACAGCTACCATCTCCTCTATCTTCATCTCAACCACATCGCAACCACCAACAACCGCCAAAATGGCCACCATAGCTTCCGCCACTACCTACAATCGCTAAAATCAGCAACACCACGGTTTCCCCCAACAACCACAAAACACAACAAAAAAACCCAGAAATAAAATGGCCGCCTGTGATAGAGATCAGCGCCAGCCACCTGCCTCCGTCACACACCACCATCACTTTTCTTCTCTGCCCGGATCTGCAACACCAGCCACTTGTCCCGCAGCCCATAGATAAGAGTCCACCCATGACGGCGGCTTCTAAGCACAAAGACGGGAGGAGAGAAGAGGGAGAAGATAATTTCAGGCAGAAAAGAGGGAGGAGAGGAGACGGCGGTGGCGGTGGTGGCTTCTGCGCACAGAGATGGGGAGGGGAGAAGAGGGAGGAAAGGAGACGGCGGGGAAAAATTAGAAATTTAGGTTTTTGATTTTGGGTGATATTATTAATTGGGATAATTAGGTTTTTTCTTTATCCAAAAAAGATATAAAAAACCTGAGTTTTGAAAAGTCAAATTAGAAATCTGATTTATGTAAATTGTACTTTAAATGCCGCTCTAGGTGTAATTTCCTCAATTTTAAATTCATACTCCATGTTGAAATCATAAAAAATAACAGAATTATACATGTATCCATAATAATCTGATTCTTTGCATTAATGGATTATGATCTTCCAATTTGATTAGTGATCTTCTCTTCAATTTCGCTCTACGTTGATGACAAAGAATCTTGAAGAACACAACAAATTGGGGACCATGACCCCCATATAATAATAAGATAATGAATAGTCATTATCTTTCATTTGTTTCAAATTGGCCCCTCATCAATTTGAAACAACATTTCAGTCTCTACACTATATTTCCATGAAACCTAATGCCAATTAGTCAAAATTTGACTTTATTGGATCACTTTAATTTACTAATATTCTTTAAATAAGAGCATCATATAGCTTAATATATTACATGTGTGGCCCCATATATGTTGAAATTTTCCAACAAGAGGAACATTGACGTAAACGGTGTTAATTAGTACGCCACGTTGGATTAATCATACATTTTATAAAAAATAATTGAAAAATAATAATTTAAAGTTAAAGTTACACTTAAATAATACGTTTCACTATTTTCTATATGAACATGACTAATTTCAACTCCCCAATTTTAATCCCGAGCTTCAAAAAATATCATTTTCTCTCATCAATGGGATACGTATGTTGAGTATGTAAAGCCTGACAAGATCCCTCGACTTTTTTCGCTATAGAAAACTATTTTTGTAAATTAAGACATGAAGAGTTATGCAATAGGGTTTTTTAAGCCTTTCATGACAAGGAGATTTCACTTGGAAGAGATTTAAATTCATTAACATAAGTTCGTCCTTGTAATAGACTTTTGATATTCGACAATTCTTGTTAAAAAAATTAATAATAAATATCTAATTATTTCGTATTGAACCTTAGAATGTTCGATTTTTCAGTTATATATACCAGAGATTACATAATGTCACATAACACTCTACCATTTGTCAGTTTGAAATACAATCAACTTTTTCCCCACATCTTATTATGCATTTTTTTATGTACAATTTTGATGTACAAATAGCAGAATCCGTCAAGCAAACAAGGCCAGAAATAAATAATAATTAACTAATGGAGGAATCTTACGTAAAAGTGACTAACACTGGCACTAGCAACCAAATTAAAGTGTAAAAGAAAGATTGCAAGTGTCATTAGATCTGTAATCCTCCTTTCTCCATTCCTTTGCTTAAAGTTAAACATTAGGGAAAGTTGTTTAAAGATGGTTGAAGTTACACTAACATTCTTAGTCCCACCTACTTGTACTATATCGATATAGATTATAAAGAAATTAAGAAACGTGTATTGTTAAAATATAAAGAAATTTGGGCGCATTGGACGGTTTTAGTAAAAATAACAATGAATGAAGTTGGTAGACTAATATAAATCGTGACCTCAAATTTACCGATTTACTTGTATATGATCTTGAACACATATAATGCGTTTAATTGCGAGTTTGGAATTTGCATGAAAAGAAAATAGACGTGTTTGATTGATTTGGGAAAATTATTAATTAAATTTGTTTGATTGATTTAGTTTTACACGCTACACGAACAGACTCAATCATGCTACATGAACAAATTCAAGGACGGATTAAAAAACAGAGGGGATACATGTTCATACATAATTGGACAGTTTGAAAAATAAAATTAAAAAACATTCACACATACACTGCCAAGTCAGTCTATTTGTATTATATTTGTTTTTGTAGCATGAACAAGTGACTTTATTCTTAGTTTTAACTTAGAAAATATTATAATTGTCCATGATGGGTATGTGGGAGAAAGGGGATAAATGACTGAGAGAATGAGAGTATGAATTACCTGGAAAATAAAAACTGCATCTCCCTAGATAAAATATCTTCCGTAAAGAAATTGTCTATCAAATAGCACAAAAAAGGAAATTGGGTGGAAAAAACACATTTTTCGTGAAAAATATTGACAATTAAATACATCCTTAACATCTAATTGATAAGATATATGACAAGATCCGATCAAATTTGATTATGTTCAAATGATAAGTCGTCGCAAAACAACAACGATGATGTCCACAATAACATTCTTTGTTAATTTTCTCGATTTATATAGTACAAGCATTGTAACACAATTAAAGAATATAAAAAAGCTATTTTGTGGTGTTATAACGTTCGACCAATAACCTAACATTGTCTGCTTTTGCATGGTGAACATTGACTACAATGCAAAAATAATGCAGTTTAGAGCCCGTCTGATATGGATATTTTGAAAATTGATTTTTTAAATAATGAGTGGTTAAAAGTAGACTTTATTGCTTGTTCTGGAACCATCAAGTAGATTCAATGCAGTTAGTTCGATCAGAGGAAATGCTCAGACTGGTCAGTAAAGAAGAGTATCGAATTGGACAATCAAACAATAAACATCATTCTTGACTTCACCTACTTCCTTAGGAAATTACAAATATTTTTGACCGACGTAAATTTATGGATTCACTTGTAAACTAATTCGAAGCGCATTTGACATGATTTTTTGCTTTTACTTATAGTAGAAGAGAATCTTGAAAAAGCTATTTTAACTTTTGTTTGAAAATTATTTTTAAAAAAAAATCATTTCAAAAGTGTTTTTAAAGACATTTCACATTAGGCAAGGTTCATCTAAAAACTTTTTAATTAATTAGAAAAAAATACTTTCATAAAATTAGTTAAAAGTATTTCTTGAATCTCAAAAAGTCATTTCAACCTCTCAAAGTGGAGCCATCCCAAACGGGCCTCAAACTTGGCTTGGGAAAAATTAATAGGTGGCTGCCAAATATTCAAAAGGGTAACTTACAAAAATACCCTTAAAGTTAGATGTGCAGGGACGGATTTAGGGGGCCCGGTCAGCCCCCAGCCCATTAATTTTTTTAAAGGGATTAATGCACAGCTCAGTGATTTACTTTTACAAAACCCAAAATCAGATTCCATAGTTTACAAATTCAAATATCAGGTTTTTTCAAAATTTAATTAATTATGATTAACAATTAATTTATTAAATTAAATATGTAATTGTAATATAATATAATTGACCCCACCCCACCCCACCCCACCCCACTGCTCCGGTGACCGGCAACTACTCCGGCGACAATTTTCCGGCGAACGTCGACAATAATTTTCCGGCGACAATAATTCCGGCGACTGCTCCGATTCCAAGGTCACAGGTCAATAAAATTTGTTGGTCACAGATAAAAAAAAATATGTCACAGGTCACGTGTTTTCAAATTTGTGGGTCACAGATCAATAGCTAGGTCACAGACACCAAAAACTCGTTCAATACCTAGGTCACAGACCCCAAAAACCCGTTCAATACCTAGGTCACAGACCCCAAAAACCCGTTCAATACCTAGGTCACAGACACCACAAATCCGTTCAATACCGAGGTCACAGACACCACAAACCCGTTCAATACCTAGGTCACAGATACCAACGCCACCAATACTAGGTCACAGATCGACCAAATAAATGGTCACAGAAACTCAACGTCCACAGCACCCATCCCTCAATCCAATATACCATCAAATAAATGGTCATAGGACAACCAAACACCCACTAACAATAACACCACCGACAACCACCACCCCGACAACCACCACCACCGCCTAAACAGCACCACCACCACTCAAACCGCCTGCACAGAAATCCACCCTCACCCTCCACCATAGCACCATCACAATGCAAACCTACAAGCTGCACTACCTTTCAACACTCCAAAAATTAAAAAAAAAATTAAAAAAAATAAAAAAAAAGCTTGAAGCAGCGTCGACGCTGCCGGTCCCAGCAGCGTCGACGCTGCCTCTCCGTCCGGCTGTGCGACGCAGCAGCGTGTCGCTGCTGCTCGTGCAGAAGCGGCAGATCTGGGGGGGGGATGAAAAGGGAGGGGGAGGGGGAGGGGGGAAGAAAAGGGAGGGGGAGGGGGAGGGGGAGGGGGGAAGAAAAGGGAGGAGGAGGGGGGAAGAAAAGGGAGAAGAGAAGGGCGGAGGCGGCCGGAGGAGGTGGCGGTGGCGGCGGTGGACGGTGGCGGCGGTGGACGGTGAGAGGGAGGAAGGTGAGTAAATGGATTAGGGTTTGGAGGTTATATATAAAATAAAATTTGTGGGGTAGATAGTGGGGTGGGTAGAAAGTGGGGTGAATATATATTTTATTTTTATTTTATAAAATTATTATTAATTAAAATTTATAAAAACCTGATAATTGAATAAAAAACTTAAAAATCTGATATTTTAAAGTGCAAAAGAAAAGACATGGTTTGGTGTAATTTCCTCTTTTTTAAATTTGCTTGTGTAATTTTTTTTTTATACGTATTAGCCCGACATGTAACCCGGTTCTGGATCCATTCCTATAGATGTGTTTTGAAAAATCGCATGAAAATATTTGGGAAGGAAAAAACATTATTAAGTGTCACATTTTTGACATTGTGTCGCTTTTTAAAGTTAAATATGACTTTTTTAATTAAAAATGACGTACAATATCAGTTTTATTAAAAAGTGACGTTTATCATAAAAAAAATTTATAGCAATTTCAAGAAAATAATAGAAAAAAGTAGCAAACACTCGAAAATGTGACAACAATTCAAAAAAAAATGACAAATAAAAAAAAAAAGTGACAGTTTTTTTTTTTTAAAAAAAATGACACAAATTCAAAAAAAGTGACGGAAAAAAGGGGTAGGCTCAAAAAATTGACATAAATTTTTTAAGAAGTGACACAAATTCCGAAAAAAGAAAGATAGAAAATTGACAAATACTAAAAATAAGTGACAGAAATTCAAAAAAATTAGATTGAAGTCACCCGCTAAAGCTGAATCCTTCTATTTCCCTTGTCTTTCGCAACTCTGATTTATTGGATGAATCAAAATCCACAGTCCTGCTACATCAATTGCAATTACGGTAAAACTCCAAGAAAATATTGACTACAAAAGCAACACCATTATTACCCCCTTTCAGTTTCAATTCTTACTGCCCATTTCCTCTTATTGTTATTACTAGGTTTAAGCAACGTGCAATGCACGTTTGCTTAGTTATATATAATTTTTTTGATTCATTAAATAATTAATGATGTAATATTTATGTAATTGATAAATAATTACACATTGTGATATATTAATTTTAATTTGAATAGTGTTAAATTCTAAATTAAAATGTATACGTTTGTGTTTCGTACTATTATATTATATTAAATTTTGTATTTAATTATGAACTTTTTATACATAATAAAATAATAGATAACATTATAATACAAAACTAAATAAATAAATATTTTTTCTTCATTGAGTTCAATGTACTTTACCAAATAAACTATTAGCATTTTTAAATTGATAATATCCACATCCATTTTGTTTTTTTAGTTTCATTTTTTCCTAGTTTCCAAAATGTAGTAGTACAAAGTTTTTTGCATTTTCCATTCATTTATTAATAATGTTCTAAAAGACGTAATGCGTTGCGAGATGTCGATGTTGAGAATCAAGAATCACAAGTTTAGGCGTGTCAATACGAAGAATAAGCGTCATAATACGTTTCGTATTTTTAATATTATTTTAATTATTTTTAAAACATTAAATATATTTTTATTTTAAAAAATAGTTTTTTTCTATATTATAAAAAAAAATAGATTTTTACTATATCATAAAATCATCTAATATTTAAAATTAATACTTACTAAACATTTAATATAATACTATAATATTGCTAAATAGTGTTAGGAGAATTTTAATTTTTTTATTAATTAAGGAACTAAACATGAACATTAATCATAGGATTTATACGAAAAGTTTGCGGATTTGATAATTCCGATATCTGAAAATGGAGATGAAGGATTTTGATTCACAATCGAGAATGATTCCAACGTGAAGTTTGTGGGAATTTAACTGGGGTCGAACCGAATGCAATAAACACATAAAAATAATTTAAAGTAAATTTATCTTTACTAATTAGATTCATTATATATCCTACAATTAGTCCCAACACTAAAAATTAAAAATAAATATGTTAAAATAATTTACTTTGTTAAATTAAAATATTTTAAACTTATAGAAAATAATATCTAACATTAATATATTAATAATCAAATGCAATTTAAATTAAATTTGAAAATTAAATAAATGAAAGTGAATATTACAATTTAATTAGTTGTAATTCAAAATCAAATTAGTCAATTAGACATACATTTTAAAATGATTTTGATGAACATTTTAACATTTTTTTTTTGTCACTATTCCACATTGGAAATTTATAAAACTATTGGAGTTAAGAGTATATATAAAATGCACAATCCCACATTGGAAGTTTATGAAACCTTTGGAGAGAAGTGTATCTATAAAATGAGCATAACATCCAATACTTCTACATGGGCTTTAGAATTGTAAATTTTGAAGCCCAATCATAGAGTTAAAAGATTTTTAAATTAAAAAAATTCCGTTAGTTTTTCCGTTAAATCAAGAAAATCCGTTAGTTTTTCCGTTAAACCAACAAATTCCGTTAAATAGGCACTTTTTATATATAGAAAGATATGCAAATTTACATATCAATCATACAACGACACAATACATCTAAGGATTTTCCAATTCTTGAATAAAGAAAAATTTTGAAGAATAAGAAGAAGAAATCAATTAACGAATTCTTCGTGCCGGAAACAAGATCTAATGCTTTTCAGCTTACATTAAAATTGATTTAAGTGTACATTAGAGCTAAATTACTTGAATTTGCGTGGATAGCAATAAACCGCGAGTAAGAAAGTAAACCTTTGGGCAAAAAATGGAAACAACATTTTGAGATACCCAATCACATACACCAAATGAAACGCTGCTCATTATTTTGCTGCAAATTGTTCCTATGAACGCTCTCTCAACTCCCACTTGAACTCCATCGATTTTAGCAGCTATGAATTGGATGTGTTCGGGGGTTTGGAGATTTTATAACGTATTAATTACGTTTTTAAATAATTTAATTAGTTAATAAGGTATTAACCAAAATAGTTAATTGTTTTAGATGGTGTTTGGAGTGGATTAAAATTATATTTTTAGTGGAGTGTGATATAAATTTTTGAAATGTGTGGTCGAAAGAATGTAAGACTCATAATGAATGATATTAATTATTTGACTAAATTTAAATTAAAATCAAATTTTAATTCGGTCCAAACTATATTTTAATTATATGTAATCCTTTGGCCTAATTTGTCCTATCCAAAAAATCAAAAAGAGAAACCACTAAAAACTAAAATATACAAGAAAAAGAAAAGGAAGGGAAAGGAAAAGGGTAGACAAAGGAATCACCAAACAGTCGGCGTCCATCCGCCGACCAATCATCACATCCCTATCATTACCCACCCCCTCTCCCTGAAATCCTATCTCATCTCAGTTATATATATGCATATACTTGTTCCTATTTTCTGTTCTCTGATTTTTTAGTTCTTTTTTTTCTTAATCTTCTATGGGTTTTTGTTTCTTCCGTTAATTTTTTTTTTTTAACAGAAATCGGAAGATGGGTTAAGTTTAGATAGACCAGAGTTTAGGCTTTTGTTTTCTTTAATTGATTTGATCTGACCTTTTTTTTTTCTTTCTTTACTCGGGTTTTATTTATTTTGTTCAATTTTACTATGGGGTGTCTTGTTGTCGAGTCAACTCAGTCTCAGACTCGGACTGAAGAAACCATAACTGAAAATGGTTCAAAGGATAAGAGAAAGAATCGTCGATCCAGACGATCCAAGCGAAATTCTTCTCTGTCAGGTAATTTTTGTATTTATAGCGTATGCTCAAGAACCAATTCTATTACATAGTCTTTTGTTTGTATAGATTTCATTTATTTTTGCTTTTTTTCTTTATTTGGGATATAAGAAAAATAATTTATTGGATGCTTACTTTTTAATACCGTGGTGGGTGGAGGTTGTGTGCACTGTATTGTAGCTAGGTTTAAGCTAAGACTAGTGGTTTTTTATTTATTTTTGTTTTGTTTTGAATTGATTTTAGAATTTATATTTTAGGTTCCGCAGCATACATGAGCCATATTATGTTCATAATGTTTACTTTAAATGTCAGTGAATATTTGGATTGTTTACCCTGTTTACTCATTTAATTCAAACATTTTGTGCGCGTATCTGTTTCTTAAAATGCAAGTTCCTTTCTCCAAAATTGGTTGCTTGGATTTTTTTGGTGCACTCTCATGGTTTTTGTACTCTTGATTTTGGAGCAGCTAGTAGCTCAGTAAGTCAAATACACGTTGGTGAATCGAGTCCCGCGGAATTTGATTGCTCACTGAATCGAATGGGCTCTGATGAGTGTCATCAACTGCCGCAAGCATCTAATGCTGGAGGGTTCAACTCTTTGTCGACAATGGATGTTAATGAACAAACTGCAGATGAAAATCTGCAGAATATGCCAGCACTTATGCTTGATATTAATGGAGAACTATTATCTAATTCATGCCCTGATCCGGCTGTCAATGAAGAGCCTACAGGACCTGTTCTTTTGGCCCGTCCCAATATTTGTCAGATTCAGCAAAAATATTTCCCTGCACACTGGTCTGCTGAAGCTGTTACTGAAGCATTAGAGGTCAGTTAAGGACCAAATATGTGGCTTGCTAACTCCAGCATGAGATGCTTAAACTATATTTATGGAAGCGTATTACAGTTAAATAGATACTTTCTTTTTTTCCATCCATGACACCACTTTTTCTATTTTCAGAGAGGAGATTCATTTAAAGCATCATTTCGTGTAAATGCTCACAACAGACTTGAGGTTTGTACTAAAGGTTTCTTTACATATGGTTCTTGTGGCCTCTAGTAGTGGTTCATGAAATGCGAATTCTTAGAAGATTCTTTCATTTTAGGCCTATTGCAAAATTGATGGAGTGCAAACGGACGTTCTCATTAGTGGATTGGTGGCTCAAAATAGAGCTGTAAGTTTTAATCCCCCCGAATATTGACTACAAGCATGCATAGATTTTCTTTTCTTTCTCTCGTTCTTTTTCTGGGGGTGGTAAAATGCAATTTATGTATTGGAGTGTAGCAACTAACAAGCAGATCTTCTATGCCTTCAATAAGCTCAACTTTAATTTATATGGATATTATATTTTGCTGGTGATTTAATAATTTTTCGTCATGTGTTTAAACTTTAAAGCTTCTTACACCTCTTTTTAGTTTTTACCACTAAAGGATGGTAAAAGATTGTTTC
The DNA here is from genome assembly GCA_019097785.1 of Fraxinus excelsior. Lineage (NCBI taxonomy): Eukaryota > Viridiplantae > Streptophyta > Magnoliopsida > Lamiales > Oleaceae > Fraxinus > Fraxinus excelsior. Next base: position 45,175,667 of record CM032623.1, read on the forward strand.
CTTAAAACTGGCAATTTTTTTGGAATCTCTTGAGATGTCTTGTTAGCTGGCATTTCCATCTGTCTTAATATGCCCTTACAACAACAAACCAACTCCGAAGATTAGTGAAATTTCGGCAAGCAAGCCCATCTGAACATTTGGGTTAATCGACAAGTGTTTTCTCCAGCTATTAGTTGGCCTTGGAAGGGGTGGATGTGGAGTGCATGGGAAGCACATCATTTTGTCCTTTGGTGTCTCCTGTCTTTGTATTCGATTTTATATACAATTTTGGCGTCATTTACTTGCTGCTTGTCACCAAGTTTTTATGATATCCCTTTTTTCCATATTGGATAAACTGTGGCTTTCACAAAAACTAGCATGTTTATATGTTCTGTTTCTTCTAAATTGATTAACCTGGCTTTATAAAAAAATTTACACTGCCCAAATATGTGATTTCTTACTCGTAATACAACACGCTTCTGGTGTTATATGTATATCGATTAATTATTTTGTACTGGATTTATCATTCTCTTTGGTGTAGGTTGAAGGAGACATAGTCGCTATTGTCATTGATCATCCATCACTGTGGACTAAAATGAAAGGATTTAATGAAAATGCCAATCATTCTGCATTGATTGATAATTGTGTGTGTCAACCTGAAGCTGTTGAATATGCACGGGATAGTTCCAAAGGGAAAAACAAGTTAGATCCTGAGCATGATTATGATCGTTCTAGGAATTATTCAGTTTCAGCTGAGAAGAGAATTTATTATGAAAATGAGAGTTCAGTCGGAGAAATGGCTCACTTAGGTTCAACAGAAGTTTCAGAGAATGGTCACATAAATGGATATCATCCGTCTACATCTTATTCATCTAGTGTAGATTATCATGTTAGTGCAAGTGATGATGGAAATGCAATAGAGAAGTTATGTGCCATGGTGAGTTCATTTTCATCAAAACGACCAACTGGTAGAGTTGTGGCTGTTATTGAAAGCTCTCTCAGACGGGATACAGTTGTTGGATTCCTAAGTGTTAAGCAGTGGATTTATGGCAGGGAGAGTAACAAAAAAGAGTCTAGGAAGAATAAACATCGATTAACTGCTTTAAATCGTGGACACGTCCTGTTAACTCCAAACAATCCCAAATTTACCAAAATGACGGTCCCTGTGAAAAACCTTCCAGAATGCATCAAGAAGCGGTTGGATTCTGGAGATGCAACAGTTGAAATGGACCTTGTAGCTGCACGAATTGTTAACTGGGGTGAAGAAAGTTATATTCCAGAAGCTCACGTGATGCATATGTTTGGAAGAGGTAACGACGTAGAAGCACAGATTGCTGCTATTTTATTTGAAAATGCAATCGATCCTTCTGAGTCTTCTTCTGAAGTACTTTCCTGCCTTCCTCACATTCCTTGGAAGGTACCAGTGGAGGAATTACAGAAAAGAAGAGATTTGAGAAATTTATGTGTTTTTACTATTGACCCTGCCACTGCCACCGATCTTGATGATGCACTATCGGTCGAAAGGTTATCCGACGGTGTTTTCAGAGTAGGGGTCCACATAGCTGATGCTTCGTATTTTGTGCTACCCGACACAGCTTTAGATATTGATGCTCAAATCAGGTCAACAAGTGTTTACCTGTTGCGGACTAAATTGCCATTGTTGCCCCCATTGCTTTCAGAGAATCTATGTTCACTTAACCCTGGAGTAGACAGACTGGCCTTCTCTATTTTTTGGGACATCAATCCTGCTGGAGAGGTCCTAGATCGCTGGATAGGCCGCACAATCATAAAGTCTTGCTGCAAGCTCTCTTACGAACATGCTCAGGAGATCATTGATGGGGCATTTGATATTCATGGTTCTATTTCTATAGGAAATCACTGGCCCCAGTTACATGGCCAATTTAAATGGTTTGATGTAAATGGGTCTGTTAAAAGCCTACATGAGATTTCAAAAGTTTTGAAGGAGAATAGATTTACTCATGGGGCCCTGTCACTTGAATGCCCTAAAATGGATTTCGTATTTGATGAAGATGGCGTTCCCTATGATAGTGTGTTCTCAGAACGGAAGGAGTCAAACTTTCTTGTGGAGGAGTTCATGCTTTTGGCCAATAGGACGGTTGCAGAAGTAATAACGAGGGCTTATCCTACTAGTGCTCTATTGAGAAGGCATCCTGAACCTAATGTACGTAAACTCAAAGAGTTTGAAACATTTTGCAACAAACATGGACTACATTTGGATATATCTTCTTGTGGCCACCTTCATCATTCGTTGGAGCGTATAAAGCGAGAGCTTGAATATGATTCTGTTCTGTTTGATATTCTGATGTCTTATGCTGCAAGGCCGATGCAATTGGCTGCATACTTCTGCACCGGTGATTTCAACTATGCTGATGAGGGTTGGGGTCACTATGCCCTTGCCATACCTCTTTACACTCACTTCACTTCTCCACTGCGTCGATATCCGGATATTATAGTGCATCGCACACTTGCTGCAACTATAGAAGCTGAAGAGATGTACTGGAAACAAGGGATGCTCCAAAAATTGAAAGGAGAGGATGCTGTAATCCGATGTTTTACCGGTATATGCTTTGACAAAGATACCATGGAATCACCTGAAGCTCAAGCAGCTTTATCTGCTGCAGCTGCAAAGCACGGGGTTCCAGGTACTGAAATCCTTGCTGATGTAGCTATTCATTGTAATGAGAGGAAGCTGGCTAGCAGGCGTGTGAAGGATGCTATGCATAAACTCTACACGTGGAATCTGTTGAAAAAGAAAGAGGTATGTTTACTGCACGACTTGTTTACAGATTTGGGATATCAATGACCTTTTGTTACTCTTCTAGACTTGCAACATAGTTTGGTCGCAAAATGGGGAAACTGATATGTTGACTAATTTGTTTGCTCATTCCTCTCATTTTTCCACTTTCTACCGATTGTTCTTTCCCCTCTTTCTTTTGTTTTGACAAGAGGGAGTGGTTATGATTCTACATTTAGACTCTATGAACCTGGAGTATCTTATGGTTCTGCTTATAAATATTAGTTAAAAACGGAAAAGCTACTACTGGCATATGGTCCCTTGTGGTGGAATGCATTCTTGTATACTAAAATGTTTTCATTATTTTTGCTTCATCGAAAAGGTTTTTAAAGCTTTAAAACTGTGCAAATCATATTTTGTCGTCACCATCTTCTTGCACCTTTTTATTCTAACCGCTGCCTCTATTTTCTATCGGAAGATAAATTCAACCAATCTATATGAAGCCCCTATTTGGCCCTCATTTTCTAAAATTCGTTTTTTCCTCGAAACTCATTTTCAATTACACATTTTATGGGATGCACAACTTTTAGCTAAAGCAAACAGGAGCTAGGTACACTCGATAGAATCTGCTCTAAATGGGATTGCATCATGGTAGGGACGCAAGAGGCTGGAACTATTCTTAATGGGGTTGGATTGTATAGGGTTGCTGGCTGTGAATTTTCCTCCATCTAGCCTGCTGCCGTCATGTAGAAGAGCTACAATAAACCCTATCACAGTTTGTTGAGAAGTCAATTGAAGATCTAATATTACCAGATTTGTAGTACCATAAATTGAATGTGCTTATCATGTACAAAGCTCAATATGCTTGACATCACTTGCCGTTTTATTATCCTTTTGAGGCTAGTCTAGAGTCTTGAACTCATGAACAAGTGGAGCATAAGATGACTGTTAGTTCTGTAGCACCTTGCCTTGTGAATCACTTGTCTATTCCGGCCCCTTTGGAAAGCTGGCATATGATTTTATTCTTTTAATGTGGAATACTGGGTAAGAATCCTGATTGGCTAGCTCGTGTCATCCTATCTTGGACATGTGCTTTATTCTGCACTGCAGTTGCAAGAGCAGATGAATCTCTTCAAACCCCTTAGCCAGTGATTTGATAAATGGGAGAGGAAAACAATCTAACGGAAGGGGAAAAAATATAACTAGATTTAAGCACAGCATTAGGAACTCCGCCTATGCATTGTAAAATGATTAGGTATTTGTGACCTATGAATTCTCAAAGCTTCTAACTGCACTGTCCTATTATTGTCCGTGCTGTGTTCTACTCGTGCTCTTAACATTAGAATTAATGATGATGTGGTGGATCCCGCTTCTGTTTTTCTTTCTTAGTTATTTCGCTACATGATAACCACCATCCTTATTATTTCTATGCCTTCGTGCAGATATTGTTTTCAGAGGCCAGAGTTTTGGGTCTTGGACCAAAGTTTATGTCCATATATATTCTCAAGCTTGCTGTAAGTAGTTCTTATTGATTTTTTCCACTAAGATAATAATAGCAATGCATATTTTTGTCCAGACATCTTGCTCTTGCTTATTGCATGCATGTCTGCTTGTAGATTGAACGGCGTATATATTATGATGAAGTTGAAGGTCTGAAAGTGGAATGGCTTGAAAATACATCAACGTTGGTGCTCAGTCAGTTTTTAAATAAACGGTCCAATAAAAGGAGTAGCCCCGGCAAGTTTAGGCCACTCGATGAAGTAGCTTTGATCACTGATCCACGTGATTTGAAGCCGGAAATGAATCTGTCTGAATGGGATAATAAAGAGGATGGTGAGTCACAATTAGACGGTGAGATTCTTAAATCAGATGTTTCAGGCATAATCAATATTGAACCTGCTGTTTTCCCCCTCACTGTTCGACTCCTATCGACAATTCCTGTTATGCTTCATGCTGTTGGGGGGGATGATGGGCCCCTTGATATTGGGACAAGATTGTATATTAGTTCATATCTGTAGTAATGTCAGGGTTTGTTATACTTGCACGTGTTCCATGTTGACGACATCTAGGAAGATGGCGAAAGATTTCTAGTGTCGAACATGGCTGTGTAGGTAGGGTTGTGTATAGGTTTAGTAGAGTTTCCAGGTAACGGGGGTTAGATTTCATGATGTATTAAGTGCTTAATGCTGGATGGTAATCTGGTGAGGAGTCGTAGATGGGGGAGTTTGTCTGGTCTGTTGTGCAGTGGCTGTTTTTAGATAAAAGCTACTTGTAGGAATAAGGGCTTGTTTTTGTTGGCCACTTCGTTCCGTATAACTTGGTTAACTGCAAACTTCGTTTCAGTGCTGATCGTTGGAGCCAAAGTTCTTATGTTTCGACTTCCACTTTTACTAAATTGTAACCTAATAGGATTGGGTGTTCCGGAACTGAGATTCTGCTGAATCCTGGTCATGAAGGTTGTAATTTTCTGATGATTTTAATGTGCATTGTAATCGTCTCCCTCTTTGGATGTACTATTATGTACAGTTATAGCATGTTTGATAAGTAAAAGATTGTACACGTATATGAAAAAAACAAAAAATTCCTACATTTAAATTACTTATTTTTGTTAAAGTGCCATACGAAACTCTTTTCTCAATTAATGAGAATCAAATAGGCTTTAAGAAGATATTAAAATATTGTTCATTATACTGTTGACTTTTTGTATGCCTGAATAAGATGAACTACCAAGTATTAATGGGATTCAAGAACTAGAGATGACAAAAAAATTTGTCCAATCCCGTCCTGCCCACCCCACCCCGAATGGGGCGAAAAAAACTCGCCCCGACGAGTTGGCCAGTTGGGGCGAAGATTGTCGTCCCGTCTTGGGTCGCGGGGCGGGGGCGGGGGCGCCTTGCCTCGTGAAGAATAAAAAAAGAATTAATTATAAATTACAAAAATAAAATAAAATTAATTAACTGAAAAAAATAATAATAATAAAAAATAAATGGGGTTGGAAACATGCCTCGTCTAAGGCGGGACAGGGTGGTGCCCCGCCCCGAATCCTTCCCATTGCCATCTCTATCAGGCACATGGATCTTTATCGTGCCTACCCTTTTGTACTTTATATTACTTGCGACACAAATTGTTATAAATAAGTAACAACTATTTTTAATGGAAAATACTAGATGTACATTGGGGTGTACACAAGGGTGTCCATAATGGACACTCGGCCCCTATTGGAGGGAGTGCCGGTGGGACCCGGATGTACACCTCAATGTACAAGAAGCACAACCAATTTTTAAATGAAATTATATCTCACAAAGAATAAAGTTAATTCTACAATTTTTGTTTACAACTTGATTGACAATTAAAAGATCATTGCCATTGGTTTCAAAAATAGATTTTCAAATAAGTGGATATAATGTTTGTGAACTCATGAATTGTAAATGAAGTTGTACATATAACTTGATTCTTCACAAAATTTGTAGCAGACTATTGTATTTGGTTTAAGGATTTCAATTCGGCTCGTCGACTCGAACAATCCATGGACCGACTCCGTGGAAAAATGGCCCGCGTCACAAACAGCCGCTGCTTGCTTGAAGCAGCGGTTGGCCTACCATCTATAACCAATTCTTTTAGTTAATTTTTTAAATCAAAAATCGTCTCGACTTGGACGCTTGAACCGGCTCGTTTACGTCTTTAATTTGGTTGGAATGATGGTTGTTTGAGGACGATTAAAGTAAATACTAAATACTAAGTCCTTATTTGACCTCCATTTTAACGAGATTTTAAAAATAATATATTTTGAAATAATAATTTTTAGGAGAATGTGTGGTTAAAAAAGAATGAAATTTTTTATTTACGTGTAATATTATTTTATTAAAAAATATGTAGTTGAATAGAAGAGATAAAATTTTATTAAAATTCTTATAGGGCAGAACAAGGGCTAAGTTAAGAGCTCAATCATGAATTTTTATTTATGAGTAGCTAACATAAAGTTTTTAAAATAATAAAGTTAACTAATAAGAAGTTTTTACAAAAACAAAGTTGAACGACGGACCTTACCAATGTTACTCACAAAATATTTAATAGTTTACTTGTGTTTGAGTTATGCTACACGTACATAATTTATTGTACATAATGATATCCACATCCTCATATGAAGGGGATCATTTATCCAAAATGGGTCTCATCCATGTGAGGGTATAGACATCATTATGTACAATATATTATATACAACTACAAGTAGCATAATTCTTTGAGTCTTTACCTATTTTAATTGTTAGGGGACTACTTTGTACCGTTACTTAGGTTGGGGACCATATTGCACTAACCTATAAAACAAATCCACACGAGAATTCTTGACGGGAGAAAAACACAGTCTCACAGGGAAAAATATAGAGAAAGTTTGGGAAAAAGAAGGAAAAAATGGCGGCAGCAATCGGATGGTATGGACCGTTAATTGATCTCTGCAAAGCATCTTCTAATGTCGGAGGCTATGTACAAATCTTAGTTTACGTTCACAAATCCACTCCTATTCAGGTCTCTTCTCTTCTTTCAGTTGTTCACAAATTTGTAAAGTTTTATACTAAAATGATATGGTTGGTTTGGAAAAGAGCATAAAATGATTTATTGATAATTATTGACGTCAAAAAAAATTTAAATATTTTTTTCAAATTGATTGTACGAGTAGTGGTTCTTTTCTTTTGGGTTTTTAAACACTTGTTTATGTGATTGTACATGTATGACTTGCAGTATAAAATTTTGAGAAATGGAGTAGAGGTGGTGAGGACGGACATTTTGGTGGGTGACGACACGCGGACATATTTTCCGGTAACTATTTGGCAAAAGCAGATGGGATCCAAAATTGTTGCAGGACATGTCATTTTGCTCCAAAGTATGTATGTCATGTAATTATTTGCTGCAATTATCATTATTATGATTACAGCTACTGTTTTTTTACTACTTATTGTTTATGTTCCCCTCAAAACTGGAGGCAGTGCAGTATGACTTCATCTCCAATAAAGAAATTTCCTCTTTTTATGGCTTTAGGGCAATCAGGTGGTGCTTTTGTGTAATTGATGGTTAGTGTAATATGATATCATTTATGAATATTAGCACCAATATGAGATTGGGTGTTTCCAGTCCTTATCATATAGTCTGCGACATAAATAGTACCTATTTATCTTTAGGGAAAGTTTCTTTAGAACTGTATGCTCCTATACCATTGATTATTGAGAGGCTATTTTCTACTGTAACCTTGGAACCCCGATCCTCTTTACAACTTTTGAGGACGATCTATGTCATAAAAATTTTAGGCTTAAAACCTGATTCTACCTTACTTTGAACTTGTGAATCCTCATGATTGAATTTGAGTGATGTGTCTTGAGGTGTGCACAGGGAGGCTCCATCCTTGAGGTAAAAGTTTTGAATCACAATGATAAGTCAAAATTTTGCCTGTATTCCAATAGGTTGTAGATTGCTCTAACAGGATGACTACAGACCCTTATATCACATTCTACTAAGCAAATTGTGTATGAATATATCATATATCTCTTCATACAACAGTTCATGTGCAGCTTTGTAGTGGTCGATAATTATGTTAACTTTTTTATAATAAATAAGACGGAAAGAAAATGATTTCCTTGAGCATTCAACAGTTCTTTATTTATATATTCGTATTAATATCTGCGAAGCTCCCAGTTGTTACGCCAGTAGAAAACTAGTAGTGTTTAAATCTATATGATAGAAATAGAATTCATTGAACAATCAAGCACGGGGAGACCATTGGTACCATGCAACAACGAATGATGTTAAATTGAGTTTCAAATCACGTGGTTGAGAGATGGAGTGAGGGAATGTTGACTACAATAGTGATAGAGAATGTTTGGTGTTAATTTTGGTTGTTTCTTCCCTCATCCTACTGCAGGTGATTCCACATCATATAGGAATGTACGATTACAATACGTTTTCTAAGTTTTTTCTGAATTAGATTTTTCTGCCTTGATTACCCATTTACCTTTTCAGTTTCCTCTTTCCCCGCTTAGGTCTTTCGTTGGACCTCTTTTTTCTCCTATTTTATCTTCAAGCCTGTTATCTCCTCTTGTTCATTGAATTATATTTCATTGTCAGCTATTCCACTAATGCCATTTCTTCCCTGGGTTTGCTAATGCTAACACTAAGTTGTCTAAAATTTAGAATTTCTCTTCACGAGATTCTCTTACTGGGACTAGTTTGAATTGCTTTTCTTAGACGTCAGAATTGCAAGATTTGGAGATGCTTTTGAGGCCAGAACTCTACCGTGTTCATCTTTGCAATGTCTACTCAACCCAAGTGATATACTTGCTTCTAAAGGTACGGCTGTTGAGATTAGTAAGATAAATATTGATGGTCAAATCTATGCTAGTTCCTAAAAATATTTTTTCTTTCATACTAAATATCATGAAGAGATAGGGGTATAACTTACAAATTATTTACATCTATATTAGACTTTCAAAGCTTTAAGTGGGTCCACGTCATCCGCCTCAACTAGGTCTTGCTTGTCAAAACAACAAGAGAGCTTTGGAAAAACTGATTTGCCCTTTGTAGGAATTCTCATTAAATAGGTAGTATGTCCTAATGCTTTACAAGGAAAACAGAAATTAGAGGGATCTCCCGATGTCTGACGTATACTCCCTAAAATTAGGATCTAAATATGGTTTAAGAATATTATACAACTTGTACAAGTATTATAGACAAATAAATAACGTTAACCATGTGGGAATTGGACCCTTTGCATTAACATTGCTTGCCTGGGATTTATAGTTGACACCGTATTTACACAAATAACATGCCTGCATTATAGCAATACACATTACACGGAAAGCGGAAAATAAAATTTAACTAAGCTGCTTTCACTTGAGGTTATACAATCCTACAACCTATGATGCTCGGACTCGGGTATGGGTATGTATCTAAGTGTTGAACCCATTATTTTCTAAAATATAGGATACATGGACATGGTCCAAATTTTAGATGCGGGTACGTGGGTACGTCTTTCAAACTTCAATTTTTTTATTAACCCAAGATGTTATTTTAAATATACCAAAATCAATCCTTCACAAAGAAGGAAATGAGTATTGAATAAGGGGTTAAAACGAATAAAATAGAATGGAAATCTCAGTTGGAATTCTGTTTTTGAGAGGGGTTTACAGGATTGAGAATTAGATGATTATGCGTTTTTTTTTTACCTCTTTGCATGAGGCGCTCATTTAGGTTGGAGTTGGTGATCGTAGCAAGTGGAGGTTGGCACAGAATGGTATATTCTCAGTTTGTTTTTATTTCAGATCTTTATTGGAACATGTGCAGAGCTCATTCCCGTGAAAGATGGTGTGGCAATGTAAATTGCCTCCACGGGTAGCTTTTTTTATTGTGGACGGTTGTGCGGGGGCAAGCGTTAACGGTTGATAATCTTCGAATGAGGGGTTTCTGTATTACCGAGTGGTGTTACATGTGTAAGAAGGATGGGGAGACGATTAATCACTTGTTCATTCATTGTGATGGTGTTGGGTGGCTTTGGAACAACATTCTTGTCTCCCAACATTTGGATTGGGTGATGCCTAGGAGAATTGAAGATGTGGTGCGGGCATGGAGGAGGAAATTTCGAGATAAGAATAGTAGGATTGTATGGAATCTTATTCCGGGATGTATTGTCTGGTGCGTGTGGAGAGAAAGGAACAACCACTGTTTTGAAGATCAAACAAGAACTTTTGAGCAGTTCAGAGAATTGTTTTATCTCACTTTGTACAATTGGTTTAATACTGTGGCTGATAACCATATAGAAGGGTTGCCTAATTTCATGTCGTTTTTGCACTGTTTATGTTGATAATACATTCCTCATGTATTATCTTTTAATTTATTAATTAATATACTGATTACTTATAAAAAGCAAAAACGGCGAAGTGTCCGGTTGAAATTTAGAGGATCCGACACATATCTCATACCCATACCCGTGTCGTGTTGTATCCGACACGGGTACTTCGTTCATTTCGAAGAGTTCGAGCATCAGAGCCTACAACATTATCTTTGGTGAACTTAATAAATATCCGATATAACCTGCAAAACAGAAAGTGATGATTCTAGAGCCATTGCCCATACAATGTAATTATTATCATATGTACCATGACTATGTTATGTCGTCAAAAACTTAGTTAAAACAAAGTGTCGATCACATCATATGTATACTATAATGTAGCAGTGCAACAGTATATTTTGAAATAAAAACTTTGACCTGCTAAAGAAGCATTCAAGTCCATGCCTGAAGAAACTTTAGATATGTTTATTATGTAAAGCAATGATAGCAAATTATTATCCTTCTTTCACAAAGAATTGTTATTATATAGAAAAATTATATTAGCTCTTTAAAATTATTTTCCCTACTCAAATTGTTGTTTGTAACTTGCAAAATGATATAATTAATATGATTACTATGATGATTTAAAAAAAACACAGTAATCAGTTTAGAATATTTGAACGGTCCAGTATGCCTAACTGAAAGGTCTACATCATCATTGAACTGTCTCATCTCCTTGTGTCTTTGGACTGTCACTTTTTGAATTAGGAACTGCTTCCTTTCATGAAAACTGAAATGTAAAAGCAGTTCATTTTTCTAATATGATTTGTGTTGCCACCAGGATTTCTAAGATACTGAAAAATGTACACTTGATACTAGAACATGAAGTAGAGTTATTTTGGAAAACTATACGCATGATATTGAAAACTCCATATATTATTCATAGAAGCGTCTCTTTACATCTTGCTAGGTCTGATATTTATACTCAATCCTAAGCCTACATGATATACAATCTGTTGCAACATTTAAGACATAATATCCTTCAAAATAGGACTAAATAAAATCTACTAGCTCTCTACCCAATATTCTAGGACTATAAGTCAAAACACTGTAAACAAATCAACACATGATAACTTAAATTATACTACTGTACTCGTTTTACATCTAATGTTTTTCAATTTTCAGTTATAGTTCATGCTCAATGAATATTGTGTACTGTATGCTGCTTGCTTTTGATGTGGAGCTTACACCGGCTTTCATCTTCTTATGTAGACATAGATCAGTTAATAGAGGAATTTAGTGCTGGGATAGCAACAAAGGATAAACTTAGAAAAGTCCAGAAATGGGTGCGAAGAGCTGGACTTATACGTGGCTCCGGTGAATTAAACCACTATCATGTGCTCTCTTTACCACTTCTTTTCTGTTATCTCTCGAAGGATGCATATTGGTTGATGTCCAATTTCAGAATGTTTTCAAAGAGCATAATCCTACATTATTACAAACTACTAATATCAATGCTAATCATTTTTCTGCTTTTCTTTGCCTTGAATTGAACACACATACCTACACATGCTCATATTTGTGGCATATAAATTATCTGTTGTCTGGTCTGAACTGACTGTAGGTGGACTCATTTTGCATTGGGATATCTGCATTGATCTACTCATTATTTGCGTTTATTCACTTTTTTGTCTTTTAGCTACATATATAATTATCCCTTTCTCTGAATGATTGCTATGAAACAAATTCATTCCTACTTTTTGCATCGTCTCTCTGTGGCTCTCTTGTTTACATGGAGTTGGTGGACTAAACACTAATCTACTCTAAAATATATCTTAATTTATGAAAGAGCCTAACACAAGGTCTTCAGCTCATCGTAGATGTTCATTAGCTCTCTCTTTCTCTTCAACTAATATGAGTTTTGATTTTTCTAGCACACATGTGATGCGTTAGAAAGTGCATTTTCATTTATGAATATTGGTTTTCTACTAGGAACTTTTTGTCTTTCGGGGTGATAATTGCACATGAAAAAAGTTATAAATAAATTATAGAAGTTAACGATTTTGTCTGTTATTTATGCTGGATGTTGGATCCAAGAACTTGTTTTTCCAACCACACCCTAGGAACAATTCAAAACTTACTGAAGGCTATTAACTTGTAATCCTGAAACGAGCTATTCTTTCCACGATAGTAAATGCTGCTGAAATTAATAATCATATTTGACTTCCAGAACGGGAGAAACCAAGAAGTAAATTGGAAGGTACATGGAGAGACACGTTCTCAGGACTGTATCTCTCTGTTAGATTTATGTGAGCTGTCCAACTCTTGTAAGGCTACTTTTCATGCATCTGTGGGTGAAATATTTCTGCCAATCACCTGGAGGAGTCTTCATGAATTTGAAGCTGAAAGGATGTTTATCAGTAGGAGGCTGAATATGCTGGGTGAAAAATATTTGGTTGATGACCTCATTTCTACTGGCTGCCAGTTATGTGGTACTCCTTTGAATACCGAACATGGGTATGTGCAGGGTCAAGTGTACTTTGCTTTTTGTTGTGCTTAATTGTTAACATAGCATTCACTGCATGAGGCAATTTTTGAATTTGACAGGTCAAGCTCAGATCAGAATGTTGTTCCTCTCTATTGTCAGAAAAGCTCTAATCGCCTCCATGTAGTAAACACCATATATAGACCCTTCATGGTATGAATTCCTTCTTAAACCTGGTGAAAGTACCCGAAACCCCTTCCTTGGAATGTTTTAACTTTTTTCTATTAGCAATATTCAAGACTCATTAATGGGAAACTGATTTTACTCATTCTACGCCATTTATCTACCTACCATAGTGGAGCAAATATGGCCGATTTAGAAAAGTTAAAATTCTTTTACAATATTTTAATAAACATTCATTCACTTTAGATAAACTGATTTTAGTTATAAAAGATAGCTAAAAGTGCACGTAGTGCATGATTATTATGCCAGCCTTGACATTATAATGAACGAAATTATCTTCTTCTTCTTCTTCTTTTTTTGGTTAGTACTATCAATGCTATCCAATCCTCTATCAAACATGCTGCTAGATTTGTTTGGAGTCACAGGCATGCTGTCACCAATCTAGTATTTTCAAGCTGAAAAACTGAGCTGAGGAGACGGTTTCTTAAAGAACGTTTAGCAATAATCTTCATTCAACACTGGCTGAGTTATCTCAGTAACATTTACTTCGATGTGGTTGTATGTCTATATGATACCAGCATTTTTGGTGTGAAATAGCACTTGTCTATATGATGGGAATATCTTGGAACTCTTTGGCTACATCCAAATTGAACCCAATAGTTGCAGAAATAAATTTGCTAAGAAAGCTGATATAAATATATTTAACTCTTGAAGCGAGCTATACTTGTCCATTTCGAAGGCAGGATATTATAGTTATTTTGACCTGTATATCAGTTGGAATCTCGTGTCAATCTAAAATATTTTTTTAGCTTGTCCATTCTAACATATAAGACAAAGTTTTAGAAGTTGTTTAACTTGTGCTCAATTTCGAGTGGCTCATTGAACTTCATTTTGTTACACACGGTTCAGTTTATAATTCTATTTCAATCAAGGTAATCCCTCCATTGCCAAACGAATGTTGACATGGCATAAATAAATCTGAAATAGACAAATCATCAATTATCACATAAATTGCTTCCCCTTTTCGAGCTAACAGACTTGGATGGAGAGACATGAATGAAACGAAATTATAACGATGCAATTGTGACAAAAAGCATGTTTGGGAGGTGTTTGAATATGGTTTAAATTATGAATGGATAGAAATAAGTGGTGCATAAGTGGGTAGTACTTGTGGATCTCTCGAAATGTGTGGAAAAATGTAACTTGAGTGTTTATAAAATGATCCAAACATAGGCAACATAAAATTCATTCTTCCACTTGAAACTGGAGTAACAAGTTCAGCGACTTCAGATTGTTTACCCTCTCTGATTATATATCTATAGTTTTTATGGCCCCTTGTCTACATATATGTGTTTTTGTCCACATCACTGTCAATGTTTTCCTTGATGACTCTTTGTAATTTGGCCAACAAGTCTACAAATGTCTAGGCATCTCACAGATGGATTACTGATCTGCTTAACCATGAAATATTTTGAAATTCTATGGTTCATCATCTTGAAATGCTGCACATGCCCTGATGTTTAAAGATTGAATTTCTATTGTTTATAAACATCATCTTTTCCTACTTAGAAAATTTGGAGCGCATTGGTGTGATCTTGATCTTCTTTTGCAGTTATATGTGTGGGATGACTCTCACTATATTCCGCTTCTCGTCACAAATGAGGCTGCTGAACTTTTGTTTGGAAACATCCAGGCTTCGAAAGTTCATTCTTGCTATAAAAGCCAAATTCAGAGACCAATTCTTGCTCAAAATGGCATCATGTGCACAGGGAGTCATTCTTGTGAAGGCATCC
The DNA here is from genome assembly GCA_019097785.1 of Fraxinus excelsior. Lineage (NCBI taxonomy): Eukaryota > Viridiplantae > Streptophyta > Magnoliopsida > Lamiales > Oleaceae > Fraxinus > Fraxinus excelsior. The sequence goes on from CM032623.1 coordinate 45,190,675, forward strand.
AACTGGCCGCCAAAGCAGAGCTTGCTAATCCTCCCTTATCAGGTACTGCTGAGAACATCAGATCGAAAAAAAAACACGAAGTTGATGAAAAAACAAACTTCTATATGATCTGGTTGATTTTGTTGAAAATGTTATTGCAACCAGGAAAGAACAGTCCCTTGAAATTCAGAGTTAAAGTTGACACAAGTAGAAACTGGGAAAATGGGAGATTTGAGATGGTATCTGTCTCAATGCCCGCCCTTTAAACCAAGTCTTCATCATAGCTATATGGACATTGTAAGGTATATATGAAATTTCCGTGTTTTCTAAGATTATGCCAGATTATTTTCACAATACTTTATTATTATTCGTAATTATACAAGTAGCAGCATTTCCTTTGTGATTTGTTTACAAGTTTATTATCTTTTTACTGCGTTTCTATCTTAACTATAAAACTATATTTGGTTCATATTTCTTTGGAGACTTACGCAAATGGTTTTTATTTTTGTTGTAAAATTTTATGTTAATAATATTATATTGAGTGAAATCTCCTATAGAATCGATATAAGTTAGAAAAATTCGAAAATTATGATTCTAAGATTTTGGTTGAAATTTTAGATGTGAATGTTTTCAGTCTCTATTATCATTTTTTTACTTTTTCTCATGCGTATAAAGTAAATAATGTGCATATTTTGTAAAAGTGAAATGTTTGCCTATTTTTAGGTCAAATTTAGTATATCAAACATGCTACACTTGGGGCTCGTTTGATTGACAAATGTGGAAAGGTTTTTCAATTTCATGTAAGTTGGAAAATAAAAATTCAAGTACTCCATAAGAATGCAATTTTCATGAAATCGACAAAAAAAAAAAAGCTTAAAGTGGTATACTTTAAAATTCGAACTCTATTTCCATTTTCGTATCAACCGCCAAAAGTAGAAATTGAATTCTTCTGATGTGACATTTTTCATGGAATTTAAACCAATCAAACGAACCTTGTTTCTTTAATACAAAATTGATAGTTCTCCATCTCTCTCAATTATAGCAATAATTTTACATCGAAAGCCATAAAAAAATTATTAATTAGCAACAAGGTAACTATATATGTGTAAGACACTACTATGCCGGGTTTTCCCTCAACTATAATAAATCTAAGAGTCATTTACACCATTTCCCCCGAGAGGTCGGGTTAGAGGAGTCAGAGATAATTAGAGATGTCAACGAGCCGAGCCCGAGCTTTTTTGGACCAAGCTTTTTTGGGCCCGAGCCGAGCCCAGCCAAAAAAAATGAGGCTTGGCCCGAGCTTTTGACCCGAGCCTTAGTGGGCCGAGCTGGCTCGGGTTTTTTTTTTTTTTTTTTTTTTGTGTGGCACGTTATAGGCTTATGTCGGATAATATGTTAGATTTATAAATGAGTAACTATCCATTATAACAAAGTAAGAAATCTTTTTAATTATCGATTTAAATTTTCTTACAAATTTTAGTAACCATTGATGAAATTAGCTAAATTTTTAAATGTACTTAAGCAATATATATCACTAATAATTTCACTTAATAATAAATATTTGTGTAAATGAGAAAATGCTTACTTTAAGTATTTAGGTACTTAGAGTTTTAGAGAAATGAAAACAGTAATAAACTAATAATACAATAAATATTAAACAAACAAATATTACCCATTTTTCAAAATAATCTATGTGATACATTATGAGATAAATTTGTCACTTATAATTAGTTTATTAGTTTCATGATGAGTGGAATAAATTGGCAAATTTTGGTTTTTTTTTTTTTTTTTTTGCGGGCCGACCCAAGCCACTCGGGCCGAGTCCTCAAAATGAGGCTCGGTGGAACCGAGCCCGAGTCGTGCGAGCCGCCGAGCTTTTTTGCCATCCCTAGAGATAATTCTGATGTGAGATTCTTCCAAACTAGATTGGATGGATGAACCAAAGTATTCGACAGAGGTTTGGTTAAATTTAAGAAATTTAGAACCAAAATGTCTAATTCTCAATTCTAGTATCGATGAGGATTAGTGCAACGCATGAACCACATAGAAGAATTACTCGTTTGAAAGCAAAATTTCTAGTGTTCTTTTTTCTCATTTGCGTTGAGATTCTCACATAAGAAATTGTTCAAAGAATAATCAGGAATTTTAAATTATGGTTTAGCTTAATTCCACAATTACATTTGGGGACAAGTAATTCCATTGGTTCTCAATTTGATTTAGTTCTTTCTGGAATCGAACTGTGTCTACCCCTAGTTCAACTACTTGAAACAAGTAAGTTCTGGCTATCAAGATCTAATATCAATCACTTGAATTCCATTAACTAGCCCAACTTGAAGTTGAATTGCACGCACTCACCCCATTATTTTTGTTATCCAAGAAGTTGAATCAGCCAAGCTCACACAAATATCACAATGAATTTAGCTTCTACTAAGGTTTCAACTTCCATGGCCACCTAGCCTATGCACGTATTTGTACGTAGCAGAAAGCGACAATTACAAAGCACAGCAGAAATGTAAGACATACGCGACAATAGAAATGTAGTAAGACATACGAGAGAAAAATATGAAGACAATTAACACAAATAACAAACCACAGCATTGAACTTCTGAATGGCAACCTACAGCACAAATCAAACAGTATGATTTTTCGAAAAGCCTAGTCACCAGCTTTTTATTCTTGGATGGCTACACTAGTCGAGACAGATTAAGAGAGTGCAAAATAACTGCAAAATTTTATTATTCTGATTCAGCAACCGCTGCTGCAGCATTTTGAGCTTCCAAGAGCTTCATTTGACGTTCTGCATGTTCTCTTTCACAAGCACTGATTCCCATGATTATATCAAGCATGGTACCAGTAGTGCCGAAGAATACGAGGGGTGCCAAAGATTTTCGCTTTATTCCCACTGGGATTGCAAGCAAAGCACCAGCTACTGAAAAGACCCATGTGCCTAGTGCGCTGAATAAATTTACAAAAACTAACTTCAGAAAAACAGTAAACATAAGAGACTTCAACATTATGAGGAAGTATTCAATATTGAGGATAAACAATGATGAGAATTTCACCCACAAACCAATGAAGCACTACACAGCCACTCTTAGTACCTAGTGTACATGCTCATCGGCATGGATTGTGATTTTTAATCTGTTAATTTTCAAGTTAAAGTAAGATACGAACAAGCTGGTTGGCCAATATAGCTGGGACTGCATTAAACAAATAAAAAAGTAAATTAAGCTAACAAACATTGACAACTTTGTTTCTTTTACACCGCTTCTCAAGTAGGTAAACATTTTATTGGTAGAGAAAATATGGAATATCATTTTAACTATTCAAGTGAAGCATATTATAAGAAAATGTTTACCAAAGTTTCTTTCTCCCTAGTACCTGAGAGTTTGATTACTTACAAAGAACCGTAAGTCCTGCTTTCTGTTTTCTTTTGACAAGTATATATCGTATTGTACGAAAGGGGTTTATAAAAAGATACAAATTAAATAAACTTCAAAACAATGGCCATTTCTTCTTTTATTTTATTTTATTTATTAAGAGAATCAATAGAAAAGAAGGCTTTGAATATGGGATGTGCAGGAATTTACCCTTTTCCTAGAAAAATGCATCATATCCTGCACGCTCTCATATGAAACGTGATGTCATTTTAGAGGCACAGAAAATCAGCAACAGACAGCAAGTCGTCATTTTTTTTTTTTTTTTTGTACTTTATTAAATGGTGTACGGATTGGTCCAGGAAGCGTTGTATGCACAAGATTAAGTCTTAGCCACAAAGAAAGGTATCATATGAATGGAAGAAAACTAAGATCACATACTTAACTTTGTAACCAAGATTTTTTGGTATCTTCAAAAGATTATGAGCTAAAAAGATTTGTGAAAAACTACATATCAACTTGTCATGTTTATCTCAAAAGTCTTTTAAATAAAAGTATTTCCTATTGGGTTTTTACTTTTCTACAAGTCCTCGATTGTGTTTGTAATCTGGTTCAGTTTAGTGGATTGTTCAATAGATAGGCATGACCCCGTGGATATAGGCAGTAGCCGAATGCTTTCTTGAACAATAAACTAATTAAACTTAATTGATCTTTAATGAGGCATAAAAAAGGGATCTATCACTAGGAAACTTAAGTTGAAGGTTAGAACAAACCTACTAAGATCGTCTATTTTGTATTTTTAGGTACAAAATCATATTGGTTTATCAGAAGTCATAATATATGTATGATGCTTGAATAATGCTAGAAAAAACAAAGGAAAAGGGATTACAAATGAAAACTTACTTTGAGACAGAGCATTCCTCAAGTTGTTTCACCTCCGCTTTTCCAGACATTTTCTTTTTCCTACTTCTATTCGCCTTTTCACTTTAAACTGAACCAAATACTTAATCCTGTTCAACGTTTTTAACACAATTAAGATATATAATCGATTATATAAATTGTACACGAGATAAAAGCATTATGTACATTGATCAGGGGCGGAGCCACCTGGGGTCTGGCGGGGACACCTGTCCCCACCTGGGTATTTCACCTATTACAGTTGAGAGGCGGCCAGTTTTTAAGGCAAGTAAAAAACCATAAACAACCGCGTCAGAAATTCAAGAGAAATGTTGTCGAGAAAATCTCAAAATCACTGTTGCTAGAGGAAGATTGCCAACAAAATTTTCGGAAAAATAAATGAACTAGAGTTGAGTTGAAATTAAATCATTCACAACAATCAGGTCGGGTGCAATTTCAACATATTTTCACACTAATAAAACCCGATACTACCTTCCAATTTTGGTGATGAAGAAGTTTGAGTAGAAATCACTGCAATTTTGCCTCTCCTTCACAGAAAATTGTTCCCAATTTTAGTATGATACAGAGGAAGAAAACCCTGACCGCTTTTCCCCCGCTCCGTGAACAAGACTTAAACGGGCCGGGTTATAGTTGGATATACATGCCTTTTAATTGGGCTTTACAAGATTTTTACCCATTTCCCTATAGGACTGCTAATCCATTTTCCAGATGGGCCTGAATCAAGTAAGTAATAATAAAGACCAGTTACATGTTTTAAATTAAATATTCAAAAATTACACTATACATTTTTAATTTTTTTTCATACCTACTGCAATATAAAATATATTTAAAAAATAAGAAATGACTTAACTCCTCAAATCCCACGCAATTAACATCATCAATTAAATGCCACAGAATTAGAATCCCAATCCATCTTATCGATTCTGATTTCAAATTTGTTTCCAAATCTCCATAATTTGCAGCAAAATTTGTTTGCCTGGGGAAAGGGTTTCTGTTGCGTTTTTTATATAGTAAGTGTACGATATTGTAATAAGTAATATAATGTACATTTGAGTCCGAATTATCATTCCCACAAGAACTATATTTTAGGTCTTAATCTACATTTTCTAACTCTTATTTGACAAAAACAAGTAAATATTTATGATGATTTTTTCCAACTACTTTTGACTAATTGAAAATATAAAAAATTTGCAAACAATTGATAATTGAAGAAACAAATGTGTGATGAATATTATGACAAAATAATTTCATCTGTTGATCACATCTATTCTTAATTCAAGATTTATGAAATAATGTAGTGTTCGATCGAAATCTTCTATTGTGTTCAATTTACCACCCTCGAGTTCTCATTAAATCTATTTAATTAATTAAATTTCATATCTCTATACAAATCAATTTTAGTTAAACGAAACACCAATTCTAAGAATTCATATTATGACCGCAATAATTAGTATATATATCTCTAATAAATAAATAAGTTTTCAACTCACGGGTATAAATAAGTAATATATGAAAAAAAAAATACATCAAAAAATTAATTACTTTTAAGTTTAGTCAAACATGTGGCATCTCATACTATTAAAATAAGACATTGATCTTTACTTTAATCAATAAAAAATATTTGTTATTTACTAAACTAATTTGATTGTAAGTGAACCCACCCTTTAAACTTAGTTATACATATATGAAATAAAAAAATACCTAATTTGATAACAAATTATTTGTATCATGAATGTGAAAAAAATAAATATATAATTGATGTAGAGTTTTAAACTAAATTTGAATAATTGAACATTAAGCTTATGGTTGTGAATGAAATATTTTGAGCTAAAATTAATTTTTGGGCTGGGTTAAATTTTTAGGAAAAAAATTCACAAGTTAGGCATCAAGTATGGACAATTCAATTTTCAGGTTTTAAGTTTCAAAATTCAAAACTTAGATATTAATTAATTAAATATATTGAGGTCACAATTATACAATAAATAGTCACATGTGCGTACTTATAGATCACAACGTCACATGTTATCAAATTAATTGGTCACAAATTAAAAAATTTATAAGTCGCAATTTATTTGTTGGTTATAGATTTTTAAATTAGTTGATTACAAATTATCAAAATTTTAGGTCACAATTAAATAGTTGGTCACACTCACCAAATAATGGGTCATATACCACTACCATCAATACTACCACCGGCCACTTGCCACCATCCTCACACTCACTCTCACCCCACCACTGTCACCATCACCATCACCATCACCATCACCACCAACACCAATACCACAACATCGCCGCCAACAAAACCGCTACCACTAGATCAATCCAATGCCAACAAAAACCACGACAACCACCACCATAACATACCGCTGTCGCTATTGCACTACCACTACCGCCACTAATAATCCAACAACCAAAACAATTGCCAACGATCAAAACAACCAATCAAAAAATCACATTGACCCTTCATCACCACTACAAATCGAGATCTAATCACTACATTTATTGGCATCACATACAAAGATCCAGTCACTACTGTCACCGGCATCATATTTGATCGAGGAAGCATTAAGTAGTGGTTATCAGCGACAACACGGTCAAGCATAACATGTGTTGCAGTGCTCACATAACGCATCGTTATGGTGCTTGCACTGCGGTATCGCAAGCAGCGCTCACATGCCGCTTCAATCGACGTTGTACCATCGAGCGTTGGAATGAAGCTTCCAGTGAGTATGAGAAGGGATAAGGGAGTGTCGATACCGATTGATTCTCTCAGGAGACTTCGCGTCGACTGCTCCACCGATCTGACGACAAAGTTTAATTTTAATTAATCACCTGAATACGATAAATAAACCTCATGTCTAATTTATAGATTGTGATCTTTAAATACCCGTTGGGTTGTAATTTTCACAAATTTTCATTGCTTTTTATTTCCCCATGAAGCTAGGCTAAATTTTCCTTTTTTACCAACCAATTTGCTTATGGGTTGGGGTAGCCCAACCCAGCCCTACCCTCCTCTCCATCCTCCTCTGGACTCCAAACTACGCTCTTGTTTCCATACACGACTAAGCGATAGAGGTTGTTGGGAGAAAAAAACTATTATACGCAATGATGTTCATTGTGGAACATCCCTCTTTTCGTTGTTGGCACGAGAATGCAATCTTTCGATTAACCATTGCAAGGGAAATAAATGAGACACAACTACTTTTTTATCAAGTTCTCCAGCTTCTTCTTTTACCTAGATTTCAAATGACTATCACTATAACATTTTAAAACGCCAAACCGTATATACTTGAATCATGATTCCGTTGAGCAGCTACTGCAAATTTGATAAACCAACAAGATCGAAGATTGCACGACAATGAATCTGATTTAAAATTTCTTATACAGCTGCACATGAACTGTGTTGGATAAAATCCTTCCCATGGTGTTTTAATGATATAATCAAATTGAATTTGATTTTGCGTATACCATGAAATCACAATTAATGCTTGGCATAATGTAAACTTTTTAATTTTAAGTTATAAAGCATTAAAATAGAATATCTGAATACTCATATTTTTGGTGTTCTTTGTTGTGTTTTATAGTATTATTAGTATTTATATCATTCAATAGTATAATAGGAATTTTTTTATTTTTATTTATTTATTTATTTTTTTGTGGGTACATGCGATTTTTCTGAAAACTCTGGATAAAGTAAGTGATTAATAAAAAAAAATGTTGAATAAGACATTTAGGAATTTAATTAATTCAAAAAATTTAGAACTTTTTATTTTTATTTTTCTACATTTATGATAATATTCGCAAAATTATGCTAATTTAAACCATATGTTTTCTTTTTATTGCGATGTAGACAGAGAAATGGTTCACTTGATTTGTACTAAAAAAAGTCAAAATTATCTTTCCATTTACATGGTTGGAAGACCACAAATTCGTAATCATAGTTCTACAAATATGGAAGGGATACGACTCACATAAATCGTAATTGCATATTGCTAAGTATCCCATCAAATATCATAACGGTCACACTTGGCAACCATTTACATCTACATGAGCAACCGTCAAATGAATTTTCACAATTATACGAGATAGTAGTAATCTGAGTCATAATTGTTTGTAATTTGTATAGAATGAGTAGGTGTCACAATTGCTTTTTTTTTTTTTTGTTAAACAATACATTCATGATCACATGCCCTCGCTTTAATTTATAATTTTGAAGTTATAAAAAACTTTATTAGGCAAGACAATTTTGTAACGTGTTTCTACTTTAAAATTTTTTCTTTTATTTTACTAAATTTATCTTACAGAATTTTGAAATTTCTTAGAAAAGGCTAGAGAATTTTCATATTGACCTTCGACTGAATCTTTCTAAGTAAATTTATCTTTTAGAATCTTGAAATCTTACAAGGTATAGTTCATAAGGGAGAGTTCACAAAAATGTATAGTTTGCAAGGGCACATTATGCAGCCATTACTATAGAATATATATGGATATGGTTGTTGACATATTGTCAATTCATATGTGTATGCACACACGATAGAAAAAGAAAAGAATTGGGATGGTATGGTATGGTTCTCAGTCACATGATCATCCTACACATTTCAAGATTCATATCCCTCGAATCCATTGCACTTTTGCCCATCCTTAATATCTCCCATAACACAATCCCAAATGAATGAATGAACAAACGAATCAAATGCCAATTGACTATGAATTTTGCTATATGTACACCGGAATGTTAATCCAAAATGAATTAACAAACAAATCAAATGCCAACTGGCTATGGATTTTGCTATATGTAACACCTCATTATACAACTCCCCTCACAATAGGAGTGTCCACGAATTTTTTATTGGATGTGAGCCCTCCTTTTGTGAGGGGGTGTACATCGGGATTTCCGTACAAATAGCAAAGCTCATTGGCTATTGTCCAAGACAAAATAGGTCTAACCTTAGCTGGCTCAGCCTGCTTGCATTGAATGCTTTCAAGTACCGATTGTACTTGCCACTGTACTTGTTCACACCATCCCCCCTTCCCATATGAGAAAAAAAAATAATGTATGCACACTCTTAAATCTGTTCAATACATATGCTTGTTTGGTAGGGATGCATCGTACTGGGATGTATGAACTTGGACAATTTGATTGGTAGGTTTGGATTACAAATACTTATCGTGTACGTGTAAATGCATAATTCGTACGCTTTCGGGTGTTGAATGAGACAAAAACAAGGAAGCTACAAAAACTTGGATATACTACATGGTCAATGCAATGGTAAAATTTTCAAAAAGAAAGAAAAATTATTGATGTGATGGAAAATATTATTTTATTACAGAATGTGTGGTTAAAAATGAAAATGAGAATTTTAATGTGTATCAAACATCGGCTAAGTATTTGATGAAATATTTTTCGTGAGTGAATAGACATTTTGAAGACTAATATCACCATTTGATGCAAGTGATTTGTTGTCACTTGCAGTATAAGGTTTAATTGGAATGACCTTCACGAAATTATCATTAACTTGCCAAAAACGAAACTTGTATTTGACACGCATTTTGGAGAAAGAATAAATTTTGGAATAGTGATTGATGAAACAATGCATGGTTGAAAAGTGGGGGGGGGGGGTAATATTATTTTATTGATAGAATGTGTGATTAAAAATTTAAAAAGGGGAAAGAAAAAAAGAGAAATAGAATATGCGTCAATTTGTCAAACATGAGTGAAATATGGATGCTTATAATTTTAATGTGAGAGATCTTTTCATATACTTGTGTAAATACAAATCTTCAAGCTTAATTATCCCTAAACTGTCGTTTGATCACTATATCGTATTTTTTCTCATTGCATAATCGATTTCATGACCAAGATCTTTTTTTTTTGTGAGGGTATAGAGATGAGTTGGGTCGAATCTAAATGGCTATGTGGACTATGATGGTTGAGTCTCCTGTCCATTGCTCCTTCAGTGAACCACACACAAGCAACTTTACACTTGTTTAATTGTTCCTTGTGTGAACCCATGACCCCACATGGGAAAGGAATTTTTTCTCCAAAAGATGCATGTTCATGTGTGTGTTACGGCCTTTCCCAAAGCAAAAAGTGATTTATCTTTCAGTTGTACCTTTCCATAGCAAAACTCTCAAAACAAACCCTTTTGAGAGCAAAAGTCAAATATGCGGGCGTCAGCTTTTGGCCCATCAAACGATTGCACTTCTGCAAATGGTTGATTTTGTTGAAAATGTTATTGCAACCAGGAAAGAACAGTCCCTTGAAACAAGTAGAAACTGGGAATATGGGAGGTTTGAGATAGTATCTGTCTCAATGCTTGCCCTTTAAACCAAGTCTTCATCATAGCTATATGGACATTGTAAGGTATATAGGAAATTTTTCGTGTTTTTTTAGATTATTTTCACAGTACTTTATTATTATTCGTAATTATATAAGTAGCAGCATTTCCTTTGTGATTTTTTTTACTGGGTTTCTATCTTAACTATAAAACTATATTTGGTTCATATTTCTTTGTAGACTTACGCAATATGGTTTTTATTTTTGTTGTAAAATTTTATGTTAATAATATTATATTGAGTGAAATCTCCTATAGAGTTGAAATAAGTTAGAAAAATTCTAAGATTTTGGTTGAAATTTTAGATGTAAATGTTTTCAGTCTCTAAATTATCATTTTTTACTTGTTCTCGTGCATACAAAATAAACAATATGTATATTTTGTAATGTTTGCTTATTTTTAGGTCAAATTTAGTATATCAAACATCTACACTTGGCTTCGTTTGATTGGCAAATGGTGGAAAGGTTTTTCAATTCCATGTCAGTTGGAAAATAAAAATTCAAGTACTTTATATGAACGGATTTTCCTTAAAATTAATAAAAAAATAAGTTTAAAAGTGGTTGTACTTTGAACTTCGAACTCCATTTTCACTTTCGTATCAAACGGCTAAAGTGGAAATTGAATTCCTCGAATGTGACATTTTTCATGGAATTTAGGGTTCGTTTGATAGACAAAGGTGGAAATGAATTTTAATTCTATGTTAGTTGGAAAATGAAAACTTATCTAACTCATACGAATTCGTAAAACGAAGAAAATACACATTAAAGTAATTGTACATTGAAATTCGATTTTTATTTCCACGTTACAATCGAATGGTCAAATTGAAATTCGTGTGACATTTTTCATGAAAAATGTGGCAATCAAACAAAACCTTAATATCTTGGTTGAAAATATAAATTACTTTGTTTCTTTAATACAAAATTGATAGTTCTCCATCCATAATTTCCATTCTCTCAATTATATCAATAATTTTTCATAAAAAAATTATTAATTAGCAACAAGGTAATTATATCTGTGTAAGACACTACTACTTTGGGTGTTTCCTCAAAACTATAATAAAATCCAAGTCATTTGTGCCATTTCCCTCGAGAGGTCGGGTTAGAGGAGTCAGAGATAATTCTGATGTGAGATTCTTACAAACTAGATTGGAAGTATTTGACAGTGGTTTGGTACAGTTGAACTTAAATTTAAGAAATTTAGAACCAAAATATCTAATTCTGAATTCTAGTACCGTAATACAAAATCTTAAATGAACCAAATGGAAGAATTCTTTTTTCTCATTTACATTGAAATAAGAATTGTTCAAAGAATAATAAGGAATTTTAAATCTTGGTTTAGCTCAATTCTGGGGACAAGTAATTCCATAGGTTCTCAATTTGATTCAGTTCTCTGTAGAATTGAACCGTGTCTACCCTTAGTTCAACTACTTAAAACAAGTTCTGGCTATCAAGAGATAATATCAATCACTTGAACTCAAATAACTAGCCCAACTTGAAGTTGAATTGCACGCACTCACCCCATTATTTTTGTTATCCAAGAAGTTGAATCACACAAATATAGCAATGAATTTAGCTTCTACTAAGGTCTCAACTTGCATGGCCACCTAGCCTATGCACGTATTTGTACGCAGTAGAAAGTGACAATTACATAGCACAACAGAAATGTAAGACATACGAGACAAAAATATGAAGACAATTAAATCAAATAACAAACCACAGCATTGAACTTCTGAATGGCAACCTACAGCACAAATCAAACGGTAACATTTTTCGAAAAGCCTAGATGGCTACACTAGTCGAGACAGATTAAGAGAGTGCAAAATAACTGCATAAATTTTATTATTCTGATTCAGCAACCGCTGCTGCAGCATTTTGAGCTTCCAAGAGCTTCATTTGACGTTCTGCATATTCTCTTTCACAAGCACTGATTCCCCTGATTATGTCAATCATGATACCACCACAGCCTAAGTTTGCGAGGGGTCTCAAAGTTTTTCCCCGTATTACAAACGGGATTGCAAGCAAGGTACCAGCTACTGAAAAGACCCATGTGCCTGGTACACTGAATAAATTTATAAAAATTTACTTCAGAAAAACAGTAAACATGAGAGACTTCATACTTCAACATTACAAGGAAGTATTCAATATTGAATTAAACAATGATGAGAATTTCACCCACTAACAAATGTAGCAGTACACAGCCACTCTTAGTACCTAGTGTACACGCTCATCGGCATGGATTGTGATTTTTAATCCGTTAATTTTCAAGTTAAAGTAAGATAAGAACAAGCTGGTTGGCCAATATAGCTGGGACTGCATTAAACAAATAAAAAAGTAAATTAAGCTAACAAACATTGACAACTTTGTTTCTTTTACACCGCTTCTCAAGTAGGTAAACATTTTATTGGTAGAGAAAATATGGAATATCATTTTAACTATTCAAGTGAAGCATATTATAAGAAAATGTTTACCAAAGTTTCTTTCTCCCTAGTACCTGAGAGTTTGATTACTTACAAAGAACCGTAAGTCCTGCTTTCTGTTTTCTTTTGACAAGTATATATCGTATTGTACGAAAGGGGTTTATAAAAAGATACAAATTAAATAAACTTCAAAACAATGGCCATTTCTTCTTTTATTTTATTTTATTTATTAAGAGAATCAATAGAAAAGAAGGCTTTGAATATGGGATGTGCAGGAATTTACCCTTTTCCTAGAAAAATGCATCATATCCTGCACGCTCTCATATGAAACGTGATGTCATTTTAGAGGCACAGAAAATCAGCAACAGACAGCAAGTCGTCATTTTTTTTTTTTTTTTTGTACTTTATTAAATGGTGTACGGATTGGTCCAGGAAGCGTTGTATGCACAAGATTAAGTCTTAGCCACAAAGAAAGGTATCATATGAATGGAAGAAAACTAAGATCACATACTTAACTTTGTAACCAAGATTTTTTGGTATCTTCAAAAGATTATGAGCTAAAAAGATTTGTGAAAAACTACATATTAACTTACCATGTTTATCTAGAAAGTCTTTTAAATAAAAGTATTTCCTATTGGTCGATTGAGTTTGTAATCTGGTTCATTTTAGTGGATTGTTCAATAGATAGGCATACAAGTGGATATAGGCAGTAGCCGAATGCTTTCTTGAACAATAAACTAATTAAACTTAATTGATCTTTAATAATGCATAAAAACAGATCTATCAATAGGAAACTTAAGCTGAAGGTAAGAGCAAACCTACTAAGATCGTTTATTTTGTATTTTTAGGTACAAAATCATATTGGTTTATCAGAAGTCATAATATATGTATGATGCATAATGCAAGAAAAAACGAAGAAAAAAGGATTACAAATGAAAACTTACTTTGAGAGCAAGCAATCCTCAAGTCGTTCCACCTCCGTTTTTCCAGACATTTTCTTTTTCCTATTTCTTTTCACTTTTTCAATTCAATCTGAATCAAATACTTAATCCTGTACAACGTTTTTAACACAATTAAGATATATAATCGATTATATAAATTGCACATGAGATAAAAGCATAATGTACATTAATCAGGGGCGGAGCCACCTGGGGTCTGGCGGGGACAACTGCCACCAATGGATTTTGGTCCTGGGTATTTCACCTATTACACTAGAGGCCGGCCAGTTTTTAAGGCGAGTAGAAAACCATTAACAACCGCATCAGAAATTCAAGAGAAATGTTGTCGAGGAAATCTCTATTGCTAGAGGAAGATTGTCAACAAAAATTTTGGAAAAATAAATGAGCTAGAGTTGAGTTGAAATTAAATCATTCACAACAATCAGGTCGGTGCAATTTCAACATATAAATCCCGTTTTCACACTAATAAAACCCGATACTACCTTCCAATTTTGGTGATGAAGAAGTTGAGTAGAAATAACTGCAATTTTGCCTCTCCTTCACAGTATATTGTTCCCAATTTTTTGTATGATACAGAGGAAGAAAACCCTTACGGCTTTTCCCAGCTCAGTGAACGAGACTAAAACAGGCCCGCGCTGGGGAGGGAGAAGGGAGGGGAGGTGGAGGCGCGGCGGGGGAGGCAGCGGCCGGTGGAGAGGGTGGAGAGAAATGGTGAACTGAGAGAGTTGTGAGATGGATCAGGGTTTGGGTTAAAATAAACGGTTAATTTTACAAATGGTCACTGAAGTTACATGAAAATAATAAAATCGTCATTGAAGTTTCAAAGTTTCAGAAACGGTCACTGAAATTTGAAATTTCTTTCACAAATGGTCACTGAATTTTTATATTTTTTGGGCAAGTTTAAGGCACTTTTTCGGAAACTTCCGACCACAAAAATCACTGATTTCGGATACCGTTGGAAAGCCCACAATGTCCTCTTCAATTATCACCAACAATTTCCCCAAAATTCTAAGTGATTCGACCGGAATAAACCCACGAAATAGGCACCCGAAAATTATGAAAATCTGTCCAGATTTTCTGATTTTTTGGACAAGTTTGCTGCATTTTATGGCAACTTCTGACCACCAAAACCGTCAATTTCGGATACCGTTGGAAAGCCCACAATGCCATCTTCAATTATCACCAAAAATCTCCCCAAAACTCCAAGTGATTCGGCCGGAATAAACCCACGAAGTCAACTACCAAAAAAGTTCGAAAATCTGCCCAATTTCGGTAGCTGATTTCGTGGGTTTATTCCGGCCGAATCACTTGGAGTTTTGGGAATATTTTTTGTGGTAATTGAAGAGGACATTGTGGGCTTTTAAACGTTATCCGAAATTGGCGGTTTTGGTGGTCGGAAGTTGCCGAAAAAATGTCGTAAACTCTTCCAAAAAAATCTGAAAAACTGGGCAGATTTTCATAATTTTCGGGTGCCGATTTCGTGGGTTTATTCTGGCCGAATCACTTGGAATTTTGGGGAGATTTTTTATTGTAATTGAAGAGGACATTGTGGGCTTTTCAACGGTATCCGAAATCGACCATTTTCGTGGTCGGAAGTTGCCGAAAAATTGCCTCAAACTTGCCCAAAAAATCTTAAAATTCAGTAACCGTTTCTAAAACTTTGAAATTTCAGTGATCGTTTTCTTATTTTCATGTAACTTCAGTGACCATTTGTGAAATTAACCCTTAAATTAAAATACTTGATTTTTGAATTGGTGTAAATTATACACCTGATTTTTTATAATGTCCCAAATGAATTATTAATTAATTAAATTCATACTTGATTTTTGAATTTTTAAACTATATACCTTATTTTTTAATTGAATAAAGTATACACTTTAGATATGAATTTTTTCCAAAAATAAATAGGGTAATTACACAAATATCCTATATTTTGGGACTGTTTTGAAAAAACATGATAAACTTGAATTAAGTAGTAATTAAGTGAAATTCAACGTAGAAAATACGTTCAAACAGAAGATTACGGCATCTTCATTAACCAGCCTTCAAACTAGAAAAAAAACAAGGGAAAATTGGAAGGAGAAAGAGGAAATCATCCACAAATTCGTTCATTCTTCGAAGCTTTGGAAAAAGATCGAGAAATCATCCACAAATTCATTGCTTTTGAACCCAGAAAAAATGGGTTTTTTTTTTTTTTATGTTTTTGACTCCTTGTTCAATTATTATATCATCGATGTCGTCGGAGTTCGATTTGCCGAGTTTGTTCAAGGAGAGGAGGAAATCAGGATCTCTTTTTACGTCCAAAACGTTCAGTTTCTATTGATACTTGTAAGGTGTTTGACAAAATGATAGTGTGAGTTTTGTCACTTTTCTATGAAAAAGTGACATTTTGTCACTTTTGTCAAAAAATAAATAAAAAATCGAGCACTATATCCTTGGAGCAATTAAATCATTGATGTTTGTAAGGTGTTTAACAAAATGATAGTGTGAGTTTGTCACTTTTCTATGAAAAAGTGATATTTTGTCACTTTTGTCAAAAAGAAAAAAAAAATCGCACTATATCATTGGAGCAATTAAATAGATGCATATGTGTGCATTTTTTGAAATTTGAACATACCAATTCAAGCTCTATTTTATAGTAATACATATGGGAAAAAAAATTGAATCAATTAAATATTAATGTGTGCAAGGTGTTTAACAAAATAAGAATGTGAATCCTGTCACTTTTCTAAAAAAAAGTTATAGTATCTCATTGGAATAATTAACTAGATGCATATGTGTACGTTTTGAAAATGTGAATGTACGAATTCAATCCTCGTTTTATGTTAATCGTACGAAAAATAAAACTTTGAATCAATTACATTCATGCATGCAAGCAAGATATTTGCTCAATGAGAATGTGAATTATGCCACTTTTATATGAAAAGTGACATTCTGTCACTTTTATTTGGATTTAATGATTATGTTTAGTTTAAAGCTGTATATATGAAAAAATAACTTTGAATAAATTAAATCATATGCGTGTAAGGTGTTTGACAAAATGACAACGTGAATTTTGTCACTTTTCTTTGAAAAAATGACATTCTGTTATTTTTATCAAAAAAAAAAGTTACACTATATCTTGGAGCAATTAACTAGATGCATATGTGTTCATTTTTGAAAATTTGAACATACAAATTCAAGCCCTATTTTATGATAATACATATGAAAAGGAAAATTTTGAATCAATTAAATATTAATGTATGCAAGGTGTTTTTGTCACTTTTCTATGAAAAAGTGACACTAAAAATTGGGCGTAATTAATACTTCATTAAGATGTTTAATTAGAATTTAAGGGTATTAATAAAAAAAAAACGTACTGGACCTAATTTTCCCAAAATAAATTTAAGGATAAGGCCCAAATATTGGGCTAAAAAAAAAAAACTAATGTGGCCGGACTGGGATGGTTTGTTTAATTAATTTGTTAATTTATTTTAAAAAATTTAATTAATTCAATACAAAAAATTAAAAAATTTATTTAGATTCGATTATTTGGTTCTTGGTCAAGAATCGGGAATCGACCCAAACTCATCGATTCTCAATTCGACTATCCATTCTGGTATTTAACTTATGAAGAACCGCTCGATTCGGTTCGTTTCGATTCGATCCAGTTTGATTCGGGAGTTTTGTCCAACCCTAAATTTAGTTGTGTACTCATGTAGATAAGATCGAAGAAACATAGTATATGTGATGTTTAATTGGTTCGTGGTTATAATTTTATTGTTGTCATTTATTTAAGAACTCGACGTTGTATATTTATATGCAATTGTGGTACAAGCACCAAATGAATTAGCAATAAAGAATGCGAGATCGCATAACTGAAATCTTTTTTTTTAGATCCAATAAACATTGGAATAGCAAACGGTTACAAGGAGAAAAACTCCAACACAATGCCCTCCTCAGAGAGATGAAGTGCTACCTATGCCAGAGGCACGAGCTACTACAATGTACCAATCACAAGCAAAGAAAGCCAAAACCCCCCAACTACTGACAGCTAGAAGCAGAGGAAACAAAACCTCTACAAGACCAAAGGCCGAGAGGAACGACTAGGACAAAAGCCTAGAGACAACCTTACCTTTGAAACAAAGGAGGGACAAGAAACAGCAAGGGAAACATACTCAAAACTAACACAGCCACCGGAAACCAACCGAAGCCAAGGACTACTACTGTGACTTACCAATCCAGAAAAACCCGACCTAAGCCAACTACGCAATCAGCACTGAAGTGCCCCCACTCAAAAGAGCAAGATACGTCAAGACTTCACAACCAACAGACCCGTCAACGCCAACAAACAAACACCACCCAAACACAACACAACACCACAACACCACAACCCCGGAACACCACCAAACCCGAACACACCAAAAACCACACCACCATCCTTGGCCAACACTGGAACCCAGCCAAAACGGCTCGCTCGCCGGCAAACCCCAAACAGCAGCCATCGCCAACCGCATCAAAAGAGCCCAACGAACCAGGACACGGCGCCAAACGAAAACCGCTACCGCCACTACCGTGCAGCAACCCGCCGTACCTGGCTCGCCCCTCTCACCGAAAGCTGCACCAGCACAAACCGCCACCAAGACTCACCGGACAGAGCCTCCCTACCTCCCAAAACACAGACAAACAGAAGTAAGAGAAGAGAAAGAAAACGGGAGGGAGAGTCGGAGCTCCCGCCCCCAACGAAAATCACGACTAAGGTAAGAGAGAGGTCAGAGCGTTTAGATTTTTAGAGAGAGAAGCCTGACCAACTCTTTTTGTTCTTTATAACTGAATTTTTTTTTTTTTGGATATCCAGGTATCGCAGCTAACACTAGACTATTTTCTGGACCGCCCATCACCGGTGCCTCAACTCTGGGCGGAGGTAAATCGCGGGTTATGCCCAATCAAGCCAGCGTCCATGCAAACTTTATACTCCTGGCCCCAAAGGAGCCCCTCCTACAACTGGTTATCACAACACCAAGCTGCTCCACCACATGGTTTGGGTATTATAACACTTGGCTGCTCCTTCCGTGATTCGAACTCCCCACCCTGGGGTTGCAAGCCCAGCGTTGCACTGTTTTTACCATCTCGGATGTGCCCCGGGGCACTCTTTATAACTGAAATCTTGTTTTGTGGCCATATTGCATATGGGCAAAAAAATATACATGTAACCTTAGAATAGGACCATCAAGTCAAAACATTGTGCCTTCAAGTTTCAAAGCAAGTGCATGAAGTAAATCCATCAACATTAACAAATCAATTTAATAAATTTGAAGAATTCAACACATTCATACTTTGTGAATTACTTCACCCATTATCCTACAAAGTAGGAAAATATTACAAAACATTTCTACAATCACATAAACTGGAGATTGAAGTTAAATAGCATATACAATGAAACCATGACATTTTTCACATAACTGAATGAATTACATATCTTCTACCAATGTTTAAATTAAAGGTTTAAACTTTTCGCTTTTACTGGAGCAACACCCATATTAACTATTTGTTAGATACACCGAGATCCAAATCAGGAGCGGATCCAGAAAGATATGTAGAGTTGTTGAAATTTACATTTTTTTTTCAATGAATTCATACTACCAAAAAAAAATCCTTTAAGTCACACCAGACATATTTAATTTAAAAGATTAGACGCGTGACGCTCATGACAAAGTGGGGGAGAATATATTTTTGGACACTTACGGCAAAGTTATAACAAATATATTTTTTTACTAATAAAATTAAATACAGATCATATTACTTATTTCAATAATAATATTTATTTTATGGTCGAAATAAATAAATTTTTAACTCTTTCGAATATTGGGCACATGAATAAGTAATATATAAAAAAAATTTAACTCTTTCGAAATAAATAAGTAATATATGAAAAAAATGCATCAAGAACCAGATACTAAATTCTTTCGAATATCGGGCACATGATGAACTTCGTTCAAAGTGAGTTCATTTTCACTTATCATTTTCAATACTATCTTTCCATGTCCTTCAACCTTGGAAGATGAAGAGTTTCCCATGTAGAGTTGTTCCTCATTATCCGTCGCTTTGTAGGTAGAGAACATTCTGTGGTTTGAGCATATGTGTCGAGTGGCTCCAGTATCCACCCACCATTCCTTAGTGTTACCAACTAAGTTACATTCAGAAACGACCGTTGAAAGATTCATGTTTGTACCTTATCAGAAAGGTTGTCATGTTCTGTCATATTGGCTTGATGAGTTTTTCCATTTGCATTCTTAGGCTTTCGACAATCCTTGGATTGATGTCCTGCCTTGCCGCAATTGTAACAGTTGCCCTTGAACTTTTTAACAGTTTTTGAAGAACTAGTTTGTCCTTCGCCATTGCGCTTCCTTTTCTTGTTAGTCTTTAAGTCTCCTTCCACAATGTTGGCCTTCGATTCTAACGAGTTAGATGTACCATTCATCTTTTCAGATTTACGATTGTCTTCTTCTATTCTCAACCGGACAATGATATTTTCAAGTTTCATTTCTTTATGCTTATGTTTAAGGTAATTCTTGAAATCCTTCCAGGAAGGTAGTAACTTTTCAATAAGTGCAACTACTTGGAATGATTTACTAAGTTTCGTTCCTTCAGCATGGATGTCATTGAGTATAATTTGAAGTTCTTTAGGAAATGACAGTCTTGCTATCAACCATTTCGTAATCCAAAAATCGACCAACAATGAATTTCTTCGTGCCGGCGTCTTCAGTTTTATATTTGGTGTCCAAAGAATCCAACAGTTCTTTTGCAGATTTTGCATTATAGTACACATTATATAATGTGTTGTCCAATCCGTTGAGCGCGTAATTTCTACATAAAAAGTCAAAATGTTTCCATGCATCAACCGCAGCCAATTTCACAACATCAACCGTAGCCAATTTTCATCAGAATTTCACAACAATGTTGCCTTAACCAGAGTAACACAATGATCAACATGATCAGAAAATTAATTCGAGCCCACCGACTTCACGATATTTCCTTAAAAATGAATTTGATGCCTTCAAAGGTGCTAAAAAAGAGTTCAGCAATCGTTTCTCAAGATAGAACGAATTCCGTCCCCTACGGAAGCAGCACAACAATCTGCAGGAGTTCCAACGAACTCAATGAAGTGTATTCACTTCGAGAACAATATCAAAACAAGAGAGATTGAGAATGAGATTCAATGCAGAGAATATTTGCAATGAAAATGGTGTAAATATTTTGGCTATGGGGCTGGCAATTTATACAATTATTCGTGGTCATTCGAACATCTTTCAAGCCCTTTCAGAACAGTCACCACTATTCAGATATGCCCCAATAAATCGAAACACACCATCGTTCTATTCGGTTAAAAATGGGCTGTTAATCGGTTAACAGGCCCCCAAAATGATTATTGAAATTAGGCCCATAAATAAAATAATAATATTATTAAATACCCAAGAATTTGATTAATTACAATTTGATCCAGAAATTTAAATAAATTTTGTCCAAAAAGATAATATAGTACAAGGAGGCACCTGTACCCGTACACGAACCGAACCGGGCTTGGGCACGTGCTCGTGCCGTGCCGAGCCGACCGGCCGGTCAGATGGACGGGCGGCGACGACGACGCGCGCGTGTGGGGTTTGGACCGAATCCCATAGGATATAGGTATCCCCCTTCTAAAGACTATTTGTACCCCTTAGGGCCCAAACCAAATGCCCAAACTTGCACAATATAAACCACACCAAAGTTTCATAACTTTCATATGTGGGACAAATGTTTGGCAATATCAAATACATCAAATTCTTCACTAGTTTATGGTTTCAAATGGGTTACTTTGACATTAAATATTTCATTCAATACTAAATGGTTTTCGATAAATAAATATATCACGTTAATCATCTTGTAGAGTAGAACGTGAATATGCTAGGTGCCGTTAAAATTAAGGCACGGGTCCCACTGAAATTTGGGCTCAAAGTTGATCCATTTCACTAATTAAAAACCATTTTTCCAACGGTCAATTCATATGTGCGCACACACGATAGAAAAAGAAAAAGAATTGGAATGGCATGGTTCCTAGTCACATGATCTTGCCTTCATCTTGTAGTTTTTAATTTTCATACCCCTCGAATCCATTGCACTTTTGCCCATCCTTAATATCTCCCATAACATAATCCCAAATGAATGAACAAACAAATCAAATGCCAATTGACTATGAATTTTGCTATATGTACATCGGAATGTTAATTCAAAATGAATTATAGCTTGTTTGGTAAAGCTTAAAATTCAATTAAAATTGAAAATATGGTCGTTGTTGGGTCTCACTCGTCTAATAAAAATCAACAATAACGGCTAGTTTTTTAATTTCAATCCGATTTTAATCTCTACCGAACATACCCTTAACTAACAAATCAATTGCCAACTGGCTATAAATTTTGCTATTTGTAATACCTCATTATACAGCTCCCCTCACAATAGGAGTGTCCACGAATTTTTTATTGGATGTAAGCACTCCTTTCATGAGGGGGTGTACATCGGGATTTCCGTACAAATAGCAAACAAATAGCAAAGCTCATTGGCTATTGTCCAAGACAAAATAGGTCTAACCTTAGCTGGCTCAGCTTGCTTGCATTGAATGCTTTCAAGTACCGATTGTACTTGTTCACACCATCCCCCCTTCCCATATGAGAAAAAAATAATTGCCCCCCGAGGCATATCCTAACTGGCAAAGGAAGGGGCACTTAGTTGCTGGCAGTTCAGAGGTCGCGGGTTCGATTCTTGGGGCTCTTGGAAGGCAGACTCTCTCCTGGAAGACGAGATTTATCTTGGAAGGCATGAGTTATCCTAAAAGGCAAGGTGCAACGTGTATTGACTCGCTCGGCACTTTGACAGATCAGTGGAAGGGCTCTTGGACCCTGGCTAGTTTGGGGCACATCCCGCGATTTACCCGTCTGCATCTTGAAAGGCCAATGCGTAGACTCCAGGACTAGTCGTCGAAGGTGGACACCTGGGTATAAAAAAAATGTATGCACACTCTTAAAGTATGTTCAATACATATGCTTTTTTGGTAGGGATGCATCGCACTGGGATGTATGAACTTGGACAATTTGATTGGTAGGTTCGGATGACAAATACTTATTGTGTACGTGTAAATGCATGATTCATACGCTTTCGGGTGTTGAATGAGACAAAAACAAGGAAGCTACAAAAACTTGGATATACCACATGGTGAATGCAATGGTAAAATTTTCAAACCATGAACTTATAGACCCACCGACTATATAGGGAGAACTTTATAATGCTCAATCAAGCTATGATCTTTTCACCACTATATAGGAAATAAGTAATTGGGCTGCTTCCACCTATGGTGAATTTTAGCCCATGTTTAGTTTTTAGTAGATTTTAATAAATTAAAGTCATGCAATTGAAAAGTTCATTAAATTAATGGATCTCAGTAAATATGTGGTAGAAAATGCATTTGAGGAAAAATAATTTTTAGAAAGTGACGTAGCAAGCTTTCTGTCTTGAGTTCACTTATAATTCGACTTTTCTCGCTAACAAGCATCAACTCGAGTTTTACATAAATCGACTTAGATTTATTGAGGATTGTAATAAAAATATAGCTGTCCTCAAAATAATACAAAAGTATATAACTATGAGAGAGAGAGAGAGAGAGAGAGAGAGAGAGAGAGAGAGAGAGATATGTTGATGGCAAAACATGATCCAACATAGTATGCAAGCCAAGATTGACCTTACAAGCATCTAGCCATCATATTTTGGTTGGTGCAACAAACCCTTAAATGCTACATACCCAAGTGTGTAAAAAAATATAGAATTAAAACGCGCTGGTTTTTTTACTAGAACTTTACATTGAATTCATAAAAAGCCTTTAGTTGTAAAAAAATTAGCCGCTCTAACTTTGGAAGGGAACTATTGTTAGGGAAAACTCATTCCAAGTTCATTAGCTACACTTCGAGCAATTAACGTAAATTGTGCGAGAACCTTATAGGACCGTGTCATTATTTGATGTAATAATTTCCATTTAAATTTATGAATTGACACATATATATTATCATGCTTGACAATTATAGGTGTTGTCAAAATTTGAATAGTTGATTTTAAAAATAATTTTAAAAATGAATGAATGTGATATTATCAAATAAAATTGTATCAATAGTAAATTCATTGGGAAATCTCCTTCAAACTTGCAAGAAGTACGGAAATTGTTAGAAAAATGCTAAAAATTAACAAGAATCATGCTGTCAAGCACCTGATATTATATAAAAGTTTGTGCCACTAATTAATGAAAATATAATTATGAAAATTAATTAGTTTGTGTCCCCATTTGAGTCTACTACGAAGGAGAGCGGTCTGTACGGATTGACCCGACACTCTTCTTCATAATCATGTTCATTCGAGATTCTGAAAAAAAAAATAATAATAATAATAATATTCTCAAGATTTTTTATTCATTCGTTAATATTTGTAATCTGAAATTTTCCATTTTTTTTTTTTTTTTTTCTGAAAGTTGATAATTTTTTTCTTCTACATTCTCAAAATTTTTACACCCCTCACAATTTACAAAGAAGGAGAGAAAGTAAGAGAAAAATTATAGAATTTAATTTACGAGTTTTTGTGTATGCGTGAAAATGTAGTAGAAGTAGAGATGACAAACAGGCAAACACGAGTCGGAGCCGCTGGCAAGCTCGACGAGCCGAGCACGCGAGCGGCTCGTGGCCTCGTGAAAACTAAAAAAAAATAAAAAAATACGCGAAAAAGAAAAAAAAAATCAAAAAGCTCGCAGTTCGGCTGGTGGGCTTGCGGCTCACGGCTCGGCTCGACTGACTCATGAACCGAGGCGAGCTCGCCCATGAGCAAACGAGCCACGAGCTGGCCCCGCCCATTGACATGAGATCTAGATAATAACATACACAGAATGTTCTTGTAAACTCAAGTCTAATTAGAGGTAAAGATTAAAAATAAATAAAAAATGGAGAACTTTCGAATTTCGGAACTTTTATAAGCTTCCTTGTATTTGATATTTTGGCTTATTAGCACAAAACGTCCATACGTTTGACAGTTAGTGTGCAAAACATCCCAACGTTTCATTTTTTTGCATTTTCGCCCCTATTTCAACGTTTCAGTGTGGAAAATGTCCTTTTCACTATTTTTTAGTGTAAAATGACCAATTTACCCTCAAATTTAAATAAAACAAAGAAAATGAAATGAAAAATAAAAAAATAAATAGTAATTATACTCCCAAATTTTTTAAAAAGTGCAAGTGGGTCCAAAAGTCTTATTAAAAGGTTTAAGCACAAAACGTCCCTACGTTTGACACTTAATGCGGAAAACGTCCATACGTTTCAAACATGTTTGTATTTGCTCAATAGCACAAAATGTCCCTACGTTTGACACTTACTGCGTAAAACATCCTTACGTTACATTTTTTTTTACATTTTCGTCCTTATTTCAATGTTTCATTGCGGAAAAAACGTCATTTTCACTATTTTTCAGTGTAAAATGACCAATATACCCTCATATTTAAATAAAACAAAAAAAAGGAAAATAAAAATAAATTACAATTGTGCTCTCAAACTTTTTAAAAAGTGCAAATGAGTTCAAAAATCTTATTAAAATATTCAAACCATCAGTCTTTTCCTTATCTCTCAATTTTATCCTCCCTCCACCTCCTAAACCACCAGACCCCACCATTCAAACCGTTAATGCTGGCCATAACTATCAGCCCCAGGATTGTAGAGGGAGGTGAGATGGTTTGAATGGTGGTGGGGTCTGGTGGTTTAGGTGGTGGAGGATTGTAGAGAGAGGTGAGATGGTTTGAATGGTGGTGGGGTCTGATGGTTTAGGTGGTGGAGGGAGGATAAAGCTAAGGGAAGAGAAGAAGACTGATGGTTTGAATGTTTTAATAAGATTTTTGAACTCATTTGCACTTTTTAAAAAGTTTGGGAGCACAATTGTAATTTATTTTTATTTTCCTTTTTTTTTGTTTTATTTAAATATGAGGGTATATTGGTCATTTTACACTGAAAAATAGTGAAAATGACGTTTTTTCCGCAATGAAACATTGAAATAAGGACGAAAATGTAAAAAAAATGAAACGTAAGGATGTTTTACGCAGTAAGTGTCAAACGTAGGGACATTTTGTGCTATTGAGCAAATACAAACATGTTTGAAACGTAGGGACGTTTTCCGCATTAAGTGTCAAACGTAGGGACGTTTTGTGCTTAAACCTTTTAATAAGACTTTTGGACTCACTTGCACTTTTTAAAAAGTTTGGGAGTATAATTACAATTTATTTTTTTATTTTTCATTTCATTTTCTTTGTTTTATTTAAATTTGAGGGTAAATTGGTCATTTTACACTAAAAAATAGTGAAAAGGACGTTTTCCACACTGAAACGTTGAAATAGGGGCGAAAATGCAAAAAAATGAAACGTTGGGATGTTTTGCACACTAACTGTCAAACGTAGGGACGTTTTGTGCTAATAAGCCTTGATATTTTCATTTTACTAATTACTAAACCCTCCTTGCTTAATGAAGGAAGTTTTGTTGATACTAGACCTGTCAACTTCAATCATATCGCTGATGCGAAGGTGATGATGGCTTATGGCATTTTGTCTACAAAATAAACTCCAATGTCAAAAATTATTTTAATGAATTGTTTTGAATTTTCATTCATTGAACAAATTTTGTTAATTAACAAAATTTAGAAGAGTCAAATAAAGTAGTTTCTAAATTTTTTAATATTTTATTAACTTACTAAATTTAATTTTTATTGATTATATGTAAGAGTTTAGAAATAGAATATAATAAATTTTGTACGTCTTATTTTTTTACAAAAAAAAATCTTTAATGAAAAAATATCAATATTTGGAAATATAATATGCAAAACTCTATATAATGTATATAAAATTTTCAGCAAAATATGCTTTTTAAAAAATAAAAAATCCCATATCACCTTGATTATGTATAGATAACGCGTTTTTAAGAGACAGAGAAGCACCAGCTGTTTTTCTGCTTATAATTAATACTACGTTATTTACTGCTCCATTGCGCGTTTTGTTTTTTAGTTTCTTGATTATTTTTTGTATAATATTATTCTCAGACAAGCACACTCCCATAAGCATCCTGCAGAATCCTAGAAGCTGCTTTTCATAGAATCCTATGTTTCCTTCCCTCTATCATCCATTTTTGTATTCACGTAATTACATAGATTACCAAGCAACATATATAATACCAGTAGTATCAAAGTACCAGTATAGAGAATTACACTTTATAATTTCAATTAAATGGGTCATACTGTTAAGGGATAAAATCTCATATCGAATAAAGATGAAAAATATAGATCAATTTATAAGGATTTGAATTACTCCTCTTAATAAAGTTGACATTTTAAGACAGAACCTCAAATCGAATTTCAAGATTGATCTGCTCAAACGAGCCACCATCTTGCGGGGCATGTTAAGGGATAAAATCCCACATCGAATAGAGATTAAAAACATAGATCAATTTATAAGGATTTGAACTACTCATTTTAATAAGGTTGACTTTTTAAAATGGAACCACAAATTTTAACACATATGACTTTGCATTTTAATGATCTCTATCGTTTAATATTTGCTGTCTAAACCGATGTTTAACACTAAGGCCACGTTTGAGCCACCTTTTTGTAGAATGAGAATGAATAATATATTCGTTATTGGACCCCACACAAGAGATGGAAATTCAAAATTGATGGTTTGATGTGATGGATAACGGTTATATTTTTCATTTTTAAGGATGAAAAATGTGGCTCAAACGGGGGCTAAATGTGATGAATAACATTGCTCTGTTTGATAATATTCATGAATCCCAATTGCTAGTTTGAGTATTTGATAGGTAGAATAAATCATTTGAGCTTTTTTCTTGATCTTTAATACGATATTAAGTCTTGAAATTCCATCTAATTATGGTTAATGTTTCATATATAAAGGAGGTAATAAAATTTTACCCTTGTTAATAATGTATTAATGATTATATTTTATATGTATATTTATAAACCCATATGGCAAAAATTCACATTTTACCCCTGTTTTTATTTTTGTATTCATTTTATGTGGTGACTTGTGAAGAACTCTAGAATGCAATAAAATATATAATTTATTCAAATTTAATTGCTGGTTTATTAAATTATGCAATCCAGACTTCAAAAGCGTGCCTTAACTTTCTGATCATGTGTGTTGGCTTTAGAAAAACTTGACGCTTCTCAGCTGTAATCAACATATAAATATTCAATTGGCAAGGAAAGGGAGGAGAAGCTTCATCATATTTATGGAAAAACTGACTATACTTCATCAAAGTTTTGAACCGGTAAAAGATAACTTAGTAAAAATAGGATCACTAGAAACATTCTCCTATTCACGGTTAGAAATCTTATGTTGCCCTCTTTAATCTTATTTTATAGAGAACCGTAAATAATGTTCTCTTGCCATATCTATAAGTGGGTAGGATACGATTCTCACATTTGAATAGAACCATAAGTACGGCTCTCCTGCCACATCTGCAAGTGGGTGAGATAAATTTACTGTTCCCATATTTGGAGAGAATCGTCCTGCCAAATTAACAAGTAAGTAGTCTTATCATGTCCAATATGGACAGGAGAACAATTTCGCTTAATTGACATGGATTATTTGTCAAGTCACAAGATATGAATTGGGAATACACGCCTATCTTGACGAAGGTGAATTCGAACGAAAATAAATTTTGATACGACTTTTCTTTTGTGGACAGAGAATTCAATTTATGTGAGCATAAAAATCTCAACAAAAGATGTGGAATATATTGCAGTTGTTAAAGATCTAGCTATATTTTATCCTTCTGACAAATTATATAACTGTGAGTCAAATCAAATGTTGGAAACTTGCCTATGTAACTATTACTATGTCAATTCAAAAGGACCCAAAAGGTGTTTCACCATGGGACAGAAATGTCATTATCATTAAATGTTTTTTGTTAAAAAAATATTGGAAATTATCTGTCACCCATTTCATACTACATGAAGACATTACCATCCTCGACTATAGATCTGTTCGTCACATCAAACCCAAAATCTCATCTATAAATATCAATCCTTTCTCCTAAATAATCACTTCTCAATTGCATTTTCCTTATCAGATGTACAAAGAAAAGAGAAATATTTCCTTGATTCTTCACTGATTTTAGCTCATCACATCTTGAGTTGAAAAGGTGCCTCCGGATTTGAGATTCGATCAGGGTTCAGTTGTTTGTCGATTCAAGTAACGCAAGAGTTGAGTTCAAATACAACACGAATATGGTGAAGAAAGAGCAAAAGGTCCAATCAGGGGCAGCCAAAGAAGTTTTGTCACCCTCATCCTTTTTATCCTCATCGTCATCATTGAGTTCGAAATCCTTGTGCAAAAAGAAGTACAAGGGAGTTAGAATGAGAAGCTGGGGATCATGGGTTTCTGAAATAAGGGCACCTAACCAAAAAACAAGAATATGGTTAGGGTCATACTCAACACCAGAGGCAGCTGCTAGGGCATACGATGCAGCTCTCTTATGCCTTAAGGGAACTTCAGCCAATTTCAACTTCCCAATATCCAAATTTCAAAACCTCCACCCTAATACGATTATGTCCCCTAAGTGCATCCAAAGGGCGGCTGCCGCCGCAGCTGCCAACAATGGCTTTTCTCCACCCGGACCGTGCATCTCTTCCACTTCCACTTCCTCGGCCTCAACGCCACCAACTCCACCACCATTAACACCATCTCCAACTTTATCTTCTTCATCACTTGCCTGCAGCCTCATTGAAGATGATGCTGTCTCATTAACGCCACCATTTATTAATGACTACACAGTACCCTATGTTGCAGATGAGCCAATAATGGCCTCATGGTACAACTTTGATTCCCCTAAATATACAGATATCCTCCTCAACGGGGCATTCTTTGATCCATTAATAATGGAAGATCCTTACGATGATGTCGACATCCCTTTGTGGAGCTTCTGCTGACCAAGACCGGGGCACGTTTGGTCAGACCGCTCAAAGTCGTATCGACTATTGATCCTACTCATTCAGTATTATTTATACTTTCATTCATTGGATGATCTTCAGTTATTTCTTGAAGACATTACTGACAGTGACCAAAAATATAGTGTAGTTGAATTTTTTAGAAAACAAGAATTCAGAAGAGAGAAACATATAAATTTGTACCCCCTATACTATGTTATTCGCTATCCGTACATGTAATGAGGCAATAATAAATATTTCTTTCAAGTTAAATTGTATTATAAATGTTCCTCGTTTAATATAAATTGTATTGTTGATTTGATCGCTCCAATATTAGATAGGCACTTTCATTAAGGCTCGGTGGTATGTCATAAATAGGTTAATGATTTTAACCACACGTTCTTCCAAAAAAAAAAAAAAATTTCATCATATTAATAATTTTTCCTTCTTTTCCAATCACACATTTTCTATTAATCTATTATTTCAGAATATATTCTTCCAAAATAATGTGACTCAAACACATCCATAGTTCATATTCGGTAAAGCTAAAAATTAGATTTATTTTTAATTTGATAAAAGTTGATAGAATATGTGTTTCAAAAGTTGTAAGTCACATAAAACGTATTATTAAAATTAATTGTTAATTTAAGTTTTTACCAAGATTAAAACTCGCATCAAATAGTCACTTAATCAAATAAGTCCTAACTTATATAGAGGAGCAAGAAAGATATCAAGAGAATTGAAAGATGATTAACCATTGTAATCTATCCATATCCCTCCAATTCACAGTCACTGCCCTTTTACCCATCCTTAATTTATCCAAAGCTGTTACAGAATGAATAAAAATACCAATTGGCTTTGGACCTTAACAATTTTGCCTATGTTTCGAAAGAATTTATAAACGGTTAATTCACATGTAGATAGAATTGAATGGTGGACAAATGAACAGTACTTATGAGTACATTAAAATGTACGTTTAAAAATGAATCTTGATCATTTATAATTTTTACAATGGATATAAAATGTTACATGTACACAACCTTAGCTGGCTAAGGTTGCTTGCATTGAATGCTTTCTTTTATTAATATATGCAACCTAAGTACGGATGGTACTTTCCATTGTACTAGTTCACGCCACATCCCCCTCTCATATTTAAAAAGATACTCTACCCTTGAGATTATTTTTTCCATGGGGATGCATCGTATCGAGATTCGAGATGTACGATCTTAGACAATCTGATTGGCAAAAACTTCGTGCGTATGTGTAAATCTAGTGGTCCTAAATTTAGGATGTTGAGTAGGACAAGTTTGAGGAAGGCGAAAATTCGAATAGAATAAATAATTTTTGGACCATGACATCATTGACCCACTTTGATCATCATTCCAAAACATGTATCCCCCTAGACGGCTAGACCCCTCTAATTAATGGAGTATTTTCATTGATTAATCCTCTAAGAACGGAATGTCTTGTTGGATTTCTCGTGTTGATTATTCATCAATTCCTTGTGTAAGTATAGCATAGCGGGCAATAGTTGAATTGTACTCAACTATTGAAGTGAATGCCAGACTTGAGCTAGATCAAGAGTGAGCTAATTGACACAAATTATGCCTTCGGAGCATAGCTCAGTGGTGCAAAGTACAAGAGTGAGGTAGTCTTAACTGAGCTGACAGTCACAATGTGATGGTTCGATTCCTATTTCTAACAATGTTCGGAATTGGACTCTTTGTGGGTATCAGTACGACAGCTCTTGCACTCTGACTTGTTGAGACATATCTCGCGATTTACCTCCTCCACGATGCTCTAGAGGCGGGATGGATTTTTTCTGATGTAACAACCCTTATTTAAATTTGTTGGGAAGAAATTTCTTTCAAACTCCTAAGAAAGTACGAAAGTAGACAAAGTAATTAGAAAATTGCATGCAATTAACATTATATCAAGAATCGTGCTGTCAGCCACCAGATAGTACATCAAACTTTGTGACACTAATTAATGTAAAAACAATTACTAATCCATTAATTAGTGTATGTTCCCATTTGTGTCTACGAGGAAGGAGAGAGGCTTGTACGGATTGACCCGACACTTTTCTTCTTAGGTAGTGGGAAGAAATAAAAATTGATTTACATTACTGTATTTGATGAAATATTTTTCATGTGTGAATAGACATTTTGAAGACTAATATCACCATTTGATGCAAGTGATTTGTTGTCACTTGCTTGATGCGGTATAGGGTTTAATCAGAATGACCTTCACGAAATTATCATTAACTTGCCAAAAACGAAATATGGATACTTATAATTTTAAGGTGGGATGATCTTTTCGTATACTTGTGTAAAGACAAATATGTTCAAGCTTAATTATCCCTAAGCTGTCATTGGATCACCATATCCATGGGCGGAGCCATATATGGCCCAGGGTGGGCACAGGCCCATCCTGGGATTCTGGGCTCAATTTTTTCTGGTTTTTTTTTTTAAATTTTTTTTAATTTTTTATTACTAATATGCTAAAGCTAAATGACTCAACTTCACCTACGTCGCCCAATCCAAAAACACTAGAAATATCACCACATTAGGTCTTCAACAATAGCACAATCTCCAAGCCCAAAAGCATCCACAAGAACATTAGTAAATTTCTTTTTGTAAGTGGTTAATTTGCTGTGAACATACTAATAAGGGAAAAGCCATTGATTATAAGAATATTTAGGCAATTTTTTCGCTTATTCATCAAACTTGATTAAGTTTTTTAGGCAATATTTTCGTAATATTAACACCCATGACAAAAACTCGACTTTCAATATCGATAAATTGTGTCCACCCTGACAAAAATTTCTGGCTCCGCCCCTAACCATATCGTAATTTTTCTCATTGCGTAACCGATTCATGACCACGATCCTTTTTTGTGAGGGTATAGAGATGAATCTAAATGGCTCTATGATGGTTGAGTCTCACGTCCATAATTCCATTGCTCCTTGAGTGAACCACGCCCATGGCCCCACACAAGCAACTTGACACTTGTTTAATCTTTCCTTGTGTGAACCCATGACCCCACATGGGAAAGGAAATTTTTCTCCAAAAGATGCATGTTCATGTGTGTTATGGCCTTTCCCAAAGCAAAAAAGTGATCATCTTTCAGTTGTACCTCTCCCTAGCAAAACAATCCCTTCGAGAATTCCTAGAGCAAAGTCAAATATGCTGGCGTCAGCTTTTAGCCCATCAAACGGTTGCACCTCTGCAAAGTCTTTATTTAATTCCATCAGTACTGTACCTTGATTATGTATGTATAACGCGTTTTTAAGAGATGCATGCAAGACAGAGAAGCACCAGCTGTTTTTCTTATCTTTTTTCTCCTTATAATTAATAACTAAGCCCACGAGGACATATTTTTTTAAAATTTATTTTTAATAAAATAATATCTTCTATCACATAAATAATTTTTTCTTACTTTTTAACTACATATTTTCATCGTATCACTATTTAAAATATATTATTTTCTCAATAATAATCATAATACTATGTTATTTACTGTTCCATTGCTTTTTTTTTTTTTTTTTAAAGATTATTTTTCACTCCCAAAGCATCCTGCAGACTCCTGGAAGCTGCTTTTGATTGAATCCTATGTTTCGCTTTCAAGCCTGCATTATTATTATTGTTGTTGTATTCTCACATATATAAATATGCATATGGAGAGAGAGAGGTCATTATACTTTTAACATATACATGCATGTGTCTAATATGCTATTATTGATACTTTGACGCGTTTGACTCTCGTTAAAATTATAATTTATTTTTCTCCATTTACTTATCAACCACAGATTCTCCAATAAAATAATATTACACGCAAATTTCAAAAAAAAATTATTCTTTTTTAACTACATTTTAAAAAATATACCATTCCAAATATTATAATCTCAAATATTGGTAAAAAAATTGGGGTCAAACAAGGGTTTAGAGTTATGAATATTCACTTTTTAACATTGGTTGGTAAATTAGCCAAGCTGCTCGACTGCTCGAGCGTATGGCTCGTCTTGACTCGGTCCATGAGTAGCTCGAACTTGTATTGAGATGAGTTATGATTTGAGTCGAGCTCAATTTTTATTTCACGAGCTGATTTGTTTTAAATTCGTGGGTTTTTTAAGGGGGGAAAAAAAACACGAGCCGACTTGTTAGCTCGTGGCTCATGTCCACATGAATCAAAAGGCCGAACTGAGCCTTTTTGGAAACACGAGCAAAACTTGAGTGTCTTGGATCAACCTATTGCCACCACTATCTCATTAAATCATAACTTGTTTTAGAACACTAATCTCAAAATCTGATTATTTGTTAAAATTTTAATTAGACATGTCAAACTGCTTGCTTTTTTCCTTTTTGTGCTCAAATGTCATGCTACTGCTTGAGTTACGTGAAATTTTCATAGTTAACCCAAGATTATAGTTCTTCAAGAGCACCTAATTTGAATTCAACTACTCAATTCCAAGTTCATTATACCCTTAATGATAATATGTAAAATACCCATATGGCCACAAGACTGATGAGTGGCCCCAAGGGACTTGTGGTGTAAGTCAAGAACTGATCTAGAATGAATATTTCAAAATATTATTATTAGCATATCTGTGACGGGGAAGCTTTTGAAAAACTTGACACCACTCAGCTGTACTCGGCATATTAGTGGAAAGGAAAGGGGGCAGCAGCTTCATACTCTCTTCAACTTGGTCATAAAGATAATGCGTCTCTTTAATTTAATGAAAATTAATTTTTTAATAAATTCTGATAGAAGTTGATGAAATATATGCGCAAAATTGTGAATCCCACCAAGCCCTTGTTTGAAACCCATTAATTTATTTTACTTTTTGCTACCACACATTCACACAATAAAATATTTTACACGTAAAATCAAAATTTTTTCCTACTTTTTAACCACATATCTTCCCAAAAATACTATTCAAAACTCATTTTTCCCAATTAATGAGAATTAAACATGGGCAAAAGGTATGGTTAAAAATAATTATTAAATTTGACTTAAATTTTAGTTCAATTTTTTAACTGAACCAAACCGGAGCTATATTCTTTAGGGTCAATATTATAACAATGCTTTGTCCTCGAGTTTTGAGTTATTAAACGTTAAAATGAGAATACACGTTGTTGACGTCAAAAATTGTATGAACAAGATTCAAACCAACTTAGAATGAAAATGAAGATTTTTGGTGATAATGACTTGTAAATTACAAGAGTAAACTACAAGTGTTTTCCTTTGTTTTTGCCAAATAAGATATTTGAAATATCAAGTGTTTCGAATCATCTCCTTTCTTGAGGATATCTTCATCTTTTTTATAGGGAGATAAGCATGTATACATCATTTTCTTGTCTTATCAGCTACAGTACCGAGCTGAGAAAGTACATCATTGGCACATTTGGATTGGTTTAATGAGTTCGACTTGTCAGGTCATCATGAGTTTGTCTTACATGTGGTTTCCATCAATTAATGAATTACTTAGGGAAGGAAGCTAATGCATATGATTGGTGGAATTAGGAAGTGCTGTCATGAGTATATCCAAATGTAATTGATTGATTGGACGTTTAACAGTGAATAAGGAATCTTTAATCATTATGCCTCCTAAATAATGGCGGTCATTAGTACGAGCTGACCTCAAATACCCAACCTTACATTAGCATGAGCTTAATGCATATAACAAACTGTATTTAATGAGGTCGGATTATCCCCCAGGTCCGTACTTGCCTTGGTGAGGTCAGATGTCAGATGTCAACAGTTACCTCCCTGGTCAGTGCTCACCTTGGTGACGAATTGACCTTGAATACGGTTTGGCTCATTTTTCCATTTTTACAATTATCACAACAATAAATGTCTTTGAATAGGTGTCACGTTTTGACTTACAAATGAGCTGTCACGCACCTTATAATATATTGGATTTATCAGAGTATTGCAGCACATACAACATTAGCTCGACATGGTTAATGAGCAGGGCTTTAAGGATTCCTTTGTAGAAATTCGCAGTAAGTATTGTAGCACATAAAACATTAGCTCGGCCTACTTCATGAGCAGGGCTTTAAGGATTCCTTTGTAGGAATTCACACTAAGTGTTGCAGGACATACAACCTTAGTCCGACCTGCTTCATAAGCAGGGCTTTAAGGATTCCTTTGTAGGAATTCACACTAAGTGTTGCAGCACTTACAACCTTAGTTCGGTCTGCTTCATGAGCAGGACTTTAAGGATTCATTTGTAGGAATTTGCACCAAGTGTTGTAGCACTTACAACCTTAGTTCGACCTGCTTCATGAGCAGGGATTTAAGGATTCCTTTTGCAGGAATTTGTACTAACTGTTGCAGCACTTACAACCTTAGTTCGACCGCTTCATGAGCAAGGCTTTAAGGATTCCTTTTGCAGGAATTTACACTAAGTGTTGCAGCACTTACAACTTTAGTACGGTCTGCTTCATGAGCATGGCTTTAAGGATTCCTTTGTATGAATTTGCACTAAGTGTTGCAGTACATGCAACCTTAGTTTGGCTCGCTTATGAGCAAGGTTGGCTTGCTTATAAGTCAGGTCGGCTCACTTATTAGAGAGGTCGGCTCGAGTAAGGTCGGCTTGCTGATGAGCAAGGCTTGAATGATTTCCTTACTAGGAAATTCATCTAAGCATTGCAGCACATGCAACCTTAACTCCGCTTGCTTATGAGCAATGTCGACTAGCTTATGAGCCAGGTCTACTTGCTTATGAGCTAGGTCGACTTGCTTATGAGCAAGGTCGGCTTGCTGATGAGCAATGCTTGAATGATTTTCTTGCTAGGAAATTCATCTAAACGTTGCAGTAGTACAACCTTAGCTTAGCTTGCTTATGAGCAAGGTCGACTTGCTAATGAGCAAGACTTGAATGATTTCCTTGCTAGGAAATTCATCTAAGCGTTGCAGCATATGCAACCTTAGCTCCACTTGTTTATGAGCAAGGTCAGTTCGCTTATGAGCAAGGTAGACTCGCTTATAAGCCAGGTCGGCTCGAGCAAAGTTGACTTGCTGATGAACAAGACTTGAATGATTTCTTTACTATGAAATTCATTGGGCAAATGTTCAGTAAGCATGTCTTCAGTGAAAGGGGAATGACATAGTGATATATTCATGTGTGCTTCCCTTACCATGGTCATTTGAGGGTCAACAACTTCGTTTTGACATCGCCCTCTTCCAATATTTTATTGAATGTTGGTTTGTTCAGGACGAGTGTGGAATCAATTTTTGGATGCCGAAAGATCATCAATGATGATATTTTTGTGGGTTTTATGGAGTGTTAAAGCTGTTTTTACAAGGTAGGGGCCCTCCTTCTAGCGCCAATCTGTTGACATCAAAACTTGTATGAATAAGATTCAAGCCAACTTAGAATGTAAATGAGATTTTTTAGTGATAATGACTTGTAAATTATAAGAGTAAATTACAAGTGTTTTCCTTTGTTTTTGCCAAATGAGATATTTGAAATATCAAGTTTTTTGAATCTTCTCCTTTCTTGATGATATCTTCATCCTTTTTATAGGGAGAGATATGCATGTATACATCATTTTCTTGTCTTATCAACTACAGCATCGAGCTGAGAAAGTACATCATTGACATATTTGGATTGGTTTAATGAGCTCGATTTGTCAGGTCATCATTAGTTTGTCTTACATGTGGTCCCCAACAATTAATGAATTATTTAGGGAATGAAGCTAGAATTAGGATGTGCTATCATGAGTATATCCAAATGTAATTGATTGATTGGACGTTTGACAGTGAGTAAGAAATCTCTAATCGTTATGCCTCCTAAATTACGAAGATCATTAGTACGAGCTAGCCTCAAATACACGACCTTACATGAGCATGAGCTTCATGCATACAACAAACTGTATTTAATGAGATTGGATTACCCCCAGGTCGGTACTTGCCTTGGTGAGGTCGGATTACCCCCCAGATCGGTACTCGTCTTGGTGAGGTCGGAGGTCAACACGTAGGATGATATAAGTTGAGAATAAAAGCCTATTTGACAACCATTATTATAGTAAAAAGGAGTTTTGAATAGTGATCTATAGGAAAATGTGTGATTAAAAAAGTAGATAAATTTTTTTGGTATACGTATAAAATATTTTATTGTGTGAATATATAGTTGAAAATAGTCATGTAACAAACCATAAAATAAATTAATGATTGTCAAACATGCTCTAAAATGAGGGGGGAAAATGTAGAGACATATCTAAGAAGATGTTGAAATCTTGAAATAAATGTAACAATAAATTAATAAAAGGAGATGTAAGAGTGATAATAGTCTTGTAACAATTACAATGTCAATTCAGAGGGCATTAAAAGGTGTTTTACCGTGTGACAGAAATGTCATTACCATTGATATATGCTTTTATTGGAAAATATCTGTCACCCATTTCATGTTTAATGAAGACATTACCATCCTTGACTAAATAGATCCGTTCATCACATCACCCCATCTATAAATATCAATCTTTTCTCCTTAAATAATCACTTCCCAATTGGATTTTCCTTATCAGATATACAAAGAAAGAGAAACCCTTAACCGATTCTTCACCCATTTTGGCTCTCTTGAGTTTAAAAGGTTCCTCCGGATTTCAGATTCGGGTTTCAGCTGTTCATCGATTTTAAGTAACACGATAGTTGAGTTCAGAACGTTGTGAGACTACGCTGATATTGATTCTTCAAAATATCCAAGAATGGTGAAGAAAGAGCAAAAGATCCAATCTGGAGCGGCCAAAGAAGTTTTGTCTTCCTCGTCCTCTTCCTCATTGGCATCTTCATTGTTGAGTTCGAAATCCTTGTATAAAAAGAAGTACAAGGGAGTTAGAATGAGAAGCTGGGGATCATGGGTTTCTGAGATAAGGGCACCAAACCAAAAAACAAGAATATGGTTAGGGTCATATTCAACACCAGAGGCAGCTGCAAGGGCATATGATGCAGCTCTCTTATGCCTTAAGGGAACTTCAGCCAGTTTCAACTTCCCAATGTCCAAATCACAAAACCTCCACCCTAATACCATCATGTCCCCTAAGTCCATCCAAAGATTGGCTGCCACTGCAGCCGTCACCGCCAACGGTGATTTTCCTTTGCCTGTTCCTCCCGTCTCTTCCACATCATCAGCCTCAACACCACCACCAGCCACCCCATCTACAACTTTATCTTCTTCATCACCTGCCTTTCGTCTAATTGAAGATGATGCTATCTCATTAGCATCACCATTGACAAGTGACTACACAGTACCCTATGTTGAAGATGAACCTTTAATGGCGTCATGGTACAACTTTGATTCCCCCAAGTACACTGATATCCTCCTCAATGGAGCATTCTATGATCCATTAATCATGGAAGATCCTTGTGAAGGTATTGATATTCCCTTATGGAGCTTCTGCTGATCAAGACTCGTGATACGTTTGATCGAACGATATTAGCACGGTTCAGTATTATGTAATAAAAGTGCTATCAAAGTCGTATAGTCTATCCATCCAACTCATTTACTATTATTCATTGAATGATCTGTAATTATTTCTTGAAGACATTACTGACAGTGACCAATATATATATACATATTATTTTTATTTATTTATTTATTTATTTTTTTTCTTTTTTGTAATTTTCTGGTCTTCTCCCAAGTGAATTCTTATATATTTGTATTTATATTTTATATTTTTTGAGTGTTGCGCTATTTTATTCATTGTTTCTAAATGTAACGAGGAAAAAATAAACTTCTTTTTTTTTTGGCCAAAATAAATTGCGTTATTAATTGTTCTAATTTATTTTTAGTTCATGAAACACACACGTGTTTTGTAACTTTTGTTTTATTCTTTTATTCCTTAATAAATATATAATAATTTATTAATTGGTTCTCTTTAGCCCTTGTTTGGTGGCCATTTTTTTTGTAAAAAAATATTTACTAAATACTAATTTTTATTGAAAAATGAGTGATTAAAAATGAGAAATTTTTTTAGATTTACATAAAGAATATTTTATGGAAAAATTTCAAATCTTAGATATTAAGTGTGACCATTTTCAAATAAAAAATTTTATAGGTCACAAATTATTCACCAGTCATACATCAAAAATATTATAGTCACAATTAAATATATTAATGTCACAATTATAAACAATTTGGTCACAAATTCTAGAATTAATTGATACAAATTATTTCTCGATCACAAATAAAAAACTTTATATGTCACAATTTATTTATCGATCACAAATCACAGACTTTATAAGTCACGTATTGTTTATTGGTCACATGTTACTTTTTAGTGACATGATACCCAATTAATGGTCACAATCTCAAATATTGATCACAAACCATCTTCATCCCACTACCTAACCAAGTCCCCCATGGCACCACCACCTGAACAACTCTCATTTTTAACTTCAAAATCACCACCACAACCACAACCACACCACCACCAACAATATCCAACAAAATTGACGCCACCACGGCCCAAAAAACACCAACAAATCAAATTCACAACAAAAGCCGCACCACTATTGACACTACGACAACCACCATCGCGATCACAACCAGCAACCACCACTAACACAGACGCCACAATCACGACGACCACCACCAACCGCAAATACAACCAACAAAAATCACCCACAAAATAATCAGCAATGCCACAACTTCACGAAATTCGCCACCACCTCGGAGCACCGCCACCACCTACTGCGCTCAACAAACAAAACTCACCCCAAATTTTCCAGCACCAGATCATGACCAAATTTTCCCCATATCACAACCTGCAAAACTCTGACACCGTTCACTGCAGCGGTGTCGCTCACGCCACTGCAGCGGCTATGCACATTGCACAATGATCGCTAAGCACGGTGTTGTTCTCGTTGTGAGAAGCCGTGACATGTCATCGTAGCGGCAACATTTGTGGTGGTCACCGGCTAAAGTTTTCGATTGTTGGGGGAGAGAGAGATGAGTAGGAAAATGATTAGGGTTTTGGATGGGTGGTTGGGTAGGGTGGTTATATATGTATTCTAAATTAATTTTATAATATAAATATTAAATATTAAAATTTTGAATGAATATATTTTTGTATAAAAACATTTTATATTCAATTTTTGAAATTGCATCTTAAAAAATCTGATTGGGTGTAATTTCCACACATTTTATTGTGAAAATGTTTGATTAAACATGACTATGAGGAAAAAAAAAAGGTTTCGAAAGAATTATTACCAAAGAGGGACTTAATTGTTAATGGCTAAACATATTAATTGCATTAAAGGTCCATAATCTTTAAAACGGGGGGAAAATATTTAATCACAATTTTATATTTATTTCTTTATTTTCTTACTTAAAAATACGAGGGATAAATAATCTTTTTACTCCCTCTTAGCATAATTTTTGGACAAAAATCATTATTAGTGATAAGATGTGCTAATTTGTGAAAGATTAAAAATAACAATGTGATGGAGAAAAGGTTTAAGGGCCTAAATGTGACAATGAATAAATGTTGAGATCCTTAATTTAATTGTGATGCTTCGTAAGAAAATATGACACTAATATAACCATCCATAGTTAATATTAGATAGGTACTTTTATCGTGTTCTTTCATTACAATCCAATGGAATGTCATTACGCTTAGTCACGTCTACTATTCGTTGGGGGGGAACAATATTGAGAAATTGAAAAAAATTATAATGATTTTAGATGCAATAATTTATCAACCTTGATCCGCCAACTTATTTATCAAATTCACGAAAACACACACACACACACACACAATTTTCAGGTAGCTAAAAGACAATTAGAAGTATTTGCCCCAACAATAAAGCTCCAAGTATGAAAAAATTTTGATAAAATTAATATCGATGCTAACGTGACCAAATGAATAACATGTTTTTTTCATATCTTCCAATGTTGTCATATCAAAATCTTTCGTCGAAAAATGTACACTTATAACATCAACCTATAGAAGGTGCCACTTGACGCCCCTGATAGTACAGGGCCACATTGACCCCGTACAACCATTATAATGCTTTGCATATTGATTGTTTCTCTTAGGACAGATGTTGCGGGTCATGTGCCACGAATAGTCAGTATTTGATAAAAACTTAGTCCATACGTACATTTTGGCAAGTTGCTAGCATGACAAATGACTTCGTTGCCACCCATGTCTTTTCAAGTTCTACAACATATCACGTGGGTTCAAGGCCTCAGTTTTTGAAAAAAAAATCCTAGGTTATTATCACATCACATGATTATCTTTTGTCATTTGCAATTTTTGCGGCATAATTGAGTAGGATTAATCAAAGAAGAGAGTCGTGTGATATAAATTTTTCTAGTATTTTGAAATTTGACATTCTAAATATGTCATCAATATTTATTAGAACGAGTTGTTTCTCTCGACAGTTCATGCTTTCTCACATGTGCACGCATTAACTAGGTGCATACATGCATTAACAATTGGCGGCCACACGGATTTGTTGAAGCAAGACGCTTTGTGAATAGACTAGAGGTGTTAACATGGATTGACAATAGCTAGGAGCTTAGAACTGTTGAGTTTTAATTTGTCATGTGGGTCTCTATATATTTAATTAATTGTGTATACATGTTATCTTAAAGTTAAACTCATTTAAAGTGATCCAATGAATAATTAAAGTTGTTGGACTTTAGGCATCTAAGTAAAGTATGAGCTTACATATGTAAATAGATCGGATCCATTAGGGTTGTATTTTCATGATTGATCTAAATACGTACATATGAAAATTATAAATAGGGTTATGAACTCCAATTTATATGCGATTCTTGTTTTTTAATCATCACATCAGCACAAGAATATAAGAGAAAACATATTGAAAAGGAAGATTTAAAACCTACAATCAATAATAGGAAATCGACAATCAAGAGAAATGAATTGAGACAATCAAAATTATGGAGCAAGAAATCAAAGTCAAGAACGAGAATTTAATAATCAAAAGAGCTAATATTTAAGGTTAAAGATTAAGAAGCCAAATATGAAGAGATTGCAATTGATCTCCAATAATCAAAATGAAGTAATAAATAATAATTCACAATGAATAAAAGTATGTTCCGTACTTTATAATTCTCTTGGTGATTCGATTAGAGGATTTTGACAATAAAGTAATTAAGTTTTCAAGTTATTGAGATTTACGGTCCGTTTGATAGGGTAGATTTTTCATGAAATTTTTTGTAGTGTTTGATAGGCAAAATTTTCTAACCTTCCAAACTTTCTACCTTTTTGAGGAAAATAAATTTTTGATGTTTTAGTGGGTAAATATTTTCCATTTTTTTTTTTTTTTTTGCAATTAGAAGAAATTATAGACACAATGGTAAAAAAAAAAATTCACTTTTATTGACAATTTTCATACAAAACAATCAAACGAATGATATTCGGTATGATTATTTTTTTCAATTTTTTTTTTTTTTGGAATTGGAACAAATTCTAGACCCAATGGTAGAAAATATTATTACTTTAATGAACAATTTTCATAAAAAACAAAGCCAAACGGACACCAAACTTTCAACATTTTTCATAGAAAATTATATCAATCAAACACAATTAATAACAATTCTCAGTAAAACAATTTCTAGGAAAATCTTTTTCCTG
Source organism: Fraxinus excelsior (assembly GCA_019097785.1). Taxonomy (NCBI): domain Eukaryota; kingdom Viridiplantae; phylum Streptophyta; class Magnoliopsida; order Lamiales; family Oleaceae; genus Fraxinus; species Fraxinus excelsior. The sequence goes on from CM032623.1 coordinate 45,234,292, forward strand.
TAAAACATTTTCTTTTCATCAATTTTCCACCCTCTCATCAAACAGACCCTTAAAGTTTTAATAAAATCTAACAAAAACTAGTCTAGCTATGGGCAACCCTAACTTGCACGAGCCTCTTACAAAAAAAAACATTTGGGTTCTCTACTCCAAGGAAGAGGCCGTTTAGACGTACATGAAAATTATTTTATATTTTATGTTGGAGAGAAAATTATGTCAGCCGTTCTTTTTAATTTTTAAAATATTATACAAAATCTCAATATAATATTATCTTCCATATCAATACTACCAAGTCCATCCCCCCAAATCTACACCATAAAACCACCTCATCCTTCCACCGCAATTCCCACGCGGGTCTAAGTCCACCACCTCCTTCCACCATCATCTCTCTATTCCTCCTCTAGACCCTCTCTCTAGGTTTCCACCACCGCCAATCGTTACAACCACCACCACAAAGCTGTGAAACCGTCAATCTTTCTTCTTCCATAGTCTACACAAAAGGAAATAAATAAATAATCTGAAAGGAATATATTGGCACAATGATGCTATTGGCCATTGGGCCCAATTGTATTGGCCCAACTGGATATTGAAACCCAGCCCACTACCTATCAGTTTACTTAGTGAAAAGGAAGAAAAACGTGTTGGACTTTCAAAGCTGAAAATCGTGTTTTGTTCTTTACCTATTATTTGGACGCCTGTGATGTCACCACGTGTCGCCTCCAACTCCGTTGGATTGGCGACTGTTGTGTGACTCATATAAAAGGGTGCCCTAGGGTTTGAGACATTCGACTTTTTCTCTCTGGCCTTCGAGATCCTTCTGTGTCTCTCTACTCTTCTGCGCCGTTTCCTTCGGTTTTCCTCCTCTTCTCTGTTGAAATCAAATCTCCTCATTTGATTTCAGTTTTCCTCTCAATAGATTGTAAATCTTGTGTGATTTCATTGCTTGAGGGTTTTCGGTTCTTGTGTGAACTATGTAAAGTGAAGAGAGTTCCTATTTTGTGTAATAATCGGCCAAGACTGAGTGCCATCCTTTTGTATCTTTATCACTGGGGTTTTGATTCAAGTTGTACTGTGGTTGTTCTTGAGATTGAAGCACCTATCTGATAAGTGAAACCTGTGGGTTTCTGCCATTGAATAAAAGCTACGGTTTCTTCCATTCTGTTCCAGTTTTCTTGTTGTTTATTTTCAGTTCTACGAGTTTTATTCATTGTTCATAATTTTACTTTGAGTAGTTTCTGTTTTTTGCACAATATATGTTGATGTCTCGTGAGCTAATGGTTTGATCTGCTCCCAACAGTGGTATCAGAGCGTTTGGAAGGAGATCTTGATGCTTGGTGTGATCGATCTTGACACTGATAGTACATTGAACTTCACTGCGTGTTTTTTTCTCAAACCCTAGTTAAAGGGGCTTTGGTGAGATCTGACCATTACTTGAATTTTTTCAAGATTAATCAAGTTGTATAACTGTATTGCGTGTTCTGAATTAATTGGGACTCTGTCATTGTGTGGTTATACTATCTTGATTGGTTTCTACTGCCTTGTTAGGATTTTTGTCTGTGTTGAATATTTTCTGTCCTATAGACTACCTGACTTGTGTTTAAAAACCTGAATCTCTGACTCCTTGTAATACCTTTGTCCAGAAACCGTGAGTTGTCTGGAATCTGAGGGTTACCTGGATCACAGTTAGGATTCTTGATAATCTTGATTTCAGAAAAACATCCCTGCAGTATTACTTAAGTTTGATTGATATCTGTATGTGTTTTTTCTGCATCTGTACAATTTGGTTTGTACTTGCTTTGGTTATATTGTGAATAGTCTGAAATAATTCTGAACTTGCAATCTGTGTTCTCTCTTATGCACCTTGAGTGTTGATACTTGACTGATCCACATTGCAAGTCTTTGATTGGTGTCTGATTGATCTGCATACATACTTTTTCATTCAAAATGGCAAAATTTGAAATTGAAGTTTTTAATGGCAAAGGAGACTTTAGTCTCTGGCGCCAGAAAATGAGAGCTCTTTTACTTCAACAAAAATGTGCTAAAGCCATTGATGAGTCATGGCCTACTGATCTTGAATCTAGTAAAGTAACTGAACAAGATGAAACTGCATGGAGCACTGTTTTCTTGCATTTATCTGACAATGTGATTAGAGAAATTGGTGAGACTAAGACTACTGCTGAATTGTGGAAAAAATTGGAGAAAACTTATTTGAATAAAGCTATGCCAAATAAAGTTTATCTCCTAAAACAGTTTTTTGGTTTTAAACTGGATTCATCTCTTGACCTAGATGCTAATATTGATAGATTCAACATATTAACCCGTGACCTAACCAACTGTGACGAGAAACTCTCAGATGGACAGTTGGCGGTGGTTTTATTGAATTCCATTGGTGACAAATATAAAGATGTTAAAAATGCCATTGAATATGGGAGGGACACTCTAACTGTTGATGTGATTGTTAATGCTTTAAGAACAAAAGAGTTAGAGTTAAAATCTGACAAGAGGGAATCTGTTAGTGGTGTTAGTTTGATGATGAAGTCCAGATCTAATCCCAAACATGGAAATTTCAATAAGAAATTTGGACATAAGAATAAGGGCAACTTTAAGGACAAAAATAAAATGAATAGCAAAGGAAAGAAATGTTTCTATTGCCTTGAAGAAGGTCATTTTATTAAAGACTGTCCAAAAAGACTATTTGACTCCAAAAATAGGTCTAAAAATGATGGTGGAGCTGCTTTGGCTTATAATGATTCTAATGTTGATGAAGTTTATGTGGTTGTTAACAGTCCACCCTGTCAAGAGTGGATTCTTGACTCCGGTTGTACCTACCATATGTGTCCTAATAAGGATTTCTTTACTGATTTTGAAAATGTAACTGGTGGTAAGGTTTTAATGGGTAATCACATGGCATGTCAAGTAAAAGGTGTTGGAACTATCACTTTAAATTTAAAAGGAAATAAGAAATTGATTCTTGAAAAGGCTAGATATGTTCCTGATCTAAAAAGAAACCTGATTTCCTTAGGGGTGTTAGATGACCTTAACTTTGACATTGTGATCAATAAGGGTTACATTAAAATCTTGAGGAGCTCTCAGCTGATTGTTGAAGCTCCCAAGAAACATGGGCTTTACATTTTACAAACTGAAAATTTTTTAGAGTCCACTTCAGCAGTAATCTCAGTCCCAAATGATAAATCACAAATATGGCACAAAAGATTGGGTCATATTAGTGATAAAGGCCTACAGATTTTGAAAAAACAGGGTGTTTTTGGTAAAGATAACATTGAAAAATTGAGTTTTTGTGACTATTGCATTTTAGGAAAGCATAATAGATTACCTTTCCTACCTGGAATGCATAAATCTGTCTCCATACTTGAATATTTGCATGCTGATCTGTGGGGGCCAGCAACTGTGAGTACACATTCTGGTTTTAAATATTATTTGCTTGTCATTGATGATTTTTCGAGGAAAAATTGGGTTTTTCTGTTAAAATCAAAACCTGACACATTTAATGTTTTTTAAAGAATGGAAACTTTTAATTGAGAATCAAACTGATAAGAAAATTAAAGTTTTGAGGACTGATAATGGTTTGGAATTTTGCAATTATGAGTTTGATGAAATGTGCAAATTATCTGGTATGTTAAGACATAGAACAGTCACACACACACCACAACAAAATGGCTTGGCTGAAAGAATGAATCGTACTATTCTTGATAAAGTGAGATGCATGTTGTTGTGTTCTGGCCTGCCTAAAATTTTTTGGGGTGAAGCAGTTAAGACTGCTAGTTATCTGATTAATAGATGCCCCTCTAGTGCTATAGACTTTAAGATCCCCGAGGAAAAATGGAGAGGAAAACCAGTTGACTTTAGTAACTTGAGGGTTTTTGGGTGTGCAGCCTTTGCACACCAAACTGAAGGTAAACTGGAACCTAGAGCCCTTAAGTGTGTGTTTCTAGGCTATGGGGAAGGGGTTAAAGGCTATAGACTATGGGTGAGAGAGCTTAAAGGCTATAAGGTCATTATAAGTAGAAATGTGGTATTTAATGAGGATGACCTGCCCTGTTTTAAGTCTGGACAGCAACCTGCAGACCTTTTAGAGACCTCTGAACAATCTGAAAATGTGGAAAATAGGGTTGAAATTGAGGTGGAGCAATCTGGGGAGGGTTCTGACCAATCTGCCCATCAAAATGGTGAAGAACCTGAAGCTGAAATTGAACCTATTGAGGTTATAGAGGCTGATTTAGAGCCTGAACAATCCCTGGCTGATTACCAACTTGTTAGGGATAGGGAGAGAATGACCATTAGACCTCCTTCTAGGTTTGAAAATGATGTTTCCTTGCTGTCCTATCATGATATGATTGAAGAAGAACCTGAATCCTATGAGGAAGCTTTGAGTAGCAAAGACTCCAAACAATGGCTTGCAGCCATGCAAGATGAGATGGAGTCCCTCAACAAAAATAAGACATGGGTTTTGGTAAAGAGACCGGAGGGTAAGAGGGTTGTGGATTGTAAATGGATTTTTAAAATAAAAAGGGGTGAACAAAGTGAGAATGACATAAGATACAAAGCCCGTTTGGTAGCAAAAGGTTTTACTCAAAAAGAAGGAGTTGATTTCAATGAAATTTTTTCACCCGTAGTAAAATTTACTACAGTTCGTGTCATTCTTGCTTTGGCTACTCAATTTAATTGGGAGTTGGACCAATTAGATGTAAAAACTGTTTTTCTAAATGGAGACTTAGATGAAACCATTTACATGAAACAACCTAGAGGTTTTGAAGTGAACAAGAAAGCTGACTTAGTATGCCTTCTTAAGAAATCCCTATATGGCTTAAAACAAGCTCCAAGACAATGGTATAAAAAATTTGATAACTTTGTTCTTGGACTTGGGTTTAAGAGAAGTAACTTCGATACTTGTCTTTATTGTAAGGGTCAAGGTGGAGCAAATTCCCTTTACCTACTCCTCTATGTGGATGACATGATATTAGCAAGTCATGACATAAAGGAGATTGAGGAAATTAAAGACAAACTAAAATCTGAATTTGAAATGAAGGACTTAGGTCCGGTTAGAAAGATTTTAGGTATGGAAGTTAAGAGAGATAGAAGAGAAGGCACACTAAGTCTTAGTCAAAAATCCTATATTTTAAAATTACTTAGCAAGTTTTCTATGGCTGAATCCAAGAGTGTTAGTGTCCCCTTGGCTAATCATTTTAAACTATCAAATGATTTTTGTCCTAAAACTAAAGAAGAGTTTGAAAGAATGGCAAATGTGCCTTACCCAAATGCAACTGGATCTGTAATGTATCTCATGGTGTGTTCTAGACCTGATTTGGCATATTCTATAAGTGTTTTAAGTAGAGATATGTCAAATCCAGGTGAAGTACATTGGGAAGCCATGAAGTGGCTTCTTAGATACATTAAGGGGACCTCAAACTTAGGGATTCAGTTTAGAAAACAAGCTGAAGGTGTTATTTTAAAGGGGTTTACTGATTCTGATTATGCAGGTGATAGAGATAATAGAAAATCTACTTCTTCATACATGTATACTTTGTGTAATTCTTGCATAAGCTGGAAATCCCAGCTTCAAAAGATTGGGGCCTTGTCTTCAACTGAGGCTGAATACATTGCAGCCACCGATGCCATCAAAGAAGGAATTTGGTTAAAAGGGTTACTTAATGAATTTGGTTTTATTAAAGAAGTTGTTCTTTATTCTGATAGCCAATCTGCAATTCATTTAAGTAGAAATCCTGTTTTTCATAATAGATCAAAGCATGTTGATGTTAGATTTCACTTTATTAGAGATGTTATTTCACAAGGTGTTGTGAAACTTGAAAAAATATCCACTAATTACAACCCTGCTGATGCAGGTACTAAAGTTCTACCTTTAAATAAATTCCTGGACTGCTTGACCTTGCTGAGTATTGTTCCTTGCTGATCTGTGGATGCTGCTTATTTGTGCTAATGATATCTGTGATGTTTGAATGACCACTGATGCGTTTGAATCATTGTACCAAGGTGGAGTATGAAAGGAATATATTGGCACAATGATGCTATTGGCCATTGGGCCCAATTGTATTGGCCCAACTGGATATTGAAACCCAGCCCACTACCTATCAGTTTACTTAGTGAAAAGGAAGAAAAACGTGTTGGACTTTCAAAGCTGAAAATCGTGTTTTGTTCTTTACCTATTATTTGGACGCCTGTGATGTCACCACGTGTCGCCTCCAACTCCGTTGGATTGGCGACTGTTGTGTGACTCATATAAAAGGGTGCCCTAGGGTTTGAGACATTCGACTTTTTCTCTCTGGCCTTCGAGATCCTTCTGTGTCTCTCTACTCTTCTGCGCCGTTTCCTTCGGTTTTCCTCCTCTTCTCTGTTGAAATCAAATCTCCTCATTTGATTTCAGTTTTCCTCTCAATAGATTGTAAATCTTGTGTGATTTCATTGCTTGAGGGTTTTCGGTTCTTGTGTGAACTATGTAAAGTGAAGAGAGTTCCTATTTTGTGTAATAATCGGCCAAGACTGAGTGCCATCCTTTTGTATCTTTATCACTGGGGTTTTGATTCAAGTTGTACTGTGGTTGTTCTTGAGATTGAAGCACCTATCTGATAAGTGAAACCTGTGGGTTTCTGCCATTGAATAAAAGCTACGGTTTCTTCCATTCTGTTCCAGTTTTCTTGTTGTTTATTTTCAGTTCTACGAGTTTTATTCATTGTTCATAATTTTACTTTGAGTAGTTTCTGTTTTTTGCACAATATATGTTGATGTCTCGTGAGCTAATGGTTTGATCTGCTCCCAACATAATCTCTGATTTCCTTAGCAACATAGGCAGTGTCGACGATGCTGCCTAAGAGTTAATGGCAACGATAATGGTTGTGATTGGTGATTGATCTAAAGAATTTAGACTTGCAATTTTATTAAACGCAATCACGATAAAATACAAATAAAGAATGAATATAAACTCTAAGCTCTCTGCATCTTGAGAGTCAACTCAATCGTTATTTGTAATTATCACGCTGACATTTAATTAAAAATTACAAATTTCAATGTTCAACTACTTAAATTATTGAAGTGCATAAATTGTTTTTACGAATTTTAAAAATGTTCTCTATTATGATCAATATACTCTTTTAAAAAAAATCTTTTTACACGTAATCACGTTAGTTCTACAAGGTAAATTCCACAAGGTAGCTTTGGTATAATATGGCTTTACCTATTATTGTGGAGTCTTATTCAAAAATATTGGGAGATATAAGTGTAACAATAAGCAAAAATTAACTTGCAATTAAAATATGACGTTAATATATCGTAGATGTAGATTATCTTAACTTTCTCAAGAAAATAAAAAAAAACCCTAGTGAGATGTGGTTCCTATATGGCTCTATGGCTGAGCCCACCAATACTACCTAGTTACGGAATGACTCACGACACTACTCTTATGTGTTGACCTATGATTCAATATAGTTCCACTTGTTTTGATTATAACAAACAATACACTTATATTTCTAAAAAGTCTTATTTTTTGAATTTTTCATAAATAAATTTTTTTAATCACTCAAATGCTCAAATCGTCATCCGTTGAAAAATAAGCAATCAAAAGAGACTCGAAAATAACAATAACTTTGAAGATTAGAGTTTTAGAAATTGTTTATCGAAACTTCAATTCATATGTAAAGGTATTAATTCATCGATTTTTAGCAAATGCATAAAAGTTCAAACTATTTTTCTTGCATAAAAATGTTTTTGATATAAAAATAAGTTTGGAAAAATGAACATTCTAATATAGAAAATTATTTTTCAAAACCTATATACTTCGGTCGACCGAAGTCTCAGCCGAAACTCCAACGGTTTGAATTTTACAACAACTATATTCACACTTCCGTCGATCGAAATTGATTAACTGAAACTTCATGATTTTCAATCTTTTGATCTATAAATAGCCATCTCTTTTGCATTTAATTCCAACAACTTACAAGAGCAACTAATAGAGTATATTTATTGAAAATCATTGAACTTACTTGATTACATATTCTATTTCATTTATTACAAAAAATCTCTTGATTGATTAAAAACTAGGTTCATCGATTTCATAAAAAATTCTACTTTGCAAGAAAAGTTCTCAATCTCATCTATTTTCAATTCTTGATAAAAGTTTTATTTACCAACACTTATATTGAAGTGTAAATCTCTCTTCATACTTAACTCGTATTATTTGTTAAGAGATATTATAGGTTGAAAACTTTGATATAAAGATACAAATTATTTTATTATCTATCATTAATCAAAATTTACAATATAAACACTTGAACTTACTATTTACTATCTATTGAAGTGTTATCCTAACTCTCTAAACATTTGACTTGATCATATCATCTGTTAAGAGAGTTCTTTCAATTGTAAAATTAACACTTATATTTTGGTAGTTTTGAGAGCCTTGTAAAAATTCGATTGTTGTTAAGGATGTGTGCTCCTTGTTGTAAGTCACTTAAGCATAAGTGCTCCTTGTTGTAAGTCACTTAATGATTGGTACTCCTTGTTTGTAAGCTACCATTATAGTGATTTTGGTCTTACTCATGATGGAGAGCTTGTTAACGGGGACGTAGAACTCATTGTGTATCGAACCCCATTAAATTCGCTTGTTATCTTTACATTATTGCACTTTACTTTAAATTGATATTTATATTGTGCTATATCCATACTTAAATTAAGTTATCGAATTTACATATTCACTTCTCGTATTATACTTTGCATTTATATGTGTGTATTAAATAAGTTTGAGACTAATTGTCGAAAAAAATTCAAAAATCAATTCACCCCATCTTGGTTAGTTATTCTTAGGTTATCATTATGGAGTTGTGTCATGTGGCTTATGCGGTCCAACACATTTTTAAACAATGGTCTTATGGTTTGTTTGAACTATATATTTTGGGAGAAAATATTTTGTAAGAGTAATGTTTTGAAGAATGTATGATTATAAAGTAGTAAAACATTTTGGATTTTCCTATAAAATTGTTTTATTGAAAAAATACTTGATTCAAAATGAATTTAAGAAAAATGAGTTTTTTTTTTTAAAAAAAAAATGATACTTAAACACGAGCTTAATACCACAAGCTAAATGTTAAAGGATAAAATCACACATCGAATAAAGATAAAAATATAGATCAATTTATAAAGATCTGGGTTACTTCTCTCAATATGGTTGACCTTTAAAATGAAACCCCAAATTTTAACATAACATCATAGCTCATTAAGTTCCAATGACTATTTGATCCAATTAAAACTCAAAAAATTGAGCACACGAATTTTAATATTGATTTGCTCAAACGAGCCAACATCTTGCGGGAGTATGCTAAATGATAAAATTCAACATCAAATAAAGATGAAAATATAGACCAATTTATAAAAAATTTGACTACTCTTAATAAGGTGACTTTTTATGATAGGAGCTCAAATCTTAACACTAAATTTGTGGATTACGCTAGGCCATGAATTTCATTTTACATTGAGCTAGATTCTAAAATAGGGATGGCCACGGAAAACCCTGCCCGTCACTAATCCCATCGAAATTTTTGGAAGGTGGGACAGAGAATAATCTTATGTTTGGCTCCAATTATTTAAAACTCATTTTCAATCACATATTTCATCAATTTTTATCAAAATTTATTAAAAATTAATTTTAGCCAAACTAGGTAGGAGCTAAATCTCCATTTCCCGTCTCGTTTACTAATTAAGTTTCAATTTTTAAATACAATTTAAACCTAAAAAAATAAGAGTTGTCACGTCACATTTTCCAATGGGTCGAATATTTTCCATCCCACTCAGATTGAATAGGACGATAGGGATGAAGTAAGGCATTTTACCGTTCCTACTAG